>CM056608.1:4764571-4969571 GCA_029721355.1 Tegillarca granosa
AAAAAGGAGGCTGCTATTTTTTTCTGCTGAAGAGAACTTATATATATATATATATATATATATATATATATATATATGTACTTATACATTGTATATACTTATACTTGTATATTTGAAATGCCCTTCCATGTTTTCTACATCCTCATATAAACTAGAAAAATTAAAAAAAGAACTTGAATTCAAAGACCCATTTAAGAGTTGCAGCCAGTGTTTCCTCCAAAAATGTACTTGTATCTGAAAAATACGATTACAGTTTGAAGTTGTTGTTGTCTCCTTAAAATAAAAGAATCTAAAAAAAAAAAAATTAACAATTTTAACTCCCTTTCAAAGATAGCAGCAAAGGGAATGCTGCAAAAAAGGAAATGGAATTTAAAATCCAAATCTAAGTTTGAAGTCAGTATTGTAATCTTACACAGGACTTGTACATTGTTCACTTAAAATTAAGTCAATTAACAAAATAAGACTATTTAAGTTTCTATTTACAAGCTCGAAGTCAGATAATACTTGTTGACAAATATTTCAGACTTTTAAAAGTGTTGAAACAAATTTCGATCGACATTATATCTAGTGTCGTCTAAATAAGAGGCCAAGAAAAAAGGTGTTATGAAATCAGTATTTCACAGCATTTTTCACAGGCAAGATTCGGATCGAAAATTCAGGATCCTAGTGAATAGCTTTAAGTTCACTTGTCGAAAGTGTTCTTAGCATTTTATTGGGATGTTTAACACCATCACTATACTCAGCTCTTAACAGTTTAGCCCTGCCAAACTGTTAACGATCTATCGATGCACATGAGGCATTTCTTAATTATTTTTATAAGCTTTTAAGCCCTTTGTTACATGTTTTAACAACAAAGAAATAGATATGTAAACTTTTGTCCATTTCACAATTCAACAACAATGAACATCTTTACAAAGGTCATCTGCCAAACGATATAAAACAAGTTTGTTTCTTCAAGGTAGTTTCATATTTTGACAACCTTCTACAGCTCTATATATAAAAGCCATCCGATTAAGAATTAAAACATGATTTTAGGGATTCTTTGCTTTATATTTAACAAAAATATATTTCTCAGAGGCCAATAGTCTATTAAGTCTGTTCCAAAAGTATATACAGGTTGCATTTTGTAAACAGAAACAACAGATAATATGATTTTAAATATCTACAATAACATCGTTTTTGAAGCAATCGTGATAGGAATACTATAATATACAAATCAAAGTCACCTAGTCCGTACCGGAATAAAAGGCATTTGCAAGTAAACTCTGGTTCATCTGAAATTTCAATATATAGACCCACCAATATATCGTATGTAAAATAACTAGATATCTATTCCAATATTCCAAAACCGTTTTTTTTTCTAATCCAAATAAGATTCCATATTTAGATTCCGATGTATGTTTTCATGATATCAAATTTAGAGATGCCTGCAATTTTTGTTTTATAATCTTGATTATCAGATTTCCAACGGCCAAGTTCCGCTATTTTCTCGTTATCCATTCCTATCATAGAAGCGGTAGTAGCTGCGCCTATTCTAAATGAGTGTGACTTATACAATTTACCGTCAATTCCAACAACTGAAAAAGATTTCTTGAGTATAGAATTAAACTGATATCTCGTGACCGGCTGACCGGAAAAATGACAAAAAAATGTACCATAAAATGATGGTCTTATATTCATAAATGACCGGACTGCCTTAACGGTGCACATTGGTAAATATGTGGAAGGAATGAAAATTGTAAAACCATGCAAAAATTGGTCAGACTTGGAATGCGGAAAATTAATTTCAAGTGCATTAAGGTGCGGAACATAACGAATGTTGTTGCTTTGCAATGCATGACCTTGTTGCCGCTGTGGACTAACTACCAATTCACAAATTCTAAAAAATACCAAAAAATGCCAGCGAAAACATGGCTGAAAACAAGGTTGTTTCAAATTTTGAAAAGCAAACGAAGGAGAGAGACCGGATAATTTTTTGCAAAATATCTACCGTAATAGGCATTCTTACGTCTGTACGCTTATCGAGCCGGCTTAAACCAACGTGCATTTTCTTAATTATGAAAGATTGCGTTACGTCATCAACATTGTGGATTTTGCAATGGTAAGCAATTGCTGAAATATAAGACTTCACTGTACTAGATGCGTTACCTTTGATAGATAAATAGGCTATAAAATCAGTCATTTGCGACAGAGATGGAGGCCAAACTAACTGCAAATTTTGACTAATTCTAAATTGATGAAATTATTTTAATGCTGCTGAATAAGACTTCCTTGTTTCCTGTGACAGAGACGCATCTAAGATCCGCATTTTTCTACGTTGAATAGCAGCCTGAGAAATGCCTGTGTTGGCGGATATGGCTTCCGATCTGCTTGCGGGAAAGCCGCATGGGACCTGGTCCATTGCTGACGAGAAAGAGCATCAGGAATAATATTGCACTAACCCTGAATGTAAACAGCTTTAAACTGAACATTATGCAACATACTTTGAAGAACCAGAGGTCTGACTAATTGCATGACTCTTTTAGACTTTGAAGATTTGTTATTAAATATTGATACTAAAGCCATATTGCCAGTATGAAGTACAATTTTTTTATTTTGTAATTTGGAGCCCCAAATATGAAAGGCCATAGATATAGGCATAAGTTCTAAAAATGTAATATCATGTATTATGTCATGATTTAGGCCACTGCATATAAGACCAATGCGTATCAAAAATAGCTGCACAACCAAGGAGGAGACCTCCTACGCTATCAGTAAACAACTGAAGCTGTTGATAAGAAATCCATTGTGAGGTTTAATAACTGGTGATGCCATTAAATAAATCAAGAAACATAAGCCATACATTTATGTCTTACTTCATTTCATGATTAACCCTAATCATGTGGTACGGTTTAGCGAGACCACACATGGCATCATAAAAGCGCCTGTTAAATGCACGAGCAGGGGGAATAGCTCGAGAACGAAAATTCAGTAGGCCAACTACAGACTGCAATTCTTTTAAGGTAATCTTCTTTTTGCCTAAAAGAGTATGTAATGATTCTTTTCATCTAACTTACTTATCCTCTGGAATTCTAAAACTCATTTCAACTGTATTAATTTCTCAACCGAGATAGACCAGCACAGTTGATGGCCCATTTGTTTTCTCATGGGCTAATGGGACACCTAAGTCATGGCAAATACCTCGAAAAATATCCATAGAAGCTTTGCACTAATAAGTTTCTTTCACCTGCTAATAAAAAATCGTTTAAATAATGTACAATATTATCACGGCTGGACCTTTGTTTATAGACCCATTCTAAACTGGTAGAAAATTTCTCGAACAAAGAAGGAGAAATTGAACAGCCGAAAGGGAGGCAAAGCTCAACAAAGTACAATCCACATATTTTATAACCCAAAAGTTCAAAATCATTACCATGAATAGGTAATAATCTAAATGCATTTTTAACATCTAGTCTGGCTGATAAAGCGCCCCTACCTACTTTGGCTAGCATAGAGAGTGCAGATTCAAACGATGTGTATTGAACTAAACAAAGTTTGCGATCGATAAAATCATTAACACTTGAACCAGGCGGATAGGATAATTGATGTATTAAGCGCCAAGAACCATCCTTCTTGGGCACAAGTCCTATTTGTGATAACCTTAAGGTTGTTAAAGGCCTAGTCGAAAATGGGCCAGCTATTCTGCCTAAGTTTACTTCCTTCATGATTATGTCTATCGCTTCTTTTTCAAGATATCTTACAGATTTTAAATTCTGACAATCGGTAGCTTGACGGGGACCATCATAATTTAATTTAAAACCATTAAGAAAACCATTAAAAAGAAGTTCAGCATCAGATTGATTTGGGTACGAATTTAGCATCTTTTTCAACACCCATGGATTAACAGGTGTGTAAGCGATTTTGCTGAGAGCGCTGCACTGGTTTGCTGTTTGAAACATTACTACTGGATGTTGAAGCCGGTTGTCCTGGACCTGAAGCTTGTGCAGTTCCCGACCTAGGATTGAAATTGTGAGAAAAAGTTCTACATTTCATATGTGGGTGCGGGCGCGAATATCTAATACAAGTATGGAGATAAGGGCAAGGTGACCTTGAGCAGTCATCTCTATAATTATATTCATAGCATTTCAATTTGTTATTGCCCTGATTTGACATATTTGGCGTATTTTGAGGCAGGTTACTGCTACCATACATGTACAATAACCACAGTTCCTGATCAACGGTAGCCCATGATAAATTTGGATTTTATTCCTTTTTCAGTCGGAACTGTATATCATAATTTTTCCATCCCAGACCATTCATACGAGCAGAGCCCAAACGGATAGTGCGAATATACTTAAGGGTGCCAGAAATTGATTCCGGGTGAGCTGCAGAATAAATGAATGGAAATATTAAAAATGCATCTGTCCACTGCTGGATATCATTAATTTTTTTTGGGCTGGGATTTTTGGGTTATAACAAAGTTTCCATTTCTTACAGTTATATTTTCTAGCCCATCATCTGGATCTCTAGGCGGGGTTACAAGTATACCAAGGTTAACATGTTCATTATTAATTATCTTCATTTTGACACTGTTTTGTACATCATATCCCAATTCGTTTGAAACATTCATAATTTGTGAATTAAAACCTTTATCTAAATCAATAAAACTTGTACCTGAACTTCTGGTAGTAATTGATGTGTTGATTGAATGAATGCTTTCAAATTTTTCCATGACAGCTCTTGTAACCTGGTCTGTGATGGCATCCAAATCAATATGAGGCTGTGGAGGTTCCACTAGTGGGTTTTGTACCACAGGGGCGGCATCCTGATCCGCTGGAATATGTGGGACGGCGTCTTGATCCGCTGGAATATGCAGGGCAGGCATCATTGACTTCCCGGACTAATCTCCGACGAGGCCGTTCAATTGGATTTGGCCGTAGTTGTCTTCGTCTCAATCCTCTCGCTCTAGGCATTTTGACTAAAACTCAAACAAAAAATAATATAAGTTTGGGGCTAAGAAGGATTGAAAACAAAAACGTGTGCACGGGAAAGGTTTGGAAAAACACTACGTGATTAATGCGATAAAGTCACGAAAGATTTAGGCCATCCATGCCCGACTTACAATAAATAGGTCAAAAACGAGTAAATTAGTCAGAGAATGACCTTGAATAAAATCCAATTAAATCAAAATGAAATGTTTGCCATCGAACCAAATTTTGTGATAAATATCAAAATATAATACAAAAACTTCCAAATAAAAGGAAAATATTTCGTATAAGAAGGAAATATAAAGTCAACTTACCTTCTGAAAAAATTTCAGCAAAATGACAATGCACGGGTTTTCTGTCCGCCTTTTATAGAGTGAAACAATTAATACAAAGGGAAGTAACTACAGACCAGGAGCAACGGAAATTAGCACATAAATAATTCATTCCGCACATAACTTCGATAAATGGATTTAAATTATACAATTAAATCTTATTAATCTGTAAATTTGTAGGCTTTTATATGTCATACGTACTGATGACACGGTTCAAACAATTTTTTTATCAAATTAGATCTATGTTGCTATTTTTATTATCTTTAGTACATTTTAACGTTAAAAGATGTGTTAACTACAGCTTTCGATTCTGACTAGCAATAATCAACCATACTAACAGCTATTAAACAGTTTTATACGGGAAACATTACACTTTGAATTTAAATTTTTCTAATCCTATCACTTAATTAAAAAAAAAATATCTGATTAATTTTGATGTACCATATGTGCACATTACGGAAATTTATTCTTAATCAGTGAAAAAAAGTGGTCGAAAAGTTGATAGACAAAACAAAATCCAAATAATTAAACATTTATTAATCTAAAGTTTCAAAATTATATGAATTAAAATCGAGCTAAAAATGCTTTGCATGAGAAAACAAACCTTAGTTTTATAAAAATCTGAAATATTCGGACGACTGTAAGTTTAGACACAATGTACATTTTCTGACAGCGCAAAACACTGCCTACTGTGTTATGGATACCCTCGGGGGTTTTACTCCATCAGCAGTTGTACCCGCTCAGGGGTAGTAAATCTTTTAATCTCGTTTAATGTTAATGTTCCATATGTACAAATTTCGTAAAATCACACTAAATGAATAGATTTTACTTGAAGAAGTGAACGAGTCTATTCTAAGATAAAGGGAAAGTCTTGGCTCAGCATCATCTCATATAGTCTTACATTTGTATTATTTTGAATGACGGTGTTCCATGCTAAAATTTTACGAAAAAGCAAAGTTACTCATAAAAACATTATTCTTTGTCTTTATTTAGGTGATTATTTACGGGACAAAAGTGGAACAGCAAGAAAAAAAACAATTGACAAGCAACCTTAAAACTTTTTCTCTTGGACATCGGTTTGGGATTCGAGTCTAGGCAAGTGAGAGTTGTTATGATTTTAAGCTCGCTTAACCTTAGAAACTGCGAATGGAAAACATCTTCATTGTAACTATTTAGTCGTCAGTGGATATGATGTCGATCGAAAGTTTGTTTGACTACTTTGATATTCCTAATGATGTCTGATTACGTACATTTTACATCCTTCTAGTATTGTCATAGTGTGTCTATAGTTTCATATCAACTACATTTTAGAAAACACTAACTGAATTATGATTTCAAGCAGTCGTGGAAGAGAAAAATAATCAATGTTAGGTTGGAATGATCAACATTAATTAAAATTTGAAATCAAGGTAAAATAATCGTAAATAAACTTGAATTGCTCATACAATCAAGATATTTACACCATACAAATTTCAAAATCAAATCAAACATGCAAATTGGTGGTTTTTGAAATTAGTGCTAAACAATTTATTTTTTTAACGAAAACCAATTTTGCAAGCAAATAGATCAAGCACCATGAATCCAAAAAAGTAAGAGATATTGGGTACAAGACAATAAATTAAGCATCGATAATTTGTTCTCAGCTTAAGTTGCAGTGTGTGGTAGTGAAGCAAGTTATTTTGGAATACGATCTAATTAAAATTACCTAATAAAAACCGCGCAGAGAATAATGAACATTGTTGGTAAAATTTAAGTAAACAATTTCAAACTTATTTCATCAGTTTTTCATTTATTATTTAAATGTAAAATTTCGTTATCTGCAAACCTGTAACATGACGTAACAACGTCGTTCAAACAAGTATTGAAAAAACCTTTATATAGCCATTTAATTAAAGCTCCACGTATTAGGAACATGATGATAAACTATAATTGTGTTATCTTCCAATAATCAACTATACAAACATCTAAATCTTTTTAACAGTTTCTTAAACAATTTTACAAGGGAAACTTTTTATAATATACTCATTTTGTCAACAAAATTGATTATTATAACTTGAAAATGGACGAGTCCATTTTTTTCTAAATGAAAACAAAGTATTTTGGCATAAAATAACATCATCTTTTTAAGTGACCTACATTTATAGCTTTTTCGATCTAGATTTTACTTGTACATAATAGGAAAGCCTATCAAAACGGTATTATATTCTTTATTTAGGAAATCAGAACATATAATGCATTTAGTGTATAAAATCTTATTGTTTTGTGATAGTGGTCTTTTGTGACTTAAGTTTGAAATAAAAATCATTTGTTTCCTACCGATTATTTTTTAAAATCAGGTTCCCTTAAAAAACTTTAAAGAAAAGAAATTTTGAAAACGAATCAATACAGTTGAAGTTGAATTTAAGACCAAGTGAAAAAATATAAATAAATTTTGCATACACTATAAAAACTGAAATTTCAAATAAATACAAGCTTTGTGATGAAATTGAAAGCAGAGAACGTAACAAGTGATTGTCAATAACAAAGTGTGTAGTGTTGTAGCCAAGTGAAAAGATAATACAAAACAAAGCAAGAAAAATGGAAAAAATATCATTGATGATCTTTGTAAGAGAAAAATGTAGCAACCATTTCTTTATGTAGAAATACAGTATGTAGTATCATGAAACAAGTAAGGTGATCGGTCCTTTGGGCAGTAGAACTTTTAAATGTCTTGAAATGACATGTTCTTAATAAAATGTAATTAAGCCCAATTATTGATTATTCCTACCACTCAGAGACTCAATCTTATCCGGAGTTTCGAATTTGATACAAATTACATCCACAGAAATAAATCAATTTTATCTAATTAAGGAGTTGCTTTCGGAAATCAGTTGAAGTTGAAATACGTTGTAATGAATATTCGCAAGATTTAGTCCCATTATTGAATCACCTAAAGAGAAGTAAATGTTATATCTAGAGATTTCATTTAAAAATTGAAGTTTTGAAAATCGTAAATTATAGCCGTAAGCTCAAATAACATGATATGGATAAAATTATATATGTAATTGGTTCTTGATTAAGTTATTATTTTCCGAATGATTGTTATATTTCATGATTTAGAATTTAGTTTAAATGTTAGCTGAACAAACCGTTCTTGACAAGAACTATAGCCGCATACAAAAGATTAAGACAGCAAAATAACAACAATTACAGTCATATGTTAAGATTTTTTTTGTTATTATAACTGAAATTTGTAATAAAAAAAGAAGAAAAGTTTCGGTTTAGAGGCAATGGAAAGTTGTTAGACGCTTGATTAGGTAAATCACTAAAAAAAAAATCTTCAAATTTTGAATTTGCATTATTTTAAATCTCCCGTAAATTAAATTTGTTAAAATTGACCAAAAAATCAATATAATAAAATTACTAAATATTGTGATGATAATTCTTATTGTTTTTTTTTAAATTTATGTTGATTATTATTAATTCTACATATAACAATAGAGCTAATTTGTATAAAGATTTTCAATGCTGGTACTTTTTTCAGAAATGCTTCTGTGTAAACGTTTGTTATCAATTAAATACCGCCGTTTTAAAGAACAATTAAAATTTAGGTAATATTTAACATAGTCGTATTTGTATGTTAAACTGACCGTCAAAAAAATGTGAATACATTGTTAGTGTCACAAAAAGATATTAAAGAAAGCACCACTACCGCCTATGAAAAATCCATGTTAAAATCCCTTTTCAATAAAAGGTAAACAGCTAAGAATGGCTAATTGTATTGAGAAATTAAATTATTGTGAAATAATTAGTTCTAGGTTCAACTCGGGATACACTGAAACAAATCTTCCTTAATTCGTTTAATTAAAAAGATTTTCTAAATTACAGTATAAAAAATTTAAGGAATTTTTTTCAAAAATATTATATATGTAGTCTACACGATATCAAAAAGTTTAAAGCTGCATTAAGTTTTTCAACAATTTTTTTCTCTCTTTTTCTCTTCCTTTCTTTCTTACGGTTGGTCAATGTTTTACGGTGATGATATTTGCTTGAAGCATGAGCACGGATATACGGCAACTCCAATAAATTGAAGATGAAACCTGACAAATTGTATTATTTATCTATCATTTATTTCCAAATGTATTTGCAATGGTATTTCGTATCCCTGACAAAGTCACAAAGGACAAATTTAATGAAATTCTGTTTAATTTTCCTATTTCACAGTTTTTTAAGTTGTGTTTGAAAGACCATGATTTTTATGACGTAATTAGGCCACACAAGCTGAATCTCGCTTGGAAATTACTATAATTTCTATATTTGTTCGAGCTTTTATCTTTGATTGCAGCATTGATCATTAGGAACATCATTAATTAGATCAGCACCGTTTTGATTTTTTTCCTAGCACAACTTAATGCAGCTTTTAACTAAAATCTAAAACATCAACTAAGAAGAGATCTAAACAACTTCTGTTATGAGAGTAACTTCCCTTGATATAGGATCTTTCTATCATCTGTTTACAAGCAAACAAAGTTGGTTTGCCGCTATCACAGAAACTTTATGGATGTTAAATAAATGCATGGTAAAACAGTATGACATTACTTTACAACTAAATGGAGATCAGAATTTAAAGCTAGATTAGAAGAAAGAAGAGAGATTCTAGAAAATATGGGAGCGATAATTGTACATGTAGGAAAAGCGCATATGAATTTCCGTACATGCATACTGATTAAATAGCTGATAAATAAATATAGTTTACGCTTTGTAAGCGTTTTGTTTTATAAAACATAACTTACAGCAAAAAAATAAACAAATAAGAAGAAAATGTTTGAATAACAAATTGACTCTGTTACATGGATGTATAACAAGAAATCAATTACGAAAACAATTTATTTTGTTACAAGTAAATATATGATATTACGAAACAAGATATTACTAATCGCCTATTTGTAGAAACTGTGTCACAGATATGTGCTTGAATTAAAAACAATTTGTACGGAAATTGGAGATAAAATTTAGTTATATTATATCTTCATTGAAAACATCTGTTAAGCATTAGGTTAACTGTGTTAGTATTGTTATAGTATTATAATTTCCTATATAAATTACTAGCCAAATCCTACATTTCAAATGTTCGTGCAGAAAAATGTTGATCTTTCCATTTTTTGTTTGGTCTATTCGGTCAAAATTACGTGAACCTTTACCTATAATGTCACATTTTATTGCAATGCACGATGATTACGTTATTGCGATATTAGCAAAAGAAATAAATTTCTATAATAAACGTTGTTTAATTAATATGTTACAAATGGAGCATCTTAAGTAATAAATAATTTTGTCTCATCTGTTGTCTAATTAGTTTTTGATAATTTTAATTATGAACAGATCTAATGGAGGTATTTGTTTCAGTTTCATGTATGTAATAATACGGGTCAGGTGTTTGTTGCATGGATTTTATTTCAAGGAGTTTTTATGTTTAGGAATTTTAGTTCTGAATCAAAATATATAATATAGTATAAGATGCATGTAAACAACATGTCTTTGTGGACAACACAGAACCGAATGCTCTTTTTCTCTTTTAAGGTAACGCTTTTGCTCTTAATAACTATAACTTTTTTCTATTCTATTGAATTGTTTTTCTAAGATTCTATGAGTCCAAAAAAATAGGCTCGAAATACTTGTGCTGAAGAATAACATTACACCTTGTACAGATTCGCTTTCTAATGTCGGATTTAACATACAAAATACTGTTAATATAACTGTCAAACCGCCCTTTAAAATTTTTAAAAGCATAAAAAACAATGATGTGTGAAACCTGATCTTATCTTCATATATCAAACTTTTCGGCCCCTAGTGTCACGCATAAGGAATGATTATCCGAAATGTGCACATAGTACAAATCAAAATTTCAAAGGTATTTGTGTTATATATTTAAGAAATGACTTCGTGTTTGGTAACGTACATGAGGGTATGAACGATAGTGAATCCCGCGCAAATTAAGCATAATCTGCTTTATATTTACAATTCTTGGCATATTCATGTGTAAAATAATAAATAAACTATGTATAAAATCATGATGTACCATATTCTTGAACCTTTATAGCTTTGTATAGCTTTTTACAGACTCCTGCATATGTGCTTGTATCGGGCCACATAAAAAAAAAAAAAAAAAGTTCCAAGTTTATAACATATATTAATGCAATATATGCACAATATATCGCGATATTTTGGAAGGTTTATGTATAAACATTAACACGTGCTTTGACATGTGCTTTTATAAATAGATCAGGAAGTCCCTGACATCTGTTTACAAATTTTTGTGTATTCCTACGCCCAAAGTTGTTACGTCACATCGACCTTAGTTGTTACGTCACATAACTGCACGTTCTATACTGAAGTCATGAATATATGAACTAGTGAGTTTAACAAGGGATCACATAGTATAAAATATTAGCTTTTGTAAATATATATATATATATATATATATATATATATATATATATATATATATATATATATTTGAGACTGCATGTTACAAATCAAACACAAACATACCCGTTTATTTATTTCTAAATTAAAATAAATAATTTATAGTAAAAAAAAACTAGTGATAAACTGAATTCAGTGAAACACGTTAACTTTCTCCAGAAAAGGTGAGGCCGGGTGCTCTGGAAGGATGAATACCTCCTGTCTAGTCAACTACAAATGATTTCCAGCTAAAGACTTGGCAACTCCTTCCCTTTTTTAATTTTTTTATCGTCACATGAATTATCTCTTTATTTTGAACAGATTCGCTTTCTAATGCCGGATTTAACGTACAAAATACTGTTAATATAACTGTCAAACCGCCCTTTAAATTTTTTAAAAGCATAAAAAACAATGATGTGTGAAACCTCATCTTATCTTCATATATCAAACTTTTCGGCCCCTAGTGTCACGCATAAGGAATGATTATCCGAAATGTGCACATAGTACACATCAAAATTTCAAAGGTATTTGTGTTATATATTTAAGAAATGACTTCGTGTTTGGTAACGTACATGAGGGTATGAACGATAGTGAATCCCGCGCAAATTAAGCATAATCTGCTTTATATTTACAATTCTTGGCATATTCATGTGTAAAATAATAAATAAACTATGTATAAAATCATGATGTACCATATTCTTGAACCTTTATAGCTTTGTATAGCTTTTTACAGACTCCTGCATATGTGCTTGTTTCGGGCCACATAAAAAAAAAAAAAAAAAGTTCCAAGTTTATAACATATATTAATGCAATATATGCACAATATATCGCGATATTTTGGAAGGTTTATGTATAAACAGTAACACGTGCTTTGACATGTGCTTTTATAAATAGATCAGGAAGTCCCTGACATCTGTTTACAAATTTTTGTGTATTCCTACGCCCAAAGTTGTTACGTCACATCGACCTTAGTTGTTACGTCACATAACTGCACGTTCTATACTGAAGTCATGAATATATGAACTAGTGAGTTTAACAAGGGATCACATAGTATAAAATATTAGCTTTTGTAAATATATAAATATATATATATATATATATATATATATATATATATATATATATATATATATATATATATATATATATATTTGAGACTGCATGTTACAAATCAAACACAAACATGCCCGTTTATTTATTTCTAAATTAAAATAAAATAATTTATAGTAAAAAAAAACTAGTGATAAACTGAATTCAGTGAAACACGTTAACTTTCTTCAGAAAAGGTGAGGCCGGGTGCTCTGGAAGGATGAATACCTCCTGTCTAGTCAACTACAAATGATTTCCAGCTAAAGACTTGGCAATTCCTTCCCTTTTTTAATTTTTTTATCGTCACATGAATTATCTCTTAATTTTGAACAGATTCGGGTATAAAAATTCGGTAAGGGAAAGGGTAACCACCCTACACACATGCGCGCGCTACCCTTTAGATTTCAAGTAAATATATTTTAAAAATAAGAGACGAGTCAAAATTAGGGTTATATGGATTTGTTTGTGAAAACTAAAGAACGTAATTGATCATTATGAAGAATAATACTTTAATCAATTTGAATCATTTTAATAACAAAAATAAATGTGTTTTTTTTAAATATGTATTTAAAATTATGAATATCGCAAGTGGAAATACGCCCGGAGTTAAGCTTTTCTTCTAAAACATGTTTTTACGCGCATTTGTGTGTAAACGTTATATTTTTAAGTGTCGCAGTATGCGCTTTTTCCCAACCAATTCAATTATTCTTGGACTTATCGATCTATTAAAGCTATTTATGTCCCCAATGATATCAAATTTAGCAATTTAATAGGCGTGCTCTTAGAAAATAAATATACATGCATTTTCTTCTGATGTCTGGTAACTATCGGAACATTAATCACAATAAACAATTATAGGTTCGGTCGTACATGTGGCTGCATTAATATGAGACTGCAACAAAATTACCATAAATACTAAGTGTGGTTTTGGAGATGGAAATTGTCTACATGGGCGTTAATTGATGAGCTAACTGCTGAAACATATAAGAAATCAAGATACAGAGTTGGGAAGTTTATGTTTCCGATTCTAAAGATTATACAAATTATGCATTTATTCATACTGTATTGCCTGTAATAAGATTTACGTAAAAGAAGAATAATATGTTACAAAAATTCCTGATTAGTTAAAGAACACGATTGTGACTATATTTATTTAAAGAATACTTGACTCTCATTTTACTTAACATTTCAATTTTATAAATTTTGTAAATGTTGCTTTACAAAATTAAATTTTACACTATGATTTGAAAACAGTATAATGGTGTAAATCTACATACTCTCTCTCTCTCTCTCTCTCTCTCTCTCTCTCTCTCTCTCTCTCTCTATATATATATATATATATATATATATATATATATATATATTGATTGGTTACTATAAATAGGTTGATATACTTGGAGAGATGATTTCTTAAACAATTAATGTGATAGACCAAATCATGCAAAATGTGCGAAACAGAAACTTTTCAAAAATTTTTTACATAACACAATAAAACAAACGTGGAATTATAACCAATTTTTATAACGAATAAAACCATTTATCATGAACTCTTTTTATAAGAAAGTCTTAAAAATTTAGCTGCTGACACGAAAATGTACAGTCATTAATAATAGGCTTCACAGCAGTTGTAGACAGATATCCCCATAAACCCTCAGATTTAAGCTTTTTAACTACATGACTTCACAGTTTTTAGAATATATTTGAAGACTTCAACTGAACCTAAACGACAGAATTTTTTAAAACTATTGTTAAACATTAAATGTTCTAATGTATTCAATTCCGTCGGTTTTCGATTTTTAAGTAAAATAGAAAATTAAAATTGGTAACAGATAAAAATCCTTTCGTATATATACATAATGTATGTAACACGTAACCCTATGCAATGTTTTATATGTCAGAGCTTTTTACATATTTTAACAGTATACTCGTACAGTATAGCTTCGAGTTCTGAACATAATAACGTGTTTAATATAATAACATTTTACCAGAAATTGTGATATCCTAATTAGATAAAATTCTACATATGGCAAACAAATATGTCCGCTAACAGAATTGTGACGTCCCTAGAGTAATTTGTTATAATAAACTTCTATTGTCTGTAGATGTTACCGGTATCTTAATATACATATATGTGTGTCGTATTTACAGCATATAATATAAGGAATGAATTGATGGTATTTATGCACAAGTTAGATTCTTTCACTTACATCTACGAGTTCAGTTCTGAGATGAAAGATATAATTGAATATTTTAGGAAAATTACTCGCCTACGGTAAGCGAAATAACAAATTTTCTCAAAATTAAATTTGCTAGAGGTAGATTTTAACTCAGGCAATAGAAAGCGCTGTGATCCATTAATCAAGCTAAAAGCTACTCGGCCCCTACTTTTAAAATGTTACAAAAAAAAAAAAAAAAAAAAAAAAAAAAAAAAAAAAAAAACACGTCATTTGAAATATGACCCCTTTTTTATTTCACACAAAACGGCTGATACATTTATTTAATATTTTTCCTGAATAAAGGTTTATTTTAGACGTTTAGACACTTCTCTAGGTATGGTGATTTAGACTGATTTATCTATGTTATAGTTAAAGGCGGTATCAACAATGATTAATCACTTTGATATACCCTATAAAAGTTGGTAAAGTGTTCTGGTGCAGTTTCAGATATCTGAAAGTTACGTAAATGTTTGGCTTAGAGCTAAATGATAGTGTTTTGTTTTGATAGAAACTTTCTGAAATTATCCTGCTGCATGCTTATATTGTGAATCAATGCTTATCTGATCTCTTAGTTTTTGGTTTTGTCAGCAACATATCAAAGTAAAAAGTCTTAAATACAAAAAATGTTCAAATGATTTTTCAATTTTACAAAACGTTCTATAGTTGCAAAGCTTTAATTTGTTTTAAAGTAGCCAGTCTATGCAGTCTATAACAATGACAGATTTGAATAGAACCGGTATGTTTAAAACAAATCTTTTTGTCTTTAAATTCAGTACCCGTTTAAAAGCGGCAGTGCAAGTTCTTTGTCACAATCTCTGTTTGTTCTGTTTCATATTTGCATTGTTTAATTTGCATTGTTTCGTGTTCCTTTTTGCAATGGATGTCAATTCATTATTTCTTTGCAAATGTTTTGTCTCTTATCCTCTCTTTTAAGAGATGAAATTTATTTGTTTGAAAACTTACATTAAAAACGGCACCACTTTTTGTATCAACATTATGCATGTTTTCATCAATTGTTTCAATAGAAAAATATCCTTTTTTTGTGTATAGATAAGATACCTTAAATAAATTATCAAACTACTTATATTAATTGCAAAATACCTTCTGTTTTTTATTTTATTCCAAAAGATCTTTTTGTTATCACACAAAAAAGTGAGGTTGACAAATAACATGTTCGGTAGATTGTATGGATAAATTGAACTGGGGCTAGTTAGTTCTTTTTGACGATCTTATCGTAAATGTTCAAGTAAAAGCAGTTGTTTGTTTTAAATTTTGTTTGCTATGTATTTGAGTAACTTAAAATTTTCTTACTTCTAATTAAATTTACTATATAAATTCGTTGTTTGATTCTAAGACGTAACATACACAAAAAATGTCTTGGAAAATTGTTTCAAGCAATTGTTTTTTATATAAAAAAATTTAAAAAAAAACTTAGTAAGAAAAACAACAATATTTTAAAGCGTTTCTATTTATCCTGAACTATTTGGTTTTAACAAAGTAATTTAGACATGGAAAGAAGGCAAATAAAGGAACCAATTTTATAAGCCTTTGTTCTTGTTGAAAATCATATATAAAAACGTTCGCAAGGTATCTTTGCAATAAAATATTTATACCACAAAACACTTTACCTATTGTTTTTTTTTTTTTTTTTTCATAAATACAATGTTTAGTTTAGTTAAGGAATAATTGTAAATTTTTGGTCTTTGACCCTATAGACCGAAAAAATTACAATTCTCCTTATAATGAAATTCAAAATATAAATAAAGTTAAAAATAAATACAATATTTATAACATTAACCTTATTTTTTTATACAATTTCACACATGAAAGAGAATACGAAGTGCGCATTAATCTAAATGTTATGCAACTGGATGCCTATAACTACCGCCGGTACTTTTGCATCTTCATTTCTAAATCGTTCGGTGTGCATGCGTGTAGTACATACATGTATCACTTGCATATATTTAAATTAATTTCAAATACATGCTATATTAATTTAAAATATGGCTTGATGGCTTCAAGCTAAGGGAGGAGCAAGATATGTTTGTACAAAAAATGAGGCATCCGAGTTCGAAGCGGAAATGTTAACTCGTACAAAAATATCAATCAATAACACGTTGTTACTTCTACCAACAATACATTAAATAACAGAAGCCAAAAAAGTGGTTCCAGCTGGTAGCAAACCGTTTATGTTCCTGTACTTAAGTATGGACATTTCCCTGTCATCAGCGTAACATATCCACAAAGGATATGATGCACCTGCAGATTCACAAAACTCGAATTCGCTGCTGTCATCACGACCATCATTTATGACTGCAGAACTTTAGACTAATCCTAAATATTTAACATTCTTCACGTTTTTAATAAAAAAAAACAAATGACACCTTTTAAGTCAAGTGAGAAAAATATGGCGACAGACTGAATATTTGATCTAGTTGTCAGGAAACCGACGTTTTTTAGGGGTAATGACGTATGACGGGTGACGTATGCTCAAAAAAATTTCGTCTATGAGATCATAGACGTAAAAAATTTCCAACGCTGGACTGTTTAAAAATTTAATTATTAAGAGGCAGATGACGTATTGGTGAAAAAGGAACTAACTAAGGATAAGGTAAACATGTAGACATCTCATGAATATTTAAGTTGTCTGCATCTTCTTTATGGTCTACTTGTATACAAAATAATTATTTTGGCAATTTCAAAACTAAGTTAAAATTCGCCAAAATTTGCACTCTGCGAAAAAAGCCCGCTATACGGTAGTACTTTAAAAACGACTCTTGACATTTTCTTCAGTTCAGTGAAAGTTATATCATGTGTTTTATAGTAATTTATAGTGGTAAATTTATTGTGTCGTAGTTTGTTGAAACTGCATGAATTATGATACATTTTTTCTGTATTTTGAAGTATTACAAGATCACCTTTTTCACCCTTAAGTAGAATATTTAGCGATTTGAAGTTGGTTTAGTATGGTGTATATGTTTCACAGTTAATACGGTATGATAGTGCTTGTTTCCATTATGGGGACTCTCTACAACAAAGCAAATTGCAACACGCAAGAATATTGCAAGCCTAGGCTAAACAAGATACAAACTGATACCAGATATATTTGACTTACTATAATTCTTTGTTACTTTCATTCTCAAAATTGACTTGCACGTGTCGAATGTAGCTAGCTAGACAGGAGCTGCCAACCCTTTCGGAGCACCCGGCCTCACGTCCTTGACGGACGTACAAGTGTATTACTAATTTGACCAGCTTTCAAAGTTTTTACTTTGTTTTTTGGGATTGTGTTCTGGACATGGACTGGTATGTTTGTTTTATTAGCTATTATGCAATATTTCTATTTGTAAATCATCTTAGATCATCTTTTATTAAAATTGTTTAAGAACTGGTTTATTTATTCAAATAATAATGTTTAGAATGTTTACGTTATTAGATTTTTGTTGTTTAATAAAATAACTTTCTCCCTTAAAAACTCCTTTTAGATGTTGTTAAAAAAGTTGTTTCCGCTTTTATCCAATATGTCTGTTTTTGTTTATATAGCAATCTTTGTTTATTTAATAAAAACTTTGGTTGTCTATAAAACATAAGATGGATAGGTTTTCATCGATTCCCTGTATCTAACATTAATATCATGATAATGCAAGAATAGATACCTTTTATAATATACAACGCAAACATAGACAAGTTTTCTCGTCACACAATATCATCAAGAAAAAATTAATTCAAAAATATTTGATATAGTCCAAAGTAAGTCCAAAAAATCCAAAGATTTTATAGTTATTTGAGTGTTCGATGATAGATTTCCTCAGTAATAATAAATAATAGGATAAATAAACAAATGCTTTTATGTTTAGAATTTTTTAAAAATCAAGTAATTGCATTGGTTTATTTTCACGCATTTGTAAAATGATGTATAATGAAAATTGTAAATATATAACACAAATACCAGTTGAATTTTGATGTGCCAGATGTGCACTTTTCGGAAATTCATTCCTCATCAGTGACACTAAGACCAAAAAGTTTGATAAAAAACATAAGCCAAACAGTTGGAAATTAATGAATCGGAATAACAAAAACATAACTAAGGCCATCATACAACGCTGTTATTCAATGTTTTACCTTAATTAAGAAGTATAATGATACATACATCTACTGCATACAACAAAGTGGTATTATGCTACATGGTAGTGTACAATATGGTAGTGTACAGTCAACACCAGATATAGTAAAATTGTGGCCAGCAGCGCGGATCATTGGCTATAAGTTTTTAATATGTTAAAATGATTAAAAAGGACAGGGCGTATTTAATATTTTTATATGCATATTCAATCGTTCTAAAATATCCATTTTTAAAATCATTAAGTAGGGTGTTTTTAACAACTAGTTCCTTCTCTAGTAAGCAAAGCATGTAGCTCTAATTCTTCGATTTTATTGGAGACGTTCATGTTATTATAAAGATGAACTGACTCCCACATGCTTCTATTTTGGTGTGATTTGTAGATAACTTTTTTGTCTTTTTGTCGTCGTTGTCGTCGTCTTCTTTTCTCTTCTAATCATAGTTAAAGAGACTTAAGTTGGACATTTTTGATATGTTTATTTTAGTAGAATTTTTGAATAGGTTAAAAGGGCCTGAATTGCTCAATTGGCAAATTATATGTATTGCTAAATATGAAACATGGTTTTGCAATAAGTTGTTCCAGTTTTGGAAATGTTTCAAATTCCTGAACAATTGTGGACATATCCAAACTGGCTTTCAACTAAGGACAGAAACGTAAATAGTCATTCTTCTGGGTGTTTTTTATCGGATATATTTAGCTACTAATTTGCATATTGCGTTTTTTACATGCCAACAAAAAAGTAAAGGAAAAACATTTATCATTTGTCCATATTTTGATTTTGTATATAACAAATAATTTACGAAAGTTATCAGCATGTAAATACACAATTGCCATTTTTCTGTTTTTTTTTATAGTAACGATGGCCGTCTTAAAATTATATGATCCAAATGTTCGTAGTTATATTCAACTGTTGTTTTAATAAAAACGTATCTTATCATTTATATGGCAACCTCATTATTGTCAAAAACCTTTGTACTGTAGTGATGGATTATATGCAAAGAGATTAGAAAAGTAATTGTTTACTTTATTTAAGAATGTAGTTTCTACACAGAGGCAACTAGTTCTTCTCTATTGAAGAAAACTAATAGTTGGAGGGTTTCTGCCACCAAAAAAGATAAATACTGCACTAGTATCTGCCTAAAAAGTTTGATCATAAAGCTTTATGCCAAAAATCAAACAATACAAAAAATGAGATTTATTGTTTATATCTATGTTCTAATGCAATTTTATTTTGATTACAAAATTGATTATATTTGGTATTCTTGTTTATGGGATGACAAAATTCTATATATATTATTTAATTGTAACATCAAATATAAAATATTGACTTTGAATATTTTTAACAGATCTTGATTACGTTATTGCATCACCTCTTTAAATTCATATAAAAAAATATTACATATTGTATATTAAAGACTCGCACTGGTTAATTGACGGGTGTAGATAGCTAGACAGCAGGTGCTTACCCTTCCGGAGCACCTGACCTCACTTCCTTGATGGAAGTTCAAGCGTATCACAAAATTTGCATGTTTTCAAAGTTTTTACTTTGTTTTTTTTGGGATTGTGATTTTGACATGGACTAGTATGTTTGTGTTTTATTATTTATATCAATTACAAAATAAATATCTTAAACACCCTGAAGGAAAAGACATAATAACATCGAAACTAAAGTTTAAAAAAAGTATTTATCAGATGATAGTCAGATAATTTAGTTGAACAACTTGTTGAATTTGAAAAGAAAGTTTATAAATTTGTATTACCTCGTTCAGAACACTTAATGCGATTAAAATGTATTTGCTTCAATATTTAAAAAAAGAACATGACAAGTCAATACGACATTTTAGTTTAAACGGTCGTGCAAAACTCTCATCTATCGGAATAATTAGTGATAATCATGCAACCTTTATCTATGGCCAAACAAGTTTAATGGGTGTTATTATTACGCAAGATGGCACTATTTTTGGAATATTTTAACACCGATGACAACCAAGTACAGCTTTACGTATTATTCGTGTTTTGAACAACATTTAGCTGTCAGGTAAAAAGGCTTGCGTTTGTAGCTGTTTACATGTTACAAAAGTAATTGTATAACAAACATATTTTAGTTGCATTTATAAACTGAAGAGTCTTTTTTGCTATAGATGTTTAATACTGAAAAAGAAAAATCTACATTGTTATACTTTTTAAGAGGTTGCTCAACATAGACTTTACAAAACAAAATAATTAAATGGAGTAAATATAAGAGATTCAGTTTACTATTTAAAAACGTTCTTTCTTGGATAGTACCAGATATAATGTTCTTGCACCCCGGATAATAATTTCCATATAAAGAGCGGTGCAAGATATTTCCATCTCGAAACCCCCCCCCCTGTACAAAATAGCTTACAAGCTCTTTTTACCGCGAAGATTTATCAATGAAATCAGAGGTGTATCGATACTTTGAGAACCGCTTTAACCTAAGCATCTGACATACCTTTGCACAAACAAATAAACAGAACAGGTAATACTACAGTTTAAATTTAAAATGTAATTTTTAAAACTTCTTTTTCTAAATCAATATTTCATATTACATTTATTTATATGACGTAATATTAATATGAATTATGACGTCATGGTTGATCCTGTTTTTTGTATTCACACGCCACTTCCATCATATGTTGAATTTTTATTTTTAATAGAACTTGTATATTTTGTGATGCAAGAAATAGAATCAATCACTACTTATGGTGTCAGATAGGGGAATCCCAACCCTCGTTCTAAGATATCTGGTCCAGAACTCGGCAAGCCTCGTTCTGAACCAGAGATATTAAAGCGAGGGTTGAGATTTCCCTATCTGGCACCACAAGTAGTGATTGATTTTTGTAGTAATTTTGCAATTATATGTTTTGTCCAAAAATCAAATTTAAGACTCTAAACAATTGTTCTCATTTAAATTTTATGGCCTTAAAATATAACAGTATTTTTATCTCAACTTGGTTGTATTTCTTCATGCACACGATAATACCAGTTACAAAACTCAATACAGTAAGCGAACTAATTTTTTCTGATTAGGATTTTTAAAAAGGAAGTGAGGGCTGCTTCCGCTCGACATATTTTAGTTTTGACGTAATTGTTTCTAAAAAATTTAGAAAAATGGCGCTTCTAATAGTGAATCTTTTTTTTCCAACAACATTTATTGTAAATACATATATATACATATACATTGACTATAATACATTTATATGTAATTTTAAGCTGCAAAATTAATAATTTTAAAAATAACCAGAAATAAAGAAACCAAATTTTTATCACAGTGACTATGATTTATTTTTCCTTTATGCCCTCATATTGCTAGGAATTTGAAAATGTTTAGTATCATTTAGGGAATATCTTATAAATTAAAGTGCAAAACAGATCGTTAACAGCATCAAGTAATGCCATTTAGATAATTGTAACTTGTCATTCGTTTATAATTTTTAATCTTGTACAGAAAATTTAAAAATAATACAACAATAACATGTTAATTTCAAGGAAGGTGACATCAAATGTATTAAAAGAGTCGACAGCAATGAAAATAAATGGTGACGGCAATGGCTATAAAAATGTAATGTAACTAATGAGAAATGATTTTCCGAAACGTGCACATATGGCACATTAAAATTTAACAGGTATTTGTTCTATATATACTACCCCTGAGCGGTAACCGCTGCTGGTGGAGTAAAACTCCCCGAGGGTATCCATAAATCAGTAGGCAGTACTTTGTGCTGTCAGAAAATATACCATTTAACAAACTTTTCAGCCGTCTAAATTTTTTAAAATTTATTTTGAATTTAAGTCTGTTCACTTATGCAAAGCATTTCTGAGCTGAATTTGGATTCATATAAATGTGGAACTTTTAGATTCATTATTTTTCAACTGTTTGGCTTATGATTATTTATCTATCAAAATTTTTCGTAGTGTCACTAATGAGGAATGATTCGCGTACATATGGCACATCAAATTTTAGCAAGTGTTTATTATATATTTGATTTCATTTTTTAGCATTTATACGGTCTGATCCAAATCAAGGATGCCAATAGCAAGTGTAAAACGCAATGTTTGACTTATTGGTATATAGATGAAGAAAAAAATATTAAAAAATTATATAAAATAATATAAACTGACTTAACTAGTTTATAAAGAAAAAGGTGAAGATAAAAGTGATTGTCTGATACAGAAAAAAATATCTAATTGCAGCATATAATTTTAATTACTTGATAGAAGTTGAAAAAGTCATTGATAACGTAATTGTATCACCTTCTCCGAGTAATTTGATAAATTATTTTATATTGTGTTTCAAGACAACCATGAATTATATAAATGGCAAAAAAAGTTAAAAAACCTTAACATCAATTAAATTGTTATAGTAACATCTGAACTAAAGATTAAATGCCAATCAAGCTTCCATGCAATGATAGTCAGATAAAAATAAGAAAAAACAATTTTACGTAAACAACTTGATCAATTGTGACAAAAACCTCCAAGTATTCTTAGTTGAATCACATCATGGCAAATTAAGATGACATAAAATTTCAAGCAGTCACGCAAAATCCCATCAATCCGAAGTTAAATGCGTGTCTGTTTGAGTAAATAACTGTTCATAAAGATAATGAAATCAGTCTTATCTATGGTTTAACAAGTTTGATTGCTGCTAAAGTTTAAAAAATAGAATAGCATTAATTTAAAAAAGTTTTAATACTGAAGAAAATCAGGTAAAACAATGGTTACCATATAAGTATTGAATTTTGTGCATCTGGCATGTTATAAACCATTAGTTGGTATATGGTTTTAATACAGGATTTTTAGAAATTTTCAATTAGGAAAGAAAAATTGAGAAATTACTTATCCAAGATCACAGTTGGCAAAATGAAAAAATTAATGAAAAAATAAAGTATATATTCTGTTTAGTGATAAACTTCCCTACTTGGACAATACCAGATAAAATAATAAAATAAAGTTCAAATATAATGCCGGCATATGAGATTCTTATATAGATATCGACAAAACCATACCAATATTTAGTATATTTTAAAACTAATATTTGGCGCACATATTGAAAACAAATTGATGGAAATGTCCATGATGACCGATTAAATAGATGTTTACTTTTTTTCGTTATGTTGTATAAAATTGTCTATTCTACATTGAAAAAGTAAACTTATACTCGAATAGATTCGCCAGTCTGCTTGCATATGCTGACAAATCTTACACTCGGCTATGCCAAAAAAAGATTGTTTTGATAACGCAAGGGTTTTTCTGATAATAAAAACATTTGCATTGGCTATGTAGGTTTGCTACTGATGCTTTCCCAACAAGATTATTTAGTAAAGCAACTGTAAAATGTAGTAACAATAACAATGTATTTTCAAAAGATTCATCCAACCGACACAGGCATCATGTTGATTAAACCAAAACATTTTGAGCATATATGACCTAAAATATGAACGGAAAGGTAACGTCATTAAATATCACAACAAGAGATTACGTAAGTAACATTTAAAATCATAGTGGCATCTCTTAAATTTTATATCATAGAATTTTTATAGGAAGTTTGAGATAGATTATACAATATAATTCAATATCTTGTTATTAAAATTTTTGTGGTATTTTATTTAAATTGTCTTAGTTCATGTGCAGGAAACGTTCAGTGATAGAATACTTAAATTTCAATTTCTAGTTAATATGTTTACGGAAGTTTTGTATATTTACAGATAATCTCATAACTGTTCAAACACAACATTTTGCAGCCTTTCTCTACGAAAAGTTACTTTACAGCATTGAGTCGAGTTTAAGTTTTTAAAACACAAACAAAAAATTAAGAAAGCGAATATATTCATTTTTGTTTTAATGGCAAAGATTTTGGTCACCTGATATATCCACAACAATACTGCATATTTAATCTAATTCCCGTCCAAAAACCTTTATAAGCAACGGTCTTATTGTGTTTTTGTCATTAGCGATTAGTATGAAGTTTGTGGTTGTGCTGGCTTTTCTCCTTTTTCTCTTGAATTGTCATCTCACATATATCGGGTTGACGGGTTGTTCTCGCTTTTTATGTTTCACCTCAATACATTATCCAAAAATTGATTATCTGATATAATATTTGTTGTAAGATTATTGACGCTGTTATGTTGTTATATGAGATAGATAATCATTCATCAATTCGTTATAAGAACTGATACTGCAGTAGTCTGAGTTTAATTTATTAAATAATTCAATATACACTCACAAAATTTATCTCGTCACAAGTTCTATCAATAATATTGATTTAATTTAAAGGTATCTAATATATAACAGAAATACCGGTTAAATTTTTCATGTTCCCTATGTGCACTTTCCGGAAAACCATTCCCCATCAGTGACACTAGGGGGCCGCAAAACTTGACATATAAAACCACATGAACCCAATTGCAGCTAAAGAATGTTTTGCTTGAGGGAACAAATCTTAGTTTTAAATAAATTTCAAAAGTTGAGGCGTCTGAAAATTTTGCTTAATGGTATATTTTCTGACAGTACAAAGAACTGCCTAATGAGTTATGAATATCATCGGGGAGTGTTACTTTACCAACAGCGGTACCCGCTCAGGAGAAGTAAATATATAACAAAAAATACCTGTAAAATTTGTATGTGGCATATGTGCACACTTCAAAAAAAACCTCATCATTTAATTTAATTTCATCATGATTTACTCAAATCAATGATTTCCGAAAGATTTATAATTATTATTATTATTATTATGTGATTATTGCATTTCATTATAAGGGGTAAAAGATGAATTCAACAAAAACTTCAATATATAATTATTTAGAAAAACATTCAAGTAATTTAATTTATACGCATTTTGTTTTAACTCAATATATTATATAATAAAAGTTGTAACAGAATAACATACAGCTGCAATTGTTAGTGCCATTACCAATACGCTATAATTCTTCATAACATAACAACTAGCGCAATACCCGTATTGATTCATAAATTTTACAGTTAGCATTCGACACTATAATGCAAATTATGATTAGTGGTGTGGTCTATCATGCATTTTATCTTCAATGAGTGTTCTCTAGTTTAGAGAACTTAATTTAATAAATTAACTGATTTATTATAATTTATTTATTTATTTCTTATTTATTTTATTTATTTATTCATTCATTCATTTTTCTATTTATTTATTTATGGTTCTGTTTAAGTAATTCCACATTTAGAATATTTTGTCATTGTGTTTGTTAAAAATTTGCTTCTTATTGTTTTGTCTTGTTTTTGAGGATCATTCCTATGACAAAAGATTGGTATAATATGTCATGTGCAAATGACCAATTAACTTATTCGACGTAATTTCTTATCTCTTTTTTCTGTCTAAAACTATTTATTAATTAGTACATAAAATTGTAATTAATTACTTTTTCCATACAGTGGATCCTTAAAGTGCATATTAAAAAAAGATGATCAATCTTAAGAGAACATTGTTCATAATACCGAACATGCATCTTACTATTTCTAGTGTCATTGAAAATATTCTTCTAGTTTTTAGTGTTTTATTTACTTATTTTTTACTCTAGAATCTTTTGTTATGATCAATACCATTTAAATTTTAAGTCTGTTCAAAGCAGACGAAAACATTTAATATATATATATATATATATATATATATATATATATATATATATATATATATATATATATATATATATATATATATATATATATATAACAAATACCTGCTAAATTTTGATGTGCCAGATCTGCACATTTCGGAAAATCATTCCTCATCAGTGACACTAGGGACCGAGAAGTTGATAGATTAAAAAACATAATATATATATATGTGTGTGTGTGTGTGTGTGTGTGTGTGTGTGTGTGTGTTGCATTAATAAGAATTTTTTGATACTCGTTTGAACATAAAAAATGAAACAATTGTTACATGTTTTAATACTCGATAGCATCTGTAATTTAGTAGATAACAATACAAAAAAACGCAATTGCCAAAAATCCTAACAGATCCAGTGATTATGTCTATGTTCCAATGCTAAAACGTTTTAATAACTAACTTATTTCTTTTTTGTATTCTTGTTTAAAGAACAGTTTAATTGCTTAATTGTATCATCAAACGCATAATATTGACACTGAATATCATCAAACAGTTGCTGATTACGTAATTGCGTCAGCTCTCCAAAATAATGTTACAAATTATTTCCCATTTCGTATTAAAGACAAACATGGATTGATATCAATTACAAAATCAAAACCTTAATATCAATGAAAATGACATAATAACATCGAAACTAAAGATTTTAAAGCAAAACATCAGATGCGTCAATAACTTATTAATGTTTGTAAATGAGAGTTACATAAACGCATTTTGAACCAAATACCGATTAAAATGTGTTTGCCACTAAATTTTTACAAAACCATGACAAGTCAGAATGACACTGATATTTAAACAATCATGCAAAACCCTCTTCAATCTAAAATTAAAGAGTTATGTCTTGAAGACAATTACAACTATGAAATATTGACACCTTTATCAATGGTATAACAATTTTGATTGTAGATTTTATGACAAAAATGGCAATATTTTAGATCATTGTAAAAACACAATAAAACAAGTAAGGTTTTACTTACCACTTAGGTGTTGATAAGCATGTATCTGTCACGGAAAAAGCAAGCATGAGTAGTTTTTTTATATATCGATAAAATTTGTGTGCCGCGTACATTTTATGGTGCATTTATAAAAGAAGGAAATGTTTTTGCTTAAGATATTTAAATGAGATTAATAAATTACAAATTAAATAACATACTTAAAACAAATTCATACAAAGCCAAATGACTTAAATAAATTAAGCAAAAGAAAGAGTCTACACTAATTTTACTTATGATAAATTTCTTAATACAAATACCAGTTAAATTTTGATGGTGCCAGATGTGCACATTTCGGAAATTAATTCCTCATCAGTGACACTAAGACCGAAAAGTTTGGTAGATAAAAAATATAAGCCAAACAGTTGAAAATAATGAATCTAAAGTTTCAAAATTTTATAAATCCAAATACAGCCAAGGAATGCATTGCATGAGGGAACAATCCTTAGTTTTAAATTAATTTCAAATTTTGACGACTGAAAATTTTGCTAAATGGTACATTTTCTGACAGCACGAAGTACTACCTACTGAGTTATGGATGCCCTTGGGGAATTTTACTCCACCAGCAGCGGTACCCGCTCAGGGGTTGTAAATATATAATACAAATACCAGTTAAATTTTGATGGTGTCAGATGTGCACATTTCGGAAATTCATTATATATAATTTTGGAATTTTAGATTCATTATTTTCCAACTGTTTGGCTTATGTTTTTTTTTTATCAAACTTTTCGGTCTTAGTGTCAATGATGAGGAATGAATTTCCGAAATGTGCACATCTGGCACATCAAAATTCAACTGGTATTTGCGTTATATATTTACTTTGGCATTAAATGACATCGATAAATATGGCACAAAATCTTTTGTTCCAATCATCTGTTTTAACTCTCGTTTTTTTTTAATATGTCAATCTCAAGTACTTATTTTTATGAAAATAATTTTTAAAGTAGAGTAAGATCTGGAATGCATATAGTTAACTGGTTTATACGGAAATCAGATGTTTTAGTTTTTGATACGTAATAATTGTAGTAACGATAATACTACTATTAACACCTTATACCTTATGGCGTTGCCGCTAGGATCTTTGCGGATCCGCATGTAAATATTTCATGTTAAACGTGACATTGGACATTATTAACAAAAGCTTTTTTCGAGTATAAATAATGTTAGTTATAAATACAGATATATTGAAACCAGATAAACTTTTCGTTGATTGTAATAATTATACCGTATTTAAACTGTAGGATTTTTATGAAAGAGGTGAGTTGCATTGTCGCCTTGTCATATTTAGATCCGAACATAAATGTTTTATGTAAGGTCTCATAAATTGAATTAAAACTAGTGGTAGCTTTTCGTGTGTGTACCAATAATTATAGAAAAAATGAACAAAATCAGACCTTTTTATTGATAATAAGATCTATGTATTTAAACTAAAAATAATCCCATTTTAAAAATAAATATAAAAAGAAAGAAAACGTTTTAACAATATGATTGATTATTACGTTTTACCCCATATTCTTATCAATTTAAGATGTTAACTATTATTTAGGGAATATCTTATAAGTTTAAGTGCAAAACAAACCGTTGACATTTACAAGTTCTGCCTTTTAAATGATTATAACTTGACATTCGTTTATGATTCATAATTGTTTGTTAAAAAGGCATTCCTAGGCAAACAGTTGATTTCAAGAGAATAAACACAAGAATTATCATAAGCATCAAAGGAATTAAAAGAAAATGTTGACAATAGTGGCTATCAAAACGTAATACTCATGTTCTGAACCTTTAAGCCTGTGGAATAATCAACTTGTTATCGTGTAAATAGTTTAACAGTCTTAAATATGGAATTTACTGACACTTTTTAGGATAACAACACATTGTGTAACTAACTAAGGTTTGTTACCTCATACAAAGAATTCCTTAGCTGGATTTGGATTCAGATGATTTTATAACTTTAGATTCATTTCTTTTCAACTGTTTGCCTATGCTTTTTTATCCGTCAAACTTTTCGGTCCCTTATGTCACTGATGAGGAATGATTTTCCGAAATGTGCAGATATGGCACATCAAAATGTTACAGGTATTATGTTATTTAACCATTGAACAGCATAGCTATGGCGTTAGCACATTTTGATTGGTTTGCCTGGCAAAGGTATTGCATTTATAATCCAAAAACTGCCATAGCTTTGCTGTTAACTGGTTATATTTACGTTATATCATTTATTTATTAATTTGTTTGAATATTTCACATTAATTTAAATTTTCCAGCATTCAACGAGAAGCGGGGTCAATTATTGGAACAGCGTAACAAAACAAAATATAATACCACATGAAAAAACACAAAACTCGCAAAATTATAAAATATTTTATTAACCATCACATGGTTTTGCAGATTTTATTTTAAACATCAATTTAGTCACTTTCATAACAATTTTACGAAATTGTTTTTTAAAAAACGAATTTTGTAAGACAGATGACGAACGGGTGAACAGATTGACACGAAAAGGATATCTCGCTCCCACTGTCATTTTTGTAAAATGAAAGTGCAGTGCGAGAATTTGGAATATACGAAGAAACCAGGAGTGACTTGATTGGATGACGGTAATGCTCTCTGCTTTGGAAAGTCATAGTTTCTGTCATTATCTTCGTGGAACTGACGACATAATGCGAACCAGATTGTGACCCTAGGCGCTGTACAACAACAGCTGATTCAGTGTTTAAATTTATTGCGGGGTGATTTAATTCTGACAATGGGTTACTAAGACGTAACTGTGTTTTCTGCTGTGGTAAAACAGTTCTATTGTAAGATCGGGAGAAGCTTCTCATTTATGGTTCGACATAAACATTATGTGCCGAGCTTCGTACCCCAGGTCATTGAGATGCTGAATGGCTGTCGCCCGCAAACAGCGAAGAGAGTATTTTAGTTTTAACTTTTGCAGCATGGCATATGTCGGAAGAAAAACGGGCAAGGTGCGTTTTGAAAGTGGCTTGAACGTGAGACATATGTCAGACCAGCTATGACATTTCTGTTGCTTGAAGCCAATTAAAAGTGGCTTGAACGTAAGACATAAGTCAGACTCTCCAGGACCAGCTTTGACGTTTTTGTTATATTGATTGAACAAACTTTGGGAAATTTTGTCAGTTTTATCAAGCACTGAAGCAGTGGTTTAACATTTAAAATTACAGGACAGTCGATCGTCTCAGTTGCATATATATTCACTTTTAACGTCTGTCATTTTCTTCTATATAAGATATTCCCTCTCTGAAATTTTTTTTTCGTGTTTCATGTTTTAAAGGGTCATATTCTCCAGATTCGTCATTATGAAACTCAAATGACTATGGTTTTAACTGGTGGCGAAATTCCATAGCTAGAGAAATAAAATTTATAGATAAATGGTACCATACACATTGTCTCAGTATTGTGGGAGAAATAAGGGTACTTTTTAAGAAAATTGGAAATTTTTGAATGATATCCGTTGTGAATTTATTTTAATGTATATTTTAAAATTAATAATTTTTTCTATTTTTTTTTTCTATGAAAATCCTTGGAAAAGAAGTCAAGAGAGTGAAATATTTATACGCATAGTGTAACGATCATGTGATCAATGGCAGTAATTGCCCGTTGTTGTGTTTAGTAAAACCTTAAAGATAGATCTGAATAATTTAATTTCGAGGCACAAATATGATTTCTTTCTATGAAGACACAACGTAGCACTTAAGCTACAATTTATAACAATCCCTAAAAACATTTTACTTCCTAATTATGTTCTAGGAGTCAGGTTTTTCTTCAGTTAACGAGGTTGGAAAAACGAACTATATATCTTATGTCAATCTCGGAAGCCTATTTTATATAAAACATCTTACACAAACAGCAATATACCAATATATTTGTCGGTGTGTTGTATAAATATCATTGATTAAAAGTTTGACTCTAAAATACACAAAATCAGACTAAAGTTCACATAAAGCACATAGAAATTAAACTGGTTTTGTTGTAAAATATTTACATACAAACATTAAACACAGACCCAATGTATTGCATTGTTTTTATGTTATTGATTGTAAATGAGGTTGTACAATGCAAGATTATAGATGATTTATTTAATAAGAATTTTACATCCCAGTCAAGTATATTTTACTTATAACGAGACGTCACCAGCTAAAGGGGAAATGGCAGGAATCTTTACCTTTTGCAGTGCACTTAGAAAAATTGCACTGAGGGTTCTTTAATTATACTACGGTATACTTTTTCCATGTTTGGAAATACGAAAGATATATATCTTCAGACTTAAAAGTCAATTAAATATATAAACATATAACACAAGCAGCTATATACCAGGATATTTTTCGATTTTTATATTTTTGATAAAGTAGTGTTCTATAATGCAGAAGCCAAAAGTAAAAAGACAAAATCATTTAAACTTATTTAAATCGTAATGACCGGACAAAAAAACAGGTGATGAGTGATTTTATGAGTGAAATGGGATTACAGTTCTGGTTTTAACAGATTAAATATCAATCTCAGTATCTATATTGGAACAGACATTTAAAATTCGCTTATACATATAAGCACTCAAGGTTGATGTTCTTGATTAAACTGTTATTTTTACATATTTTAAACATAAAGACTTCAATCATTCTGGAGCATTTTTAAGCTTTGGTAAGGTTTGTGTTCAGAAAAGCTTTAGGTTAATTTTAATACTTTACCAAATCCTCCGTTCATAGTTAACTATTGATGTTTTTTATCTTTCTTTAAGGTTCATGATTTTAACCTGTGTTTAAATGCCAACCAAAAAGGCAGTTATTAGTTTACTTTAAGACAGTGGACTAATAACGTCAGGTGACTATAGTGCGTCATTTGCATTTTGAAATTCTTCCTAACAGATTGAGATTTTGTCAATAACTATTTATGTTTTTACGCATGGAATGTTTGTATTGAGGGTTGTTAAACTTTATCTATTTGAAATTAATTGTACATTTGCAAAAAAACGCAAAAATTCTTTATCAGACAGAATTGCGGTAAAGGGTTTTTTCTCTAATTAAGCGTATTTCTATCATAAATACAAGTATACAGCTGTAAAGAGACATAACACTTGAGTCTTTGATGAAAAGTAAAACAAATTTGTCTTGAAAAAAATAACACAATGTAATCATTAGTATAATACTAAATTTTGTGTTCCGATGGAAAAAAATCCAACTGATTTGACTTCCAATAATTGCATGCTCTTTACATTCCCATTTCTTTGGTTCATGCGTGGCGGTTGTAAGTACCTAGACAGACGATGCTTATTTATCTGAAGCGCCTGGTCCTTTTGCAAGTAACAGTTCACATGTTTAAATTAATTTGCTAGTTTTCATAGCTTTTAATTGTGATTTTAAGGTCTTTATGTTTGATTCAATCATACAAAGTTTGTGTTTTCAACTTTTACGAGAGATGTTCGAAATTAGATAAATGCAACTTTACACTTATTTACAAAACTTCGGTTTAACGACGGATTCTTAATCTACAAATAATGTCTCAAGAAGACGCTTTAGTGAAAAAAAGAAGAAATAAGGAATTAAGTATACGTGGTTTAAATTATAATTGTTTTTCTTCATTCATCTACATCTGTCAGTTTTAATGCCTCAAAGAGACGATTTTGGAAAGAAAATCCCGATGAAGTATGTATGCAGAAAGGCCATGAATATTGTAGATTTGTCTGCATACCTACATCTGTAAGCTTCAAATATCCCACTGATATATCAAAAAAAATTACAAATGAAATTAATCTGACATTGCGTGTTTTATGTATACAGTCGACTTGAGAAAAACTGTTAGTCTGACAACAATCTAGAATGATCTCCTTGTCGTATTGACGATTATATAACAAAAGCGTCAATCTCATTTATATTTTAATATTATATGACATTTTGATACCTATGTGTGATTACTCTTACTTTGGACACAGATTAAAATTGTGCTTTAGTAGGAAGAAAAAAGAAAGTTGTTGTATATTTAAAGAGTTCCTTATTTAAATTTTAGGTTTTAAAAATAATTGTGTAACAGGCATTCTATTATAATCAATATGTTTAAAGGTTTTGAGATAATTTGACTTTTACCAAGGTAACGATCTATAATAAAATAATTTTCTACTTTAAACAAAATAAAATTGTCACAAATGGCCAAATTATTTAAATGTTTTAGATTTTAACTAATTTATCTTTAAGCTATTTATTTATTTACATATTCAATAAAATGTTAAAAAATTATATTTAATCAATAATTTTTCATTCAGTGACTCTTGTATATCCATATTGAATAAATCAAGAAAATAAGTTTTAAAAAATGTCTTTTAAACAACAGGAACTACTGTTTAAATATCTAATCATCTATGGTTTCACAGTCGTGCATGCTAATATAGAAGAAGTTATGTAAGTGTAAATTTGTGATTTGTTGCACAAGCTTATATCATCATCATACTGAAACAAAATGTTGTAATGAAAGAGCATTTAGAATGTTTTTAAATCAATTAAAGAAAGCCATACTGATGCATCACAATTAAATTTTGGAATGTAAATTCTCTTTATAGAAACACGTTTGAAGTTGAAAGTGAGTAGCCAAATTAATAAATTTAACTAAAAGCAATTATTATTTTTATAATTATTTTTTTTTAATTTTTTGTTTTTATTTATATGATAAGATAAGCACTTTTAGAAATTTTTGTAGTATGTTTTATTTCACTTAATACCTCAATATTTACTATAATGTACTCAGATTGTCTTAATCAAGAACTTTATAATATAATTTTATATTTTATTTCAAAACGGTACTTGTTTAAAAAACTGACATACTAACAATATTATAACCACAAGTGAAAGTTTTCGGAACTAAAATAAGAAACGAATAACACTGAATATAACATATCATGATATATTAAATAAACGACGATACAAACCCAAATTCAAGAATAAGTTTTATTTCTTTTATTTCTTTTATTTATTTATTTATTTATTTATTTATTTATTTATTTATTTATTTATTTATTTATTTATTTATTGTAATTTATCTATGAATTATTTAAATTTTGATTATTTAATAGAAAATGCAGTAACTACTTTATAAACAATAAACAAAAAAGGAAAAAAAGGAAAAACAAAACGTGGTTTTTAAAAATACAATACTATATTTTTGTAATCTTCTGCATAACATGAAAAATGTTGACACTTTGTATCTCTGAAACATTCTGGATTTTGAAATTTTAACACTTCTTCGTAATAATGTGACAAAATATTTAACATCGTGTATTACAAACAAGTATGGAATAATATCAATTACAAAATGAAAACCTATACATTCATGAAAATTTAATAACAAAATTGAAACCAATGCTTTAAGTGCAAATCAATCATTTATGAGTTGATAGATAAAAGTAAAAAAAAAAAATTTCACCTCAGCAAGTATTTAAATTTGAATTGATGGCAAAATAAGGGCGCATTAGTATTTCCATTATAGAATTCGATGGTTAAAAAGCGGTTTGCTTCTTTATTTAATGAACAAATTGTTACTACAGTATGACATTTGATTTCAATCGAAAACTTCATTAGTTAATAAAAGAATGTTTCTTGGAATAAAACACAACTTGAAGTAATAATCATGTCACATGGTCCAACAACATTCATTGCTGCATTCACGGTATATTTGATATAAAAATCGTCTAAAATTTGAAATTTATTTAAAACTAAGGTTTGTTCCCTCATGCAAAGCATTCCTTAGCTGGATTTAGATTTATATTATTTTGGAACTTTTGATTCATTATTTTCAACTGTTTGGCTTATGTTTTTATCTATCAAACTTTTCGGTCTTAGTTTCACTGGTGAGAAATGAATTTTCGAAATGTGCACATACGGTACATCAAAATTTAACTGGTATTTTTTTTATATATATTTAACATTCCAATATTTTTAGAATATTTTAACTCTAAAAACAATAAAGAAAAAGCAATAATTACCACGTCATCAATGTAAACAAAAGTTAATTTTTTACAAGTTACAAAGTTTATGGAAATGTAAAGTAATGAATCAAACAAACAAGTGTTTTTCAGTATTTATTATTACATATTTGTTTTTTATAAGCTTAATGAATATAAAATAGAAGTAAAATAATAAAATAAAATGTTTAAAACATAACAAAGATTAATTCTATTTTTACAAAACATTAATGCACAATTGCAACAACTGCAAAGAATAATAAATTAAAGCTGTGTCTGAGAGAAAAAACTAGATCCCTCATAGCAAAATTTCAGAGTTAAAAATATTCGGTTTATACTATAATTTTTTCATTCTTTGCATATAAGGTGCCATTTAGGTTAATATTTGCCGGAACATTTTTTAAATTAAAAACCCAAAGTTGTTTCCCGGATAAGTTACAGAGGTATACAAATTATAAAACTTGAATCATTGAAAAATAATCATTGTGGAGAGGCAGTCACTTCGTACTGAAATATTTATTATCACTTCCTTATCACTGATATTAATTTCGATTGGTTCAAATTGGGTTTATCCCTATTTTTATGTTAAAAAAACTTATTTAGCTGCAGTATAAGTCTCGAAGGTTGCATGATTGTGTTATGCCCAAATTTCTGAAGAGACGGTCCAGAAACCGTTTTGTTAAAAAAATAATATGAATATCAAATTATGAAATACAATTGTAATTTTTGCTATTTATTCTTTCTCCTATTAATAGTTGTTCTTACTTGTATTTACACATTATACATAACATAAAAATTGCAAATTGAACATATATAAAGACTATAATAGCTGTGACATGTTTTTAGATAGCTGGCTAAAAATCACTACTGCCTTTTTGCACGCATTCGCACTCGCATAATTTTTATATTTTACTTCAAAATGTCCTTAATTTGACGAAATTACATTCTTGGTTTCAAATAATTATATATTACGTAAACAATAAAAAAGATCCTGTTATTATATAAGTGTGCGATATATTTGTGGAATCGATCTTAATAATCGAGTTTTGAGACATAAACCAAGTTTCCTTTTTTTATCCAGACACAATAGTGCATTAAAGCTACATTTCGTAACAACCTCTATGTAATGTTCTACTTTCTTTTTATATTCTAGAATATGGTTGTTCCTTTAGTAACGATGTTTGTAATACAAATTATATGTCATATATATCTTATGTCAGACACGGAAGCCAATTTACATGCAACATATCCAATACAACAGCAGCAATATATTTGTCATTGTGTTACATATATGGTGTAACTTACAAAAAAGGTTCTACAGTACAAAAACTAAAACAATTTTACAAATAAATACGAAAAATTAAATAAAATGTTTATAAAATTAATTTGATATAAAACAAACCTTAACAGTAACAACTGCGGCCAAAATGTGAATAGTGAAGTTGAACAGTAATGCTTCGAGTTACATAAAAAGTCAAGTTATAATTATTGATTAATGTATTGGGAAACATTGACAACTTTTCAGTTTTTGTAACCAACATGTCACTTCAAACAGATTGATGAGGTTTAAAAAAACAATTTGATCTTTTTATTAAATTTGATTGTCATTAAAAGCTCTAGCTACGTAATGTAAATGGAACCAATGATGATTATATATATATATATTGTACATACATACAAGAATGACATTTCATTTCAATCGGCCACGGAAATATTTCTTAATTAAAACGATAAAACAGTATTTAAATTTGAGGTGGAAGATGGATCTTAACGGTAATATATAAGAAAAACCTGCTAAATTTTGATGTGCCAGGTGTGCACATTTCGGAAAATTATTCCTCATCAGTGACATAAGGGGCCAAAAAGTTTGATAGATTAAAACATATACGCCAAACGGTTGAAAATTAATAAATCTAAAGTTCCAAAAATATGTGAATCCAAATCCAGCTAAGGAATGTTTTGCATGAGGGAACAGACGTTAGTTTTAAATGAATTTCAAAAATAACGACGACTGAAAATTTTGCTAAATGGTATATTTTCTGACAGCACAAAGTACTGCCTACTGAGTTATGAATATCCTCGGGGAGTTTTACTCCACCAGCAGCAGTACCCGCTCAGGGTAAGTAAATATATAACAAATACCTGCTGAATATTGAGTTGTCAGATGTGCACATTTCGGAAAATTATTCCTCATCAGTGACACAAGGGGCCAAAAAGTTTGATAGATTAAAACACATACGCCAAACGGTTGAAAATTAATAAATCTAAAATTCCAAAAATATGTAAATCCAAATCCAGCTTAGGAATGTTTTGCATGAGGGAACAGACCTTAGTTTTAAATGAATTTCAAAAATAACAACGACTGAAAATTTTGCTAAATGGTATATTTTCTGACAGCACAAAGTACTGCCTACTGCCTACGAATTTTATATAACAAAAACATTTAAAGGTTTTTTTTTCCTTTTAAAATTACCTTCCTACGTTTGGTTGTCTTTTTAACGCATTATAACACAAACATTCCGGTACTTTCTAAATCAAAATATAATAATAATAATAACAATAAATAAATAAATAAAATTAAAATAAAAATAACTAAATAAATAAAATAAAATGTGGCCCCTAGTGTCCTGTTGAGGAATGAATTTCCGAAATGTGCACATACGGCACATCAAAATTAAACATGTATTTTTGTTGAATTTTAACTACCTCTGAGCGGGTACCGCTGCTTGTGAAGAAAACTCCCCGAGGCCATCCATAACTTAGTAGAGAATATTTGAGCTGTCAGAAAATGTACCATGTAGCAAACTTTCAGCTTTTTAATTTTTTGAAATTTATTTGAAACAAGGCATTCCTTAGCTGGGTTTGGTTTTATATTATTTTGGAACTTTTAATTAATTAATTTTAAAATTTTAGATTATCTTTTTTTCTATCAATTTTACGCCCCATGGTATTCCTTATAAGGAATGATATTCCTAAATGTACACATTTGGCACGATAAAATTAAACGGTTTTTTTTAATTTTTTTTTTATTTATTTATTTTTTTTTTTGTTAAATATTTATAAATCTTTATTTATAAATATTTATTAAGCATAACAGATTTAACCACTTTTTTATGTTCTAATCATGTTATAAAACTAAATAAAATTCTACTTATCGAAATATTTTAAAATAACGAAGAAAAAACTAGGAAAAAACAAAAATTTAAATCCAATAAATCTTCGGGTCTGACCCAAGGTTTGAAAGTTGATAGTCACTGTTCTTTCGCAAAGCACTCGGCATTACCAAATGAAAGTCACGGTTCTTTTGGATGGGAATTTAAGATAAACGAGGTCCCGTGTCACGGAAGGCGTTGCACAATAAACAGCACACAGGCCAAATTCTGCACTTTCTCCTATAGGTGGCAACGCTCAATATAACTGATATATTCTTGACTGGGATGTTCAACATCATAACTCAACTCAACTCAAATAAACCTTTATTTCTTATAGCCTTCGGGTTTAATATCTCCTATTTTGATTACGTAATTGTTTTAATTTGTTATTATATTTTAAGACGTTTTCCAACAACTTTCTCCTGACTTGACTTTTTAAACTATTGCATTAATTGTATACTATTTTGTTGCATTGAATTTATCAAACCGTTCTTAGGAACACTATTACGATTCAAATTCAGGATGCTCCAGTCAAGTTTAACAACTGAATATTAATGTTTTGAAAAGGTTAAGCGAAGCGTGGGTGATAAATAGTGACGTAAATATTTCACAAACATTCATGTGTTAATTTATTTTATTATACCTCACGGAAAATTCTTAAATTATTATTGTTCAATTTCTAATCATATAGTTTGAAACAATTCACAATGTTTTAAACAGCGGTCAACATTGCCATGGGATATTGCAATGTTTACCGCTATACACGGAAACTTACGAATGCCCATCACGGAAACTACCGAGTATTCTTACTTAAGATTAGGCAGGCTATAGACTAATAACTTCTACAGTTCTTTATCAAATGCAATTTTAGGCATTTGAGAAGGCTATGTTGGAATGAAACGTTAGAGAAATCGATTTTTGTTCGGTATAATAAAGTAAATAATGTCCTTGGTTGAGGGAAATATGGAGGATCGGCTCGGTAGATAATATTCCCTCAGGTAGACAATCCTCCATATTTCCCTCAACCAAGGGCTCTATTTATATATTGTCATATGTGCACACGGAAGTATATTCCTCATCCGTGAAACGACGTAGCGAAAATGTTGATGGATAAAAAAGGTAAACCAAACATTTGACAATTTTTGAAGTAACATAGTTTTACGCCCCAGTGAACATTTTCACTTCTATCAGTCAGTCAAAGAAGGAAGTCGGAGTTTCGGAGAAAATAGCCAACATCTAATCTAGGACCTGTATTGAATGACACACCTTAACAAAAGATAAAGAGAGTAAGAGTTGACTAACAGTAATTTACAAGTCAGAACAACAAACAGCACAAAATTTAGTATTTAAAAAAAGGAAATCAATTCCTAAATCAATTAGCATAGGCTAATCAAGACCCTTAAAAGTTTTTGGGCGTCATCACAATATTGTTGATAAGTATGTAGTCACTGTATCCAAACCTATACATCTATATTTGACTTACCATAGTTCCTTGTTCCTTTCATTCTCAGTGTTGACTTGCACGTGATGGATGTAGCTAGCTAGACAGGAGGTGCTTACCCTTCCGGAGCACCCGGCCTCTCTTCTTTGATGGACGTTTACGTGTATTACTAAATTTGCCAGCTTTCAAAGTTACTTTGTTTTTGGGATTGTGATTTGGACAAGGTCTGGTATGTTTGTGTTTTATTTCTCTGTTTCCGTTTAATTCTTTACATTATTTGCCAATATAATGGGTTGTTTATATCATAAAGGTACGGTGCGATTGTTTCAGCGGTTGTATCAACGTTATCTTAGCATACATTTATTGGGATTTTTAGCACACACATTGAGCTTCATTCGTCTGGTTTGATTATTATTTCTTTTAAATTTATAGTCGTGAAGTATATTACCATTCTATAAAATAATAATCATATTTCTTATACTATATAGATATTGTATAAATGCAACATGCCAGACAGACACAAACCGTTCATTCTGCATTAGATAGGATTTATTATTAGGGATTGTAAAGGGAATTGACATATTTATAGATGGCTATTCGGAAATGCTGTCTTTTAATATTGTGAAACTATTACTTTATGACAATTTGGGTCTTGGAAATTCTGTCTCCTGATGCTGTATGGTAATCCAAATACTTAATCTTTGTCATTGCATTACAATAACTGTATGTCATGTTGTCTCTTACAAAATGTCATCCGCCAATCATATTTAAACTTATGTCATATTATAGAGGATACTAGTGTTATATATTATTGTCCGCCATTTTCATATCCATACGACAAATATAACATGGTTTTTGATAAGTAACACTTTTTTAATTATCGTTTACTTCATCAATGGCTCCGGTCTATTGGTCTAAAGCCGTTTACTGTTCTTAATGTCAGAATCGCTGTTGGGCAGAATCTACAGTTAGAAATTTTTTTGTCGAAAGATGATGTACGGATAAATTAAATAATGCAAAAGCGTTAAAGAGTATGGTAATAAACCCAAAGAATTCATCTTAAACATCGAAAATAGCTGTGATAACGCTATCTTTCATGCGAAACCTCTTGTTTCAGGAAAAAACATTGGAAGCGTTTCACATTGTTGCCTGATTGCAACCGCAAGCGTTTAGACATCCCCTAGCTTTGAAAGAATAGCAATATCTCAAGTCTCGTACTTGTATCCAAGTTTTTCAAAACCGTCATAATATAAATTACAACGAGATAAAACTCTTTAAGAAACAAAACTCAAAATGTACACATAATCCTTTCAAAACAATGTTTCTCCAAAAATGATTTAAGTCACTAAAGTTAAATGAGCACTGTTTTATATCAAATGGAATGTTATGTTTCCGATGGTAAAATGACTTTTTGAATGATTTATTTGTTGAATATGGTTACCAATTTTTATTGAAATGCTTAAACATATAAACATTTGTCTGTAACGTTGGTTTAGAGAAATACAAAAGTTGTTAAAGTGTATTAGATCACCACGTAGACGATTCAAGTTGATACAGTTAAATAATTATGTTAAAATTGTTACACTTAAATCAAGACTATCAGATTGGTTCGGTGATTTGGAATAGGAAAGAGAAACAAACCCTGGAGACAATGGTCGATATGGAGACGGGTTAATATAAGCATCTGGCTTGTTCCCGAATCCAATGTAAGAGTTATATATGTTTATTTAGTAATTTGTAATTATATATTTATGAAAAAATATTGTTTAAACTAAAATTGTCGAACTTTGGTAAACTAACTAACTCGAACTAGGATTTGTACATTTGAAAGACCCTAGGTTGTGAGACACGCTGTGATTAGTAATCGGCATTTCAAACAAAAAGTCCACAAAAGACCCTCTGATATTTAAAACATATTGGAAACATTTTATGTTCAATAACGAAAAGGATATGATATTAGAAAGTTAACATTTTTCAAAAATTCATAAATAACTAATATTTAATTTCTTAAAAATTAATGGACAAAAACCAAACACCTAATATGTAAAACGTAAAGCTCTATTATTTTACTCCACTCCATTCGTACAATTTATTGATTGTATCTATGCCTCAGACATTTGTTTAAAAAAGTTGACAATTGAAGAAAATTGCACTTTCTTCCTTTTAGAACTAAGATCTGAACTTTTAATATGATCAGTTACATAAGACATCAACAAAAGAATATCAGGTCGCAGACGTTGTAAATCACGTGACTAATGTTTTGTTTTATGCTGATTGGTTTAGTCAAAATACGTCAATTTAAAATTTCATTGCTTCATTAATTGTTAATGTTTGGAAGATAATTGAATTTAAGAAGTAGAAAAGTGCGTTTTTATATACATGGCTGATTGTATATCACAAAATGTGTTTAAATGAAAAAGTAATAATCAAATAAACCCGTAATAGAAGATCACCTTCCTTTTTCCCTGAAAAAATAAAACTCAATAATGTAGAAAATTAACTGCATCAAAGAGTCGTATTGTTCAGATGAGGAATGAATTTCCGAAATGTGCACATCTGGCACATCAAAATTTAACTGGTTTTTGTGTTATATGTTCACATACATTTGTTTCAACATCAATAAAATAAAAGACAGGGCGTTGTAAAAGTAGACAAACATGCAGCTAGAATGCATGGTCTTGTCGAATGACGATGTACCCTTTTTGGTCAAAAGCGTATGTTTCTTACATCCTACTCTGGCAAATTTAAGTGTGAGAAAATTGTCGAAGATGGATGGATCACTGTGGGCACTCTGTTTTTCTCCGCTGTCTCAGAACTCTTCAATTCGATACAACTGAGAATATTTTGACTGTAGCATGAAACTTCATGACTCTACTCCAATTCACTCTCCACTGAGAAACCAGAATCGACCAAAACAATACCATTTTTACCCGATTCAATAATCACATTGCAGTTATTCTTAAACAAAGATTTGGCTGAAATAATAAAAGTAAAATGTTGAAAATAACACTAAGTAAATGAAAAATTGATCTGATGAAACTAAAGTCCGTGATGAAATCTTTAAATAAATTGAAACTTTAAACCCTCGAATATCTAAATTTTAATTATTAAAATTACGGAGATTTGTCACCTTTTATTTAGAAATATTCTTTGCCGAAAAATAATTGTGAAACGGATGTTACATTGATCCTTGTTAAAGTTTAATTTTTAAAATGACAACATTATACTCTATGCAGAGATATTCTCTGAATTTTATATGACTTTTTGCTGCCATATGCATCATGAAATATATGTAGTTTACAGTAAACTATGTGACACTTTCTCTTCATATCCAGAGGTCAGTGGTTCGAACCCTGTCCGGGTATACATAAGACTGGTGCAAACGAATTAGAAAGACAATGTATCGACTGGTTCACGCGGTGCCAGGATAATGAACTTCGTATAGTTGTATGTTTGTCTGCGTCATATTGCTTATGTGAGCTAGCAAGAAGTCGTCCTGGTTGCACGCTAGTGTAAAGTAGCAATAAAGCACACTCAAAATCACTTGAATATTCTCTAATGTTCTATTTTTAGGCTCGGTGGTTGAGTGGTCTTAAGCGCGTGTACTAGGTTCGAATCCCGCATTATCTAGTTTGAGAATGTTTTTCAGTTCCTACCGTGAGTCGGTGATCTCTCTTGGTACTCCCGTTTCTTCCACCATTCGAGAACTTATGATATAAGTAAAATAATCTTTACTTACAGCGTAAAACAGCATCACTCTCTGTCGTTCTATTTGAGAAAAAAATAAAAATAAAAAGAATTTTCTTTTTAACCGTTGAAGTTCAAGTCACATAACGGCCTTAAGAGCATTAGTATTATTGAAGACAAAATGGATTTCCGTGTTTATATTTTATTAACTGTAAATATACGTTGAGTTCACAAAAAAATATAACCATAAAATTGCACTTGCGTTGACATTTGTAATTGCAAAAGCTTTTTAAAAGCAATTTGTATCCCATTGAGTAGTCTCGTGTGAATTACGTTAAAGAGTAATCAAGGGTTGTTTTAATGTTCTGAAACACTTTAGAGATATATAAAAAGATGTTTCAAAATTTGATTAAACCCATTTTATTTTTAAAGTTAAATTTTACAGTGTCTACTGTGGGATTGAAAAGCCGATTTTAAAATCAAAATAAGAGTCATATAAACTTTAATGATGGCTTCTACTTCATCACGGCCTCTTTAATATGCATTTCAAACGACGAAATCAATGTTTTATTTCTCCAAATAAGGATTCTTTTTCCTTGAGTTTTTCATTTTGAATATGATAACTGAAATAAAATTTGAAATAAATATTCACCTCTTGTAAAATATTTAAAATTTAATAATAATGTTAACGTTTTATACGGTTTTATTCGTGTCGAAAGAATCCATATTATTTCTAACATCGGTGAAATAACATATGAGGTTTTAAAATACTATAAAGATAAATGAGCAGAAATATAATCAACCATCCGATTAATCGAATCATCGCTTGACCTTTTCCGTCGTACCTCACAAAAACCTCGGATATAGTCGTATGAATACCCACAGAATAAGATTGGTAATAAGGTTTCCGGCAGATGACAAGCTGACGCGATAATTAGACAGATAAAAAAATCCCTTTCTAACATTACATCTAGTAGTGAAATTAAGAAAATTAAATATGTAGCAGTATTCAACAAAACTGTTTGTAAAAGTTTAACAGCATTTCACTAGAATACTTTTTAAATTTTCTTTGGCATTGTTGTGCTTTTTTTAAGATGGCGACTTCCTTGTTCGAGCGTTTTTTTGCAATACACAATGATGAAACTCAACGTAGGATTCGATTTAAAGCAAAAACAAATCGATGCCTTCATTTGCCTCTAAGGTATGAAAGATAACCTTGTGAAATAACTCACTGGCTATGACAAGAGTATAATTTTCCAGTTAATGTCGTTTCGCAAATAGCGCGTGGTCAAAACTAGTTCGAAATGAAGTCCGACTACATCTGAGGCTTTTCGTGAGGTACGACGAAAAGGCCGAGTGATTCCGATTGCTGTCTGTTGTGCAAGATTGTATTGAACGGCCAAACTTCCATGATAAATGTTCACGTGTTTAACGTAATTTGCCAGTTTCCATACCGTTAACTTTGCTTTTTAAATTGTGATTTGAACACGGAACGATGTGTTCGTTACGTTAACGACAATATCTATCGCCATGAGTATCGATGACGGAAATTAATGAATACAGTTTTTTTTAAAAGAAGTATCCCTGAATAAGGAAGTGGAGTAATGGTGTTTTACACCCCAGTCATAATTCTTTCTTTTATATTAAAGGGGTAAGTTTTCGGATGATGGAGAAAACTACTAATCTAGAAAAGCGTACTAAAACAAAACCATTCTCACAATAGGAAACCAAGCGGAATATAAATCCAATCGGTAAGAGGATACGAGGGCTTTATATGATTCGGCTACCGACGCGTCTGCGTAATTCAGAGGTATTAACTTTACTGAAATAGTTGGTAACAGTATTTAAAATAGTATTGCACTTGTAAATACATGAATTAGAAGACAATGTTGACTTCAGGTTATGAATGTATTATAATTTTTCAGCCTTCTTACTAATACATTTACTTTATTTTATAGCATGAATGATAAAGACTTGGCTCTATATGGTTAAAAAACATAACCAGTCAGAAAATGTTAGGTTGGTTTGGTTTGGGTTTTTTTCTTTCTTTTCTTTTCTTTTTTCCTTTTTTTTTTTTTTAATTTTATTTAATTTTTATTTTTTTATTTTAAATTCGATATGTCATAAATATGCCATATGTAATATACTGATCTTTGTCTGAAAAAAAAAATTCCTTGAAATTGAAAAAGAAAAAAGAACTCACCTCTGAATGCCCTGATTTTCATATATACATTTTAAATACATGCAAAATAATATATATATATATATATATATATATATATATATATATATATATATATATATATATATATATATATATATATATATACATATATATATATATATATATATATATATATATCCTGATACATATTGGTACTACAGTTTTCTTTATCGTAAATAACTGTAAATTCACACAGATCACACTGTATTTAAATATCAAACCAATAGTAACTGAAATAGAACCAAACAATCCAGTGTATATTATTTATTACTGTATTCTTAAGATGTAAAATTGTTTCATTTGACTTCAATATCATTGACTATAATGTATAAAAAATTAGGAAATATCCATTGAAAAATATTCTGTAAAAACTAATTATCTTAATGATTTTTTAATATAATTATTTTAATCTTGGCTCATTGTTGTACAAATATTAGATTAGTTAAAGTGGATCATCATTTTGACTAATATAATTTAAAATCTTTTTGGTTTGCTTAGCACGGTAACACTGACGATTAATTTTCATTATTCTTTGCGTAACTTGTTATCGTCATGTTAATTGTGAATGTTAATCATTTACTTTGATTTGATACGAATTAACGAGATTACTAAAAGCCATTTATTAACAATTTTACTTCTCAGCAAATTTCAATTCCTATTATCTCAATAATTTATTCTCTAACCAACTATGCACAAAATGTTGGCATTTTTCAATTAGTATCACCCCAATATTTCATTTTCAGTAAGCCGGATACGTGTTGTCTAAATCTTCTTTACTAATGCTGATAAATACGTTTCCACAACCAATCAATATCATCAGACGAGTTCCTGCAACCAATCAATATCCTTAGACGAGACAATGCAACCAATCAAACACGTGCTTATAACAATTTTGACCATTGGCTGTAAATCAGTGTCAGAATTATCCTGATGGTCAGATTGTACAATGAATCAAATAAACAAGTTACACGCTAAAGAAAACGTTCCAAGATATTGACAGAATGAAAAACGTGCCCGGTTTGATGTAGTTTGATGTAAAATGTTATTTCCACTGCCCGATTCCTATAAAACATTTATTTTAAATGATTTTTTCTACATAAATGGAAAAATATATAATCAAATGACAATTAGATTTATCTTAATGCAATGTTCTTTATTTCTAATTACAAAGAAATAAAAAAAAAAGTGTTTTTGTTTTTTTTTTTAAATTATGACAAATGGCGCCCATTAAATTTAAGCATACTCATTTTAATAATTAAGAAAGAGAAGAGGAATCGAGATATGTTTGATAGTCTGGTACCATAGCTTATAATGTAAAACACAGGCTGCTTTGATTAAGATTTAAAAAGATACAAGTTATCAAAGAAAGACAACTCTTTCCGATTAATGTTGCCGTTGCAATTTGGTTATATTCACCATCGTTTAAACATCAAGTTTCGAAGGATTAGTGGCTTAGACCATTTTTGTTCGCCCTCCTTTTTAGATAGGGCGAAGAGAAAAGCTCGAGTAGGTCTATTTGGTAAAGTGTGAGTCTTTTAAAGTTAAGAAAAAAATTTGCAAAAATAATGGCCCTACACAATATTAAAGAATCAAATTAAACAACCAAAACGGAAGTATATGGTAAAACTAATGTGAGAAACATGTTAACATTAAGAAAATGCAAACTCAATTTAAAGTATTTGTATAAAACGTTCCCCGCATCCTGAGATCAGGGAATAAAAGCTTGCGCTGTTTACGTTATTTATTTTATTTATATTTAAGAAATCACATTCTTTTTGTCAGTGTTCATGCTTGTAAAATTTGCGACAGCCCACTGTCGTTCACAACGCATGTCATTTCTTATATTTACAATTTATTTCATCACTACAGTTCAATTTCAGATGGTTATATCCTAAAAATCATCCTTTTAATATGTCAGTTTACTGCCAACCTTTACATCGTCAAAAATGGAATATCCCAACGGCCTTCATTGATAAGTCTTCATGACGTCAGAAAGTTCAGAAAGGTCATTGATCAGCGTTCTTAGCATATGACCGAAAAGAAAAGTAATAGAGTCATGGAAAGAAAGATAATAGCTAACATGTATTCATACAGTGTCACCGCAACATCACGTGATCAAAAACACAAAACGTTTATGTAGAAAACATTTACGACACACATTCCTGTAACAACCAAGTGACGCGTGACGCGTTTTTATTTCTTCCTTTTTTACATACACGTCCTAGGGCATTAAAAAGAGAAAAGGATATAACGAAATCTGATTTCTCAATTTGAGTACATACAGTTTGGCTCGGTCGCAAAGATTATTGTTGATATCCATTCATTTTGGATTCAATATCGGTTAGAGAAAAATAAGTTTGAAGAAAACGGTTCAAGGTTTTAAAAAGACATTTGTGTCGGTAGTTGAAATATTTTTGACGTTACCAGAAATTTTATAAAATATGTTAGGTTTGGAAATCAGATTTCGTTCTGTCCCTTTCTCTTTTAGATATATATTTTTAAAGAAATATATAGAAACGCGTCACGTCACGCCCCTGTGGTTACAACTGTTTTACCTGGAAGTTTTAAATTTTATATCCAATGGAAATAATTCATCCTTACAAAAATTTTGGCTTTTCACGTGCTATCCAGGTATATTCATAATGGTAATATAACAAGACTCAACAGATTCTGGTGTTGAATTTTACTGGTTAGACAAGTTATATCCCTTTTACTTTTTATATACACAAGGGAATATATATGGTGGCTTATTTCTGACATCGTATGGTGGCTTATTTCTGACATCGACATAATTTTAGTTGACATAAAATTATTTCGACATGTCGACTTAATATCTTGACAAGTCAAGATATTATCATGGAAAGTTGTGATACCAAAATAAAAAGTTGAGATAAGTAACACGACATGCCGCGATACTTATGTTGACCTGTCGTAATAATTATCTCGATATCTCGACTTATTTTAACGCGACAAGTCGTGTTACTTATCTCAACTTTTTATTTTGGTATCACAACTTTCCATGATAATATCTTGACTTGTCAAGATATTAAGTCGACATGTCGAGATAATTTTATGTCAACTAAAATTATGTCGATGTCAGAAATAAGCCACCATAAATATATTTTTAAAGAAAGAAAAAACTATGGCTTATCACATGGCAAACAGGTATATTCATAATGATTCTTAATGTTCATATTATATAGTTGGTTTTTACTGGTTACAAGTACTGGAATAATTTCGTCGTTACCTTTTCCGTGTGTCCATGGTGACGCCATCGACATACTCTTGTTTAATTCGAAATAAAAAAAAAATTAAAATATCACAAGGGTACGTGTAAAGTGTATCATTGATATTATGAAATTCGTATCAGAGAACGGCTAGGAAAAACTGATGCGTGGATAAAAATATAGAACTGCATCTAAGCAATCTTTAAATGATATTTTCTTTTGTGTTTTTTGAGTTCTAAATCACATCATTCTAACATCAACGTCATCAGTACAAGGCAACTGTATCGGTTGCCCACGCCTTTAAAATTTGTATGGAAAGATTTATTGTGTATTTGTTCAAGGGTAAGCGTTTTGAATAAATGTTAACCTATTTGCAATTAATGAGATGATCGTTAAAAATTAATACATTAATATTTTTTATTTAAAACAAAGTGAACGTTTTGTCAAAGGCCATTAGTAGCTTGATTTATAGATCGATTGAGCATTTTTATTGTCATTTTTGATTTTTGAAACCTCAAAATCCTTCTTTCGTAAGGACGAAATCGAATTTCAATTTCAGTTGTATCCGTTCATCGCGAAGGTAAAATCGAACTTCAATTCGAGTTGTCAAAGTTTCCCTGTATAATGTCGTGGCTTTAGTTGTATCTTTCTCCATTCTCCAATACTACTGCGGTAGCTCGCTCAGTAAGTGGGAGGTCGAGGGTTTGAACACCGACCGGGTCTGACCCAAGACTTGAAAGTGGGTAGTGACGGTTCTTTCGCCAAGCACTCGGCAATGGGAACTAAAAAAAAGGTCACATGTCACGGCAGGCGTGGCACGGTAAAGAACCCTGATGTATAATGTCATCAGCGCAACGCCGAGACAAAATTTCTGCGCTTTCGCCTATAGCTGGTGACGTCTCGATATAAGTGAAATATCCTTGACTAGCACGTTAAACGCCGTCACTCAACTCAAATCACTCCATCGTTTAATGAATTGCAGACGACTACCTTAAATTGCCTTATGGTAATTTTTTTTTTTTTTTTTTTTTTTTTTTGCTTTTTCTAATTGGATGAATTTTGTTTGATATAAAAGACTCAAAATTAAATTTTAAAACAAACTTTTACTTCAACATAAAAACGCCATGAACAAATTCATCAACAAAACACACACGTGTAACAATTACTGTGTGTACTTTGTAAAAACAAAACATAAAAATTACAATGATTTAAACAAGTTCATCACTATGTTTGAAACAAAGAATTTGAAAATTATATATATATATATATATATATATATATATATATATATATATTTCATGCCATGAAAAAAGTTTGTAGAATTTTTTTATCTACCATATTCTTTTGAATGTAAATTAGTTGTAAGCTTTAAATTAAAAAAAATGTCGTGACAAGATTTGAAAAAAATTCAATTAGCTATACTCATGGTAAAAACATTATTGTAATTTGAAAATGTTTTAGATCTTCTTTACAAATTCATGTTACACTCTAGATAAGTGTTGTTGAAAAACAACGAAATGTATATTTTACAAGTAATTTGAATTTCCTGTAACTGGTTATTTATTATCTAACGGAACTCTGAACAAGTTATATTTGTGCTTTGGAGATTTGATTTAGACGTGCGCTGACTGATAAACTTCGTAACCATCATTTTCTATTGTTAAGCTTCCGTCTGAATCAGATCTATAGGACAAAGATCCCGACGGCTGTTTAGATAACACACGTCTACTGCATTCAGGGTCTCTTGATCCCGAACGTCTCTTGTTCATTACGTCAATACTAACGCCTGATACACGTTTATTGCAGTCTGTATCTTTCGATCCCGAACGTCTTTTATTTGTGACGTCATTACTTGCATATGGACCTTCGAATGAAACCGGTACTTTTACATTGTTTAGCTACAAATGGGTTTATCTTGCTCGTTTTCTTTCCGTGAATTCAATTGCATTTGGTCATTTTGTGATATACACGGAGAACGAATAAAATTATAATCTATAATCTCGTGATAGATATCTTTGCTATCATTTAGCTCAGAATATATATTTTCTACACTTTTCTTATCGTTTGCGTCACCACCAAGTCGTCCAAATCTCAACATTTGATTTCGGTTGATCACGTGATCTTCGACTTCAGCATACGGAGGTGACCTCACGTTGTCTTCTCTCGGAGTATACGGGATGTTATCAGCGACAACACTATAACCCTCGTTCAAACGAGGTCGATCCCGTTCTTGGACAATATTAACAATACTGTTACGTTTAATAACAGGTGGTAACGGTCTCGACAATGTTTCATTTTGTGGAACAATCCTATGTTCTATTTCGTACTGATTATGAGGCTTGAATTTTCTTTGCCTGCAAGAAAAAGAAATATCAGTAAACACATGAATAATCTAATAGATTTATGATCTAGGTAATATTTATTTAAAATATTTGTTATTGCGAATTACAAAGCCAAGCAAATTAAAGTTTGTTTTACATACGCATTAAGAGACACTTCAATAATTTTTGAGAGCTCTACAAAATTTTTATGGGTTTACGTCATATCTACCGCCATTCAATAACATCACATGACATTGTTGGATATATAATTTTTAACTCATGATTTTAAATAACCATTTTGAAATCATACAAACCAATCTGTTTTGACACTTCGCACCGAAGCGCCTATAGCAATGACTAGAGACATAAAGAGGTATCACCAGGCAACAATATAGGAATATGGATTGCATTATCACCAGGCTACAATATGCATTATCACTAGACAACAAAATAGGAATATGGATTGCAGTATCACCTGACTACAATATAGGAATATTGATTGCAGTATCACCAGGCTACAATATAGGAATATGGATTGCAGTATCACCAGGCTACAATATAGGAATATAGATTGCAGTATCACCAGGCTACAATATAGGAATATTAATTGCATTATCACTAGACAACAAAATAGGAATATGGATTGCAGTATCACCTGACTACATTATAGGAATATTGATTGCAGTATCAACAGGCTACAATATAGGAATATTGATTGCAGTATCACTAGGCTACAATATAGGAATATTGATTGCAGTATCACCAGGCTACAATATAGAAATATTGATTGCAGTATAACCAGGCTACAATAAAGGAATATGGATTGCAGTATCACCAGACAACAAAATAGGATTATGGATTGCAGTATCAGCTGACAACAAAATAGGAATATGGAATGCAGCATCACCTGACACAAAATAGGAATATGGACTGCGGTATCACCTGACAACAATATAGAAATATGGACTGCAGTATCACCTGACAACAATATAGGAAAGGATCGCAGAATCACCTGACTACAATATAGGAATATTGACTGCAGTATCGCCTGACTACAATATAGGGATATTGATTGCAGTATCACCAGGCTACAATATAGGAATATTGATTGCAGTATCACCAGGCTACAATATAGAAATATTGATTTAGTATCACCAGGCTACAATATAGGATTATGGATTGCAGTATCACCTGACAACAATATAGGAATATAGATTTCAGTATCACCTGACAACAATATAGGAATGGATTGGAGTATCACCTGACAACAATATAGGAATATAGATTTCTGTATCACCTGACAACAATATAGGAATGGATTGGAGTATCACCTGACAACAATATAGGAATGGATTGGAGTATCACCAGGCTACAATATAGGAATGGATTGCAGTATCACAAGACAACAATATAGGAATGGATTGCAGTATCACCAGAAAACAAAATAGGAATATGGATTGCAGTATCAGCTGACAACAAAATAGGAATATAGATTTCAGTATCACCTGACAACAATATAGGAATATAGATTTCAGTATCACCTGACAACAATATAGGAATGGATTGGAGTATCACCTGACAACAATATAGGAATATGGATTGGAGTATGACCTGACAACAATATAGGAATGGATTGGAGTACTGTAAAATCACAGATATTCGTTGGGGATTAAATTTCGTTATTTTCGTGGGTTACTGAAAACCACGAAATTAAATGTCATTGAAAATTTTTAATTTCTATAGCCCTCAATGAGATTTATTTTCACAAAACTGAATTCCACGAAAATTTCTACCAATAGAATTTTTTAAAAATTTCAAAACCACGAAATTTAAATCCAACGAATATAAATGATTCTACAGTATCACAAGATAACAATATAGGAATGGATTGTAGTATCACCTGACAACAATATAGGAATATGGATTGTAGTATCACCAGACAACAATATAGAAATGGATTGTAGTATCACCTGACAACAATAGAGGAATATGGATTGTAGTATCACCAAACAACAATATAGATATGGATTGTAGTATCCCCTGACAACAATATAGACATGGATTGGAGTATCACCAGACAACAATATTAGAATGGATTGGGGTATCACCTGCCAACAATATAGAAATAGATTGTAGTATCACCAGACCACAATATAGAAATAGATATGAGTATTTCCAGACAATAAAATAGGAACGGATTGGAGTATCACCAGACAACAATATAGGAATGGATTTAAGTATCACCAGACAACAATATAGGAATGAATTGGAGTATCACCAGGCACAATATAGGAATGGATTGGAGTATCACCAGACAACAATATAGGAATGTATTGTAGTATCACCTGACAACAATATAGAAATGGATTGGAGTATCACCAGACAACAATAAAGGAATAGATTGTAGTATCACCATACAACAATATAAGAATGGATTGGAGTATTTCCAGACAACAATATATGAATGGATTATAGTATCACCAAACAACAAAAAAGGAATTGAATGGACTGTAGTATCACCAGACAACAATATAGGAATGGATTGCAGTATCACCTGACAACAATATAGGAATGGATCGTAGTATCACCTGACAACAATATAGGAATGGATTGTAGTATCAACTGACAGCAATATAGAAATGGATTGTAGTATCACCAGACAACAATGTAGGAATGGATTGGAGTATTTCCAGACAATAATATAGGAATATGAATTGGAGTATCACAAGACAACAATATAGGAATGGATTGTAATATCACCTGACAACAATATATAAATAGATTGTAGTATCACCAGACAACAATATAAGAATAGATAGGAATATCACCTGACAACAATATAGGAATTGATTGTAGTATCACCTGACAACAATATAGAAATGGATTGTAGTATCACCAGACGACAATATAGGAATGGATTGGAGTATCACAAGACAACAATATAGGAATGGATTGGAGTATCACCTGACAACAAAATGGGAATGGATTGTAGTTTCACCAGACAACAATATAGAAATGGACTGGAGTATCACCAGTCAACAATAAAGGAATGGATTGGAGTATCACAAAACAACAATATAGGAATGGATCGTAGTATCACAAGACAACAATATAGGAATGGATTGTAGTATCACCAGACAACAATATAGGAATGGATTGGAGTATCATAAGACAACAATATAGGAATAGATCGGAGTATCACAAGACAGCAATATAGGAATGGATTGTATTATCACCAGACAACAATATAGGGATGGATTGGAGTGTCCTCCGAAAACAATATAGGAACGGATTTGAGTATCACCAAACAACAATATAGGAATGGATTGGAGAAATGGTGTTTAACGTCTCAGCCCAGGTTCTTTCACTTATATCTCGAGGCGGTTAGTTTTGTTGTGGAGGATGTTCCCTGCTTTTGCCAAGGGAACTAACTAACTTCATACTCGAATCTGACTCAGGTGGGATTTGAAGTTAGACAGTTGAAAGGCACTGTAATTATTAATCGCGCGCTTTGGGACTATTTTTTTTCACCAAGGCACTTCAACTATATAGAAAAACGATTCACTCTGTAAAAGGTTTAAAACAGAACGATAAATGTTTTGTTGATTTTAAAGAAATACCTAGCGAAAACAGTTTCCTCGGTAAAGGATTAAAATATACGATATTAATATACAATTATTGTCTTTGAATTTGGTCAATACATGGTTCTATGGACTTGATGCAACCAAAATTCACCGAGGCCGAAGGTCATATAATAGTCATATAATAAATTTATTTATTGACTTTAAGAAATACTTACCGAATACATATGACGGTAACAATGATAAGGCCAGTCAAACTGATAATGGCAACCGCAACAGCTATGTATAATACTACAATAAAAAATATATTGTAATAAAACTACAACAGATTTAAATATTTCAAAAAATATAAGAAAACGATTTTACTAATAAAACCTGACTACAAAAATAAACACATTATATATAAAAGTTTCTAATTAAAAATAAAGTAGATTTTAACTGAAATTGTAAGTACGGCGCTATCAATTTTATCCGGGTATTATTGAAGGTCAGTTATGGCTACAGAGGGTAGATACAAGCTACAAGCTTCATTGAAACGTTTGCTTCGACTGACTAAACAAAACATATTCAATTCAAGCGGAGATTGTGTCTGAAAAGGACGTGATTGTCATCCCGTTTACACGTACTTTAAAAAGGTTTCTTACGTCCCGGTCAAGATTCTTAAATCTACTTTCAGAGTGATCAGTTCAGGAAACGGAAGTGCCTGAAGAAAACCAACCTTTATTAAACAATTGACAAACTCTCTGACAAAGGAACTTAACGGCTTAACGGCTGGGATCTGTGAATCGAGCTTTTAGTTAACTCAACTACAGAATGTACGCATGAGAGCATTTGACTTAAATATAAAAAATACCCGTTTTCTCTGTTTTATCATGGTCAAATACTAGATTTCTATCAACACTATCGGCTACCACTCCTGTCTGATTCACAGCTAAAAACAGAATAAAAGTTACGTCACTTAATTAACTTGTTATAAGAAGACCTTTCGATTCATTTACATTTGTGTATTTTTAAATCTTACCACAAAATTTTGCATCTCTGTAATTTATCAAGAGTTACCTCCCTTTGAACATCTAGATTTATTGATAAAAACATTAGCCAAACAGTTAAAAATGAATAAATCCAAAGTTCCAAAATTATATTAATCTAAATCAGCTAAGAATGTTTTGCATAAGGGAACAAACTTTAAACGTGTTTTAAAGAAATTAAAACGACTAAAAAATTTTGCTATGGTACACATTTTCTGTCAGCACAAAGTACTAAATCCTGCGATATGGATACTCTTGGTGAGTTTTACTCCATCGGTAGCGGTACCCGCTCAGGGGTAGAAAATGATTAAAGTGTAAAGACACTAAAGTATGGGTATCACGTTTTACATTAAACTACGTTTGAATGTTCATATAGAGAAAACAGCAATTAAAACACATTAGTTCAGAAACCAAAAAAAAAAAAAAAAAAAAAAAAAAAAAAACACGACTGAAAGTGCCTTTCTTCTAAATATTGTTACACATTCAAAAATCAGTGATACACTCAATGTATTTGGCCATAATTGTGTTAAAATTATTCTCATATTATTCGAACATGACATTGGTCAGTTGCCACTTAAACCTCATTCCACAACAAGGTAAAAAAAATACTTACTACTATTGTTCCGTGTTTTTACTACACCAGGACTATGTGGAATTATAAGTTCATCATATAATGATTCGTCGTAATACCCACTAGGGCACATCGATGATGTTGTCGGTAAGTTGTCGTTAGCATCTGCCGTAGATAATGTGTGAAGTTTTTGCACTTTTATCCAAAAAAAAAAATCATTCAAAAATATTCAGAACATAGTAAATCAGTTCTATATACAAAATCGTAGGTCATATCTAGGGCACTTTAGAAGAAAATATCTTTGATTTGAAAAGCCTTCCGTCTGATAAAGAAAAAATTACAATGTACATCTAAGTATAGAAAAAATAACATTTTACCTGTCAAACAAAGATGCAATCACTAAATTAGATTCTGGTCTTTTTTAAGATAACTTATAGCTCTCAAAAAAGATAAAAAGAAGAAAAAAGAAATAAAATGAAAAAATTAAAGATGAATATATCTATTCTAAAAAGTATTTTTAAAAATACTAGTAAATGCTAGGCTTGACACAGGAATCTAAAAACACATATAAAAATAAAACATAATAGATCTGGCTTTATCAGAGCTTGTCCTTTGTTAAAAAGGATGTTCAAAACACAAGACTTTAAATACATATAAAACACAAAGTAGCATTGTATGATAAGCTTTTACATAATTAACAAAAGTATAAACATGTTGAAACTGTAGTGGTTTATGGGTCTGACGCAATTTTTGTAAAATAATTTAAAGTTTGTTATTTATAGAAGCATCGCATTCATCATTTTGGCATCACTTTCTTAATGGAAGTTCACGTGTTGCACTGAATGTGCCAAATTTTATTGACTTTACTTTTCTTTTGGGATTGTGATGTGAAAATAGACTTGTATGTTTGTGTTTGTTTCTAATCCTAAATTGTTTCTTAGTTTGATTAAAAACAACAAAGAACACTTACCTTTGTATGATAGCCAGAATCTCATTTTATAACCTCTGTCACTGGGGATTAAATTTATTTCAACATTTCCACAAGCTTTAAAAGTGAGTTGCTCACTTGACAAACGACATATGTCATATGATGGAAAAGCTCCATCTGTCGGACACTCATTGTGTGTTCGAAAACGTAGACTACCAAAACATGGGGAGTATTCATCTACGTCACGCTGAAAGTCGTGCAAGATAAACGTTACATAGGAATCTTTTGGAACGGAAATACGCCATACACATCTTTTGAGCGAAAGTGCTGATGGGTAATCGGGACTCTGTATGTATCCTTCTTCTGCAGAAAGTACCTGAGCATAGTTCGGACATTTTTTATTTATCTGGTAATCTGAAAAAGAATTTCAATGATATCTAACAGTATAAATTCAATATTAACTAAACAATTATGAACATTTACATCAAAAATTACTTTATATACTTTGCTGGTTAAAAAATAAAACAATTTCTTCAAGAAAAATCAACTTACTTATCGGTAATAACTGTATAGGCAGAACTGACGGTAATGCAACCACTGCAGAAGTTTTGTCCAAAATTTATTACATGTATTTTATTTTTTCTTTATTTATGTAATCTTTTTATTAATCACCTTATTTATTATTTATTTGATCTTTTTATAAATCTCCTTATTTATTTTTTATTTTATAACTTTTTCTTTTTTTGCCGTGTCACGGCAGGCGTGGGACAATTAAGAACCCTGCTGTATAATACCATCAGCGCAACGCACAGGCAAAATTTCTGCACTTTCGCCTATAGCTGGCGACTTCTCGATATAAGTGAAATATTCTTGACTGGGACGTTAAACACCTTTACTCAACTCAACTCTCTTACTTCTTTTTTTTAAATTTGGGTCTGCACAATTTCTGAAATGACCTGTAAATTTATCATTCGGCGTAAAACCACTGAACACATACCAATATATACAAAAACAACGATAAAGAACGTTTTGTACTTTTTAAACAGAAATCTCGTACCATTTATACATATATAAGCTGCTCTGACGAGCTTGTTTGTCTGGCAGAAACTTGATGTTGAACAGTCTCTGAAACCACTACACATTCGTCGAAGATCATCAAACGCTCTGTTATTGGTAAGTTGTGTTCTTACATTGGTTACGTTTTGTAGAAGTATGACAGAGCCGTTACAGGTCATCTGTTTTCTATCCCATCCACATAGATCAACACTGCACTCCATACGGGTTCCTGGAAAAAAAGATAACATATTAAGGCACTTGTACAATATTTATTTTAGACAACTGGATGTGAATTTGACACCTAACCGTGTTAAAGTATGCGGGATACCACATTGAGGATTCCATATACAAATATATAACAAAATACCTGTTAGATTTTGCTGTGCCATACGTGCACATTTCGGAAAACCATTCCTCATCAGTGACACTAGGGGTCAAAAGGTTTTCGAAACCTTCAGAACTTTTTGTGATATTATTTTTAACTTTGTAACAACAACAAAACTCTGTAAAAAGATATTTTTGGGACTCTAATACACATTTTTCAATTTAAATGCAGTAACTTAAATTAAGGGTATAGCTTAATGATATAAGACTCCTGACATTGTCTGTTACTGGGTATCCACGGTCAAATAGCGAAGATTGCGTTAGTAAACTTTCGTTTCCGCGATAAAGCTAATATATCTACATTTCTCTGAAACTTCATTAACTACAAAATTAAAAAAGAAGAAAGAAATATTAAATTTTAAAACCTGTGTTTGACAACAGCAAATGTCATAAAGAGAGGAAAACACGAAAACTTATAACAAAAACGGACAGAATGATGGCAAACCGATATGGAGGCCAATGATAGAAAACTCTCGATTGTAGACGGACAATGTTGGAAATGACCAGCGATGTTGTTATATTGTTATATAATAGTCCAATTTGTTTTACAACCAAAAATACAAATTTTTGAGCAATTAAATTGTTTTCTTTTTTATAATTACAATAGCTAATATTTTGTACTATTTGATCCCTTGTTAAGCTCACTAGTTCATATCTTCATGACTTCAGTATAGAACGTGCAGTTATGTGACGTAACAACTAAGGTCGATGTGACGTAACAACTAACGGGCGTAGGAATACACAAAAATTTGTAAACAGATGTCAGGAATTTCCTGATCTATTTATAAAAACACATGTCAAAGCACGTGTTAATGTTTATACATAAACCTTCCAAAATATCGCGATATATTGTGTATATATTGCATTAAAATATGTTATAAACTTTTTTTTATGTGGCCCGAAACAAGCATATATACAGGAGTCTGTAAAAAACTATACAATGTAAGAAGGTTCAAGAATATGGTACATCATGATTTATACATAGTTATTATTTTACACATGAATATGCCAAGAATTGTAAATATAAGAAATGAATTAATGCTACAACTACACTTACACGTAATGTATTTATCAGTAATCTTGTAACGACATTTATATAGTTAACTTGAATGAAATGTATTTAGTAGGATCATAAATAAATAAAAAGTGTGTGTGTGTGTGTGTGTGTGTGTGTGTGTGTCCCTCAGAATTATCAGTGATTCCTGTCATTATTTCTTATTATGTGGCTGAATAACATACATGTATACATGTACTTGTATCAAATATACGGCATCTTAAACCACTGCAAGATACTTTATATACACAAATACCTTCACTACTAATAAATCAACTCACGTTTTGCAATGATTGACAAAATGATTTAATAAGTGGTCCTTTGAGAAGAAGTTTTTTTTAAAATATACTTTTAATGTTTGGAATAACTTTTCTATCTATAAACTTTTTTGGTCCCTAGTTTCACTGATGAGGAATGAATTTTCGAAATGTGCACATATGGCAAAGCAAAAATAAACGGGTATTTTTGTTACATATTTAGTCATGGGTTCAAGGCCAAAGATGCATAAGAATACTGAAGTTGTTGATTATCTAAAAAAACCCCTTGAAATTATTCGTGCTGTCGCCGTTGTTGTTAGGAAATATTGGAAGGAAGGAAGGAAGGAAGAGCATAGTAGCCACATGAACAATGCATGAAACAGTGTAAATAGCATTATTCGGTTAAAAACTACAATTAGTAGGAAGGCAGAAAAGTTTTGTGTGATACCTTGAAGAAGCATTCATATATCACAAACCTTATATTAAATAAGTGATAATTATATTTATTCTTCCAATTACAACATGTAAATAAACAAAAATTATGTAACATGGGATTACAAGGATCAAGATTTTTGTAAAGAAAAAGCATTTCTCAATTAATGAAATGACAATTAGCACATTATAAGTTCCAATTACATAAAGTTACCTTGCCAAGTAAGTATATTTATAATCAGTGGTTGCAATATATGCGTTTTTCTAAACATCTTGCCTGTTTTTCATATATATATATATATATATAGCTAAGTATTTCAGTCTTTCAAGAATTTGGTATTGGCATGTTTTCTTCATTAATAAGAAAACTGAAATGATCATCGACCAATTCTATAATCATAAATCAACAGTTACTGTAGCCTATGGTACTGAAATCAACCAGTCAGTAACAAGATGTTTGAAAAATGTAGTCTGTATCTTTAAGTTATCGGAAAAACTGTGTATCGCTGTATGAACCGAGGACATACATGTACACGTATCATGATTACACTCGCTGTTACCCTGTTGCTAACAAACTTAAGTTTTGGAACTAACTTCAAAAATGATATTATGTCATTCAATTACATCAACTTTACTCATTTTATCTCTTCACAACATGGATCATCAATATAATTTTTTTTCAAGTGTGTCACTCTTCAAGATTGAAGGTACAGATAAACCTTACACGAGTTCGACTTCTGGTAAGACTTCCTGGTTTAATCTGAATAAACATTAGTCGCTATCGCCTGGAGTGGCAGTAGGAACATTATTAAAAATAAAAATTACCAAGGATTTCTGTGGAATGTTTTATCTGAGATTAATAGTGTTTTTTCTCAGCAGAATATAGATTACTTATATAATCTGATAAAATGATAAGAACAACCTTTACAAAATATATGTACCAAAATTGCAAGTTGAATGCGGTTCAATATAGATAGTACAATTAACATAACATGTATAATTAACACCCAGACGTCCTTAAGTCAGTAGAGGTTAGTCAAGAATATTTCACTTATATCGAGACGTCGCCAGCTATAAACGAAAGTGTGGAAATTTTGCCTGTGCGTTGCGCTGATGGCATTATACAGCATGGTTCTTTATCGTACTACGCCTACCGTAACACGGGACCTCGTGTTTTTAAAGATCCGATCCGAAAGAACCGTGACTTTTATTTCGCAATACCGAGTGCTTGACGAAAGAACAGTCACTACCCACTTTGGGCCAGACTCGGTCGGGGTTCGAAACGACGACCTCCAACTTACGGAGTGAGCACTCTAACAACAGAGCTACCGCAGTGGTTCAGTACAGGATGTTAATTTCAACGTTCAGTGCTGCAAAAAGGCGGCAAATTTTAAAAGTTGCTTTCACAACTAAATGTATAAATCTATTCTTTCGTAAAAAATTCTAAAATCGTTGTAACTCAAGTTTCCTTCCGGTCGGTAAATCTTGCTTGGTTGTTTGTATGAACAGTTCAAAACTGTTTTGTCTAGTTTTTTTTTATAAACTTATAAACAAATTTAATTCAAAACAATTAAAGCTGCGTTAAGTTTTCAATTTTCTGATTTTTTTTTGATTTTCTAAAAATATTTAAAAAAAAAAAAAAAAAAAAAAAAAAAAAAAAAAAAGATAACTTCTAATCACGGTCCGTGAGATTCATTGTCTAAAATTTCATTCCTATTAGCTGTAAATAAACGGAATCCTCTAACGGTTTGGCCATTTATTAACGATGATTATTATTAGCTTGGAGCATGCGCACTGATGTACAGAGACTCGACTGAATCAAAGGGGAAACCAGACTGGCAAATTGCATTAATTGTCCATCGTTCATATCCAAATGAATTCGCAATAGTGTTATTTATAACTTACAAAGTCACAAATGACAAATTTAATGAAATCCTGTGTTTAGTTTATCGTATTTCACCGTTTTGTAGTTTGTTTTTTTAAAATGACCCGGGTTTTTTTTATGACGTAACAATGTTCTTAAATTAGATCCCAAAGGCTACATCTCGCTAGGAAATTACTGCTATTTTTATAGTTATTCGAGCTTTTATCGTTCAACCAAATGTAACATTGTTCATTAGGAACAGCACCGTTTCAATTTTTTTTCCTAGGAAAACTTAATACAGCTTTAAGAGTGTATTAGCAATGATGAAATACTACAGCAACTATTCACAATGCTAAACACTTCGTTTTAGTGCTACTTTAAAGAAGTGTGTGTGTGTGTGTGTGTGTGTGTGTGTGTGTGTGTGTGTGTGTGTGTCTGTCTGTCTGTGTGCTACTTACGTCATTCACCGACTACATTAATATAAAAAAATCTAAAGGTAGATGATGAATATCAATTCTTTTAAGTAAGCAAGTTTTAAGAGTTATGATTTTTCAAGTTTCAATCTCGCCATTAATTATTCATTTTAGCAGGATTAATCCATTCCTGTAATTAAATTTCTTTACGATTATTCTTTGTTTTATATTTAATACATTTTTACTTAGGTTTATGTACTTAGAGATAACATATATGTTTAATGTCGATATGTTTGCTGATATATCCATTTTTAATTTATAATGTTAATTATGGTACAAAGAAGTAAAAACAAAAAAGATTTGTTCATCGCAAAAAGAGGCAAAAGAAATTGTTCGCGGTTTTGACGCCAGTTTTAGCTCTTGTTCTTGTTCTAGAACAAAAAACAAATGTTGGAGAGTTTGAACTCATGACTAATGGCACATACAGACATCGCAAAACAAAATCAAATACTGGCATTAAGAAACCTAGTAGATTTTTCGATAAGGAAGATTCTTCCCTAACAAGCTTACGACTTGAATCAATATCACAGCACCACAGAGCTGTGTCCACTTGACCACTTGACCATAATTATTCAAATCAGTAATCTATACTCTGTTTACAGCAAAGATGCTAGCTTATTACGGACTTTTTCAACAACCAGACAAACTTACAAAGAGCAGAGTAGAGTTGAGTTATAGTGTTTTACGCCCAAGTCAAGATCTGGTTTTACTTATATAGAGTGCTGGAATTGTGGAGGAAACCAGAGTGCCCGGAGGAAACCGAACTAACAAACTTTCTCATGATAGGATCAGCCCGAGTTGGATTCGAGCCTAGGTGGTGAGAGGCACTATGATCCATAAACGTTGATTTAAACCACTGTACAAAGTTGTCAGTGAGCAGGAACTCATATAAACATGTAGTTCCATCATTTTCCTTCTACTGCACAAATAGAAATACGGTTTAATCAAAGGAATAGTATCGTAAATACAGTCGTTGATACAACAAGAAGGATGTGATTTCAATCTTGATGAAATGATTACTTCATGTATGAAATATATTTTAACTATTCATAAGAGGCAGGATAAAGTTACCTGTTTATGGCACTTTTGTGCTATCGTTAATTTTACACTTCTATAAATCAACCTACTGCAGAGGATTCGTGCCAAAATTAAACAGTAAAATAAATTTCAAACAGCGATGAATGATGATATCTATAATTCTTCATAGCAGGTGTTTGGCATAGTAATATTTGTGTATATTAAGAGCATAAGTACCTGCGGTAGACTGTTGGTTTAAATATTGAACTTCATGATACGGTTGCTGATTTTAGTAGAGTGCTCAATTCCCGTAAGTAGACTGACTGAGTCAGACATGAAAGTTCAAAAGGTCATATCTACATAGTGCGAAACTTTGACCCGAGTCATAATAGGCACTGCAGCAGCAGCAGCAACAATTCTGAACAATAATTATGAATCAAGTCTTTTAATCACATTTTCCTTAATTTAAACACTGCATGTCAGCTTTCTTGAATAAAATTTTGTCTTAGTGGTTGTATCATTACATATCTAATAAACCTATAGATACTCATTATTTGCTTTTACAAAAAGCTAAAATATATATAAAATATAGGAAGAAACTAATTAGAAGAAGAAGAAGAAGAGTTTAACGTCCAAGTCTAGAATATTTCACTTATATCGAGACGTCATCAGCTATAGGTGAAGTGGCAGAAATTTTAAACTTTGCAGTGCTCTTAGGACAGTGAAGGTTCTTTAGCGTGCCACGTCTGTCGTGACACAGGGCATTGGTTTTTAAGGTCTCTGCCGTAAGACCCTGTGACTTTCTATTATAAATACCGAGTGCTTTGCGCAAGAACAGTCACTTCCATTTTTCAAGTTTTGGTCCGAGTCGGCCGGGGTTCGAACCCCGACGTACCTCATACGAAGGGTGCACTTTACCAAGAAGAAGAAGAAGAAAAAAAAGAAGAAGCAAGATTAAAACAATCCGATCTGAGAAAGCTTTATAATTTTAACAACGCAGTAAAGTTGATTTATGATAATTGTGAAAATAACATTTCAAAATTCTCTTTTTTATCAAGAAAACAACAGTCGTGATTTAAATTTTTACATTGAAATTAGCAAAATGATAAACTATCATCGAATTCCCAACAAAAGTTAAGTAACGCTTTCATTGATGTAGATAACTCGGTAAATCGGTTTATGATATCGCCCATGGCAACATGTCAATAAAATAATGATTGAAGTTAGTGATGATTGTGAAAGAATTGTGTAAATAAGAAAGTGGCGCCAAAACTCTCGCGATTTACCAACGCAGATACCAGGTGTAAACAGTCTCGCATACCGGAAAATCTTACGCACTGATAGATAGATTCCAGAAGGTAAAGATATTAGTCTAAAGATGAGACTATAATTAAACTTCACATGTGGAATTATTATTTATATAATTTTAACGGGATGGGATATTATATATATATTATCAATAGTTTATATAAATCGTACAAAATCGTTTTATTTTTGCTACCAAGGCAACACTTTCAAGACTCATTACTGTTACTAATGACTTGTATATCATACTTTAGTTTAAGTAGTCCATACTTATGACTGACATCAAAGTGCTTTAAATAACACACCTTAGCAATAACCTCAGGATGTAAACATTGTATATACTTCTGAAACGGGGACTTCGGTAGCCGGGTGGTCGAAAGCGCAGTGCTCAAGGGATCAATTCGCCTCTCACCGCCTAGATTCGATATTCAAGTGTGAAAAAGTTTGTCAGTTCACTTGCCGAAAAGCGCTCTAATTCACTACAACATACCTGAAATGTTCACCTCGATATAAGTGAAGGGATTCGCATAAAGTGCAGCAATAAAAATCATCTGTCGTATAATCTCAAGAGAGAATTCGGAATATAAAAAGACGATTATTTTTTCCTGTTTATAAATTTTGTCCAAAAAAATGTGGCTAAATATATATATATATTAATCATGATATATTCATCAGACGAGATGTAAAGATAATTAGTTTTAATAAATTATATGTGGTTTTTAATTAAGCAGTCTTCATTAATGAAGTCTTTAAACCATCGTGGCACTAACCTGTTGAGTTTTTGGCAGAAATATTTCTAATTGACGTCACACAGATCATGAATGAATTAATGTATAGAAATATATAAAGAAATGGAATCTTTGTTATGCTGTGCATCTGTATGCACAGGGCATTGGGAAAACTAGTGTGTAGATATTATTAATATTATTATTACACTCTTACCTGTCTGTAACAACGACTTGTCTATAGTTGTCACTTTTTTCAGGTACCAATAAAAATTAGATGTATATGACACGTGATGGGCTTTATTCCTGTACTAAAAATTTCTACAACAAATGTTACTTGTTATCGCTTATAAATGAATGAATCCATCAAATAACAGATTTATGCGATTTAAGATGACAAGATGTCACCTGTAAGCCTCCGTACTTTTCTATAACTTTACATATCTTGTAAATTACATGCACATAGCTGTCTGTAAACTTGTCAAAATTGACCTAATTCTCACTCATGTTTGTGTAAAATTCATTAGTTTTTAAATAGACACGTGGTATTTACATTTCACTAGCACAAAGTAATAGGTTAAAACTTGATAAGGTACGTTCTTGATTTTTAATAATCGGGCACTACGTCTTACAGTCTTGCAGTCTTATTTTGTCCTAACTTGCAACTAAAAGTCGCGAAAATAGACAACGCAACATAGCGTTTTGTATGCGTCTGACCTGATATTAAGCATTAGTATTGTCTTTTGCAATACTTGGGTGACAAGAAAGAGAATAAAATGTCGGGTCGGACCGGGAATCGAGCCAGGGTCCTCTCACACTATATATGCGATTGATTACTAACTAAGCCACTCAGACTGCTCAATTATTATTCTTATTATTATTGTTGTTGTTATTATTATTATTATTGTTGTTATTATTATTATTATTATTGTTGTTGTTGTTGTTGTTGTTGTTGTTGTTAGTTTCTTTTTCTTCGGTCCATAGCATACAATACACTAAAATTCCACGGATGGAATTTCAACATGACCCACAAAATGCCGACCACATTCGCCACGAAACTGTATGTAAACTAAAAATTGTCCCTAGCTTAAATCCTAATAACTTTATTATTATTTAAAAGAACAAAAAGACCATTATAGTTTTAGACGGGGAATTAAAGTCCCTCGGCCCATGTCGCACTTGGTGTACACGAAAAAAAATGAAAATAAAAATAAATAAATAAATGACATACGGATTTTACGATGTTTCAAATAATTTAAAACAAACAGAAATCAACATCACATTATACATGTACAATGCCTTTATGCCATAAAAATGGGCGTATCTAGAAACGATTTAACAATAAGTCCCATTATACATACATATTGGAAATGTCAAAATTGTTATTTATCCTATTAAGTATAAATTTGGTACAAATGAGTTTCTCTTTAGTATCAATGATACTCAATTCACTAATCAGCATTTCATTTACTGTCATAATTACACACTAAGTTATAATTTGATGTTATCTTGTCACGTTTGCATTGACAACAAATGAACCGATTTTGGAAGTTGGCGACATTATGGGGAGAAGTAAATAGTGTAGTTTTTTTTAAAGTTTAGGGTGACTTCTTTTTGTACCCCCACCCAATAAATTCTATGTAAATATTTTTCACAGAAACGTTCAAAGTGGCTGGGTTTTATCAATTTAAGGCCATTTTAGTCAGCATTTAAAGTTAGTGGAGGGTACAAAGGAATTTTTTTCCAGTTCCGAAGTTTTATATTCATAAGAATTAACCTGAGGAATGGAGTATTACCCCTCAGCCAAGATCTTTTACTTATATCGAGCCCCAGTTTCACAATCATTCTCTCAATTGAGTATACACTCAACTCAAATATTTCCACCCTTCTCTCGTCAATATTTTTAAAGATTTGAGGTTTAGGAGGCAATGTTTTGTTTTGTTCAAACAAAACTATGCAAATAAAACACAAACATACCAGTCCTTGTCCCAATCACAATCCCAAAAACAAAGTCAAAACTTTGAAAGCTGGCAAATTTAGTAATACACGTGAACTTCCATCAAGGAAGTGAGGTCGGGTGCTCCGGAAGGGTAAGCACCTGCTGTCTAGCTAGCTAGCAAAACAATTCATATACATGTATAACATTAGATATTCAATTTCAACTCTGTAATGTCTTACAATTTTACGTTGACATATTCCCTGATTTGAGTTAAGTGCACACTCATTTGAGTAAGTGATTGTGAAATTAGAACCGGAAGTTTAATATTGGTTAATAGTAATAAATACCAAATCATACTTATCAAAATAGTAAAAACATAATTCCAGCCGTAGCACTAACACTTTCTTAACTTAAAGTGTTTTGAAAAAATGACGTCAGAAAATTGCGGACGTTCTTTCACAATCATGTTTGACTTTACCAAAAAAAAAAAAAAAAAAAAAAAAACTGATGATGTTAATTTTGTTGGTATAAAAAGTACGCAAGTTTCAAGTAATCTGTAATGTTGACGTCAAAAGGGGATTTTAACTCTCTCAAGGCATTATATTAACGACAAAGTTGTTACAAAACATATTTTAAAAACCCGATGTAACACGAACAGTACAAGTAACCTCGTGCACATTACTAGAACATTTGAACTCGTATCATCCCACTTTTGGTACAGCTGGACTGTTTTAGTGTGTTTATTAGTATTAATGATTTGGACATACAAACATTGTTTTAATACATATGGTTCTACTCATCATACGCACAGAATAATTGTATAAATTGTTCTTATCTGTATAAACGTTTGCATAGCCAACAATTATTTCCATCACCTTGATTTAGATTATCAAATCGGGATCAATCATAAAATCCAGATAACATGGCAGTAATTAGACGGTTAGACTTATACATGTCTCTTAATTTTGAGCTTATTAGGGATCGGAAACCATGACATCTACAAAATTGCATAACGTAACATAACACAAACTTGTACTTAGTAAACCATTAAATTGATATGAAAAAATAAGAAAGAGTTAAAGAAAGAAAAATGTGCCTGACACCTGTCAGTGGTTTTAATTGATGTTCGACGGGATCAAAACTTATCGCAGCGGGAAGATCCTCACTTCCAAGTTGTAGACAGTAAAAAAAACTGTTTACGGATCGATGGTGGTTGAAATGGTATGTCCCACACGCTCGTTTTCGGATCATATTGTCACCCACGGATTTGATTCGTTGATTCTAAATCAGTCTCTCTAAGAACCACGTGTTTTGTTTGTAAAGCTTGACAGTTTTCTTCACCATCCCGGAAGTGATCTTCCCGATAATGAAAAAATCTTGACTGGGGCATAGACCACCTTTAATAGAAATATATGTTTTTTTCTGGATGCAACAATGTAAACGATGTTCTGTTTGGTATCTTTTTTTTTTAATTTGAAATGCACATTTATAATTAATATTTCTAGAAGCTGTTCAACACTTGTTGTTACTGAATCCCATTTGTGACTTGGTGATATTTCATATTGTTTACTTTTCAACATGTAATTATTGAATATGATTAATAAAATATGTTTAAACTAACACCTTTACTACAGTCATAAACTGTAAACAAGTTAAAAGGACGTTAAACCTTGACCTAATTTCAAATTAACCGTTTCCTAAAAGTTTTGTAGTAAAACTTTTAATTATTTTCATGACTAGAAATTTCTAACTTTTATCAGCATATAAAATCTGTTATTAATAGCAAAAATCAAATTTATAATAAAAACGGTGTGTTATATGGAGATGATGTTTTGAGATAACCAAAACTTATATGTACGATTTCTGTAAGCCGAGCAACCTGCCGTTTGTGATTTTAAGTTGTTTCTAATATTGGTAAAACAGTTGGTGTTAATATAAACAAGTGTCATATACCACTTTGGAATGTATTTTATGACTAAATTCAAAAAGTGGTATATGACACAAGCAACCAGCAACAACTACCAACTACTGTTGCTCTGTTAAACATAATTTGATGTCAAACTTTAAATAAATGTCACTGAAATAAAGTTATATTGTGAAACAATCTTATCTGCTTTTAAAAAACTGAAACTACCGCATGGAAAACTACCGACATGAAAAAGGAGAAATCATATAAACAAAATTAATGGACAAATAATTTATCATTGATCACATTTTTATGTTATAGAATAGCGGTCAACTAGGTAGTCACAGGAAGTTAAATCTTAAAAACTAGGTAGTCACAGGAAGTTAAATCTTTAAAAACTAGGTAGTCACAGGAAGTTAAATCTTTAAATGTCAATCTACCCGATCTAGGGACTTTACACACAGGTTCCAATTTGCCAGAAAGTTTAGATGTAAAGATTTTCAAACAATCGGATGAATAATACATTTTCTTCGATAATTCCGCCAATAATAATACTACAGCTGTATCGGCAATTTATCACTTATTTTTACTTATGTAGAAACGAAAAAGCGCAGGAAGATGATCCATGCAATATTTATGTTACCGAGGGCTACTCACTCCAAACTTAGGTTTTAAATTTGCCTAGTAGTTTCAAAAACTAAACTTAAATTTAAACGGGCATATACGCATTAACGCGCATTAGGAAACAATCTTAAGGCTTTATTTGATATCGCAAGTTGAACTAAAATGGCTCAAACAGGTTTCTCGTCTTAAAAGACACCGTGCAGGAATTTTGCATCAAGATTTTATCAATTTTTAAAATCTTTATCGCCCAATATTTAAAAAAAATTCAAAAATTAAAACGAATATAGACACATGACCGTGCATTAGGAGACACTGCAAATTACTTACACAGGTTTCTCGGTTTACAAGACACTGCTCATGAATCTCTTCTATATGTTTTGCATCAAGATTTTATCATTTTCTAAAATCTTTATCACCTCAGGAATTGTATATGCGTATAACATGTATTTCATCCAAGATTATAAAACCCTACATATGCACAAAATGCATTTCCGGGGTTTTAAAGGGTATCTTGCCAAAATAAATTTAGTTTTTTATCCTTTAGTTAGAAAAAATACCAGGAAAGATCTAAAACAAACATTTGAACTTTTTGACTTTACAGAAAAAAAAAAATAATCGGAAATAAGTAAATCAAAGCAACTAACGTTTTAACTCTCATTACAGTACATTTGCAGAAGGTTCACCTGACTTTCCTTAACCAATGGGATTTCACCAGTGTACCACGTGATCAATATATTGTCATTTGCATATTTTTAATCATCTTTTTAATTATCGTGTGTATAATTTTGAATATTTCTTTTATAAATATTCATAATTTTACACATGACAAAACAATAAGGGTTGTACCGAATATTTTGGAAAATGATTACATTGTAAAATTTCTACCGGGAAAACGCCAACTTATGCGATTCCATATCCAATGGTAATTCAGTGTTCACAAAAACGTTAAGGAATGTCACGTGGTAGACTTTACCAAATAATTTATATTTAAAGACGATAAGTTCAAGTTTGTATTGAAAAGACGGTCCTTCTTTTTTTATTCATTTTTTAAAACCATTACAGAATTCCCGTGTACTTCAAAATGCCTTTAAAAACTAACAAAATTGTCGATATCTTTAGTTTATTTTCACGGTTTAATGCTAATTTGTCTAATTTATCAATTACAACTTCTTTCATGCTGCATTAAGTTTTTCTAGGAAAAAAATTAAAACGGTGCTGATCTAATTAATGATGATCCTAATGAACAATGTTACATTTGGTTCAACGATATAAGTTCGAATAAATACAGAAATAACAGTAATTTCTCAGCGAGGTGAAGCCTGTGGGGTCTAAGTTTAGAAAAATAGTTACGTCATAAAAAACTGGGTCATTTAAACACAACTGACAAAACGGTGAAATACGATAAATTAAACACAAAGTCTCATTGAATTTGTCATCTGTGACTTAGTAAGGGATACATAACACTTTTGCAAATACATTTGGATATTAATGACGGACAATAAATACAATTTGTCAGGTTTCACTTTCGATTCATTGGATTTCCCGTACATCCGTGCGAATGCTTTAAGCAAATAATAATTATCGTTAAACATTGACCATCCCATTAGAGGATTTCGTTTATTTACAGCTAATAGGAATGAAATTTCAAAAAATAAATCTCACGTATCATGATTAGAAGTGATCTTTAAAAAAAATCAGAAAATTGAAAAACTTAATGCAGCTTTCTTGACGTTTAGTTCAATGTTGCATAGAATGAAAAATTAGATTTTGGGGATTTTTACATTGACCAGACCATTTTACCCTGTGAACTCCTATTAGAAATGTTTTGCGTGGAGTCAGGACCTAAAGTTCGATAAATAAATAAATAAATAAATCAATCAATCAATCAATCAATCAATCCAACCCTTTTACAGAGACATTGTACAAACTGTAATAAGTAGCCAAAAAGTTTGAAACTTTTGGGTAAGTTATTATGATTTTAAACAGCTCTAAGAATGTTTTTAAATTAAAGATTCATTTTACAATCTGTTTACATTATGTCTTACCTTCAAAATCCATTATTGAACATGAAAACCAGTAGGCTAATATGATCCAGAATCGGCAAATCAATTCCATATTGATAGGGATACTTCGCTAAATATTAATCCAATTCGTGTTTTATAGTATGCCACCGATGTCTCGTCAATTTCATGTAATCCGACTTTTTATTCTTGAAAATCCATTTGTTCCATTTCCATTTACCTATTTTCGAGATACCTTATAGCTTTAGAATAAATTTCCTCCTTGATCAGATCTTACACATTTTAATGGTGTTCCACTCAAATATGTCATTAAAAATCCAAATTAATCACATGAAACATAAAAATAAAAATTCTTTTAAAATCCCAAGATGATCAAATATATTTAACATCGCAGCGGAAAATTTTAAACACACTTGCTAAATATCAGAATTCCTTTTTAAACATATATTTCTCTCTGCGTCTTGGCAATAAACGACAAATCTCATCAAAAAAAAAAAAAACTGCTGCGCCGCTGGAAATAAAATTTGCTTCTCTCTTTCTCACGTGTAATGACGTGTAAACACTTGTTACTCAGTTATACCGTGATCTATTTTAATCAAGATTCTAAAACTAAATTAATTAAAATTTACACAAGGTGGACATTGATGAAGTTCAAAATAGTTAATTCGTCGTCGTAGGTGGTATATTCTGGTCTGTAATGTCCATCCTTGAAAATAAATTAAAACAATGTTAGTTATGTACGAATGATTTGTATACTAAATAATACAAACTATGTTGATGATGTTAGTGCACTTAAAATAGTTTACCACTAAAGTTCATTTCATTGATATGTGTGGTCCATTCAACACCCTCACCATACAGTATAACATGTGTTATAGATCGCCTCTACATAACAACCACCTGTCTATAAAGACCAATAATGTTTAATAATGTCCTGTCTATGAAGACCAACTTTGTTAAACTATGATTAAAAGGACTAATTATGTATAGCAACCACCTGTTTTAAAACCACTTATGTAAGTAACCCCTGACTATTAAGACCAATTACGTATGGCAACCACCTGCTTTAAAACCATTATGTAAGTAATACCTGACCAAAAATGTGAAATTTCCACCTGCTCATATAGTACCAACTATGTAAAGACCAACTTAAAACTTCCATAGTATGTACATTTGTATGTATTAGAACCACCTGTTTAGAAAGATCACAATTGACCTTTGAACCACGAGCTTATAAAAACAAATCTTAGATAAAACCCTATTGATTTTCTATTGCGTTATTTTAACTTGTAAATATAGACCGCTCTCACTTGTTTTTCTTAGATATAATTCATAGGTAGGAAAGTCCAGTTTTCTTATTTATCACAAAACTTTTTTATATTGCTAATATTTTGGTAATGTTGCGGAATATTTGAAGTTTCTCAATAATTTCCGTTTTTCTCTGTTTTTGGACTTTTCTTTTTGTTTATTTTAACATTGTTATTTTTTAACAAAGATTTCTTTTTTCAAATTTTGTCAACCTCAATTAGTAACATGCATCTGTATTTCAGAGACAAGTGCTAGGGGTTCAAATCATTTTTTGGAAATCATTCAATTCACTGTTGGTAAGTATTATTTATGAAACAGTTCCAAAACTGTGGGTTGGCCATGGCCTTGTGTTGGTACCGGAGCCAGTATCGGTTTCGATACCTGTAAAAAGTTTTCAATGATAACGTCAACTTTAAGATACTTAAAGTTGCTTTAAGTTTTTCAATTTTCTGAATTTTTTAAAAATAGATATCTTCTAACCACGATCCGTGACATTCATTTTCTAAAATTTCATTTCTTTTAGCTGTAAATAAACGGAATTCTCTGACCGGTTGGTCAGTGTTTTGCGATGGTAATTATGAGCTTGGAGCATGCGCACGGATTGCGGAAAAAACCCTAGAATTGAAGGTGAAACGTGACAGATTGCATTAATTGTCCGTTATTGATATCCAAATGTATTTGCAAAAGTGTTATGTATCCCTTACAAAGTCACAGATGACAAATTCAATGAAACTTTGTGTTTAATTTATCGTATTTCACCGTTTTGTCAGTTGTGTTTAAATGACCCAGTTTTTTATGACGTAACCATGGTCTAATATTATATCCCACATGTTACATCTCGCTATGAAATTACTGTTATTTCTATATTTATTCGAGCATTTATCGTTGAACCAAATGTAACATTGTTTATAAGGAACATCATTAATTAGATTAGCACAGTTTTAATTTTTTCTTTGGAAAACATAATGCAGCTATAATTGGAGATGGAATATTGTACACGTGTTAAAGAAAAAAAAATTGTACTCTGGCTTAGCTGTTACCTCCAGACGGGGCCATAAAATTTGTCAACAGATCTTTGTCACCAGTCGTGTATTAAGCTTTTCTTATTTAGTAATGTTTCATGCATGTGAACTTATTATTACTTGGATCCCATGAAGTAAATAAACTGTTTCAAATTAAATATTAATCATTAGCAATAGTTCGTGTATGTTTTATACTGCATCACTGTAGCTTAAGTCTGTTATTATGACGAGACCTGTCTGATAAATTTTATTGATAAATGAGATAAAAGAACTAGTGCTACACAGTAATGTAAATATTTCAGAAATTTGAAGCTTGCATCACAAACACTTGTAGTATATCCGTTAAACGCGCGACAGTCATCAAGTAATTTACGGTAGTCACTTAATGTGTAATACAGTATAGTGTCAGGCGGGCGTGAGAAAAAACTGTAAATCGTGAAATTTGCAACTTTTTAAGTAGGTACTACAAATTTTACGAATAGTAAACAAAACATTAAAAATGTGTTAACAGTCTTAATAAATACTTAACTAAGTACAAATAGTGCTTAAAGTAAAGTACAGGTAGCAGATCGGAGTGGTGTCATGGAGTTTCACGTACAGGTAGCAGATGGGAGTGGTGTCATGGAGTTCCACGTACAGGTAGCAGATTGGAGTGGTGTCATGGAGTTCCACGTACAGGTAGCAGATCGGAGTGGTGTCATGGAGTTTCACGTACAGGTAGCAGATCGGAGTGGTGTCATGGAGTTTCACATACAGGTAGCAGATAGGAGTGGTGTCATGGAGTTTCATGTACAGATAGCAGATAGGAGTGGTGTCATGGAGTTTCATGTACAGGTAGCAGATAGGAGTGGTGTCATGGAGTTCCACGTACAGGTAGCAGATCGGAGTGGTGTCATGGTGTCCACGAACAGGTAGCAGATAGGAGAAGTGTCATGGAGTTTCACGTACGGGTAGCAGATCGGAGTGGTGTCATGGAGTTTCACGTACAGGTAGCAGATCGGAGTGGTGTTATGGTGTTTCACGTACAGGTAGCAGATAGGAGTGGTGTCATGGAGTTTCACGTACAGGTAGCAGATCGGAGTGGTGTCATGGAGTTTCACGTACAGATAGCAGATCGGAGTGGTGTCATGGAGTTTCACGTACAGGTAGCATCATGGAGTTTCACGTTTAGGTAGCAGATAGGAGTGGTGTCATGGAGTTTCATGTACAGGTAGCAGATCGGAGTGGTGTCATGGAGTTTCACGTACAGGTAGCAGATCGGAGTGGTGTGATGGAGTTTCACGTACAGGTAGCAGATCGGAGTGGTGTCATGGAGTTTCACGTACAGGTAGCATCATGGAGTTTCACGTTTAGGTAGCAGATAGGAGTGGTGTCATGGAGTTTCACGTACAGGTAGCAGATAGGAGTGGTGTCATGGAGTTTCACGTACAGGTAGCAGATAGAAGTGGTGTCATGGAGTTTCACGTACAGGTAGCAGATCGGAGTGGTGTCATGGAGTTTCACGTACAGGTAGCATCATGGAGTTTCACGTTTAGGTAGCAGATAGGAGTGGTGTCATGGAATTTCATGTACAGGTAGCAGATCGGAGTGGTGTCATGGAGTTACACGTACAGGTAGCAGATCGGAGTGGTGTCATGGAGTTTCACGTACAGGTAGCAGATAGGAGTGGTGTCATGGAGTTTAACGTACAGGTAGCATCATGGAGTTTCATGTACAGGTAGCAGATAGGAGTGGTGTCATGGAGTTTCATGTACAGGTAGCAGAAAGGAGTGGTGTTATGGAGTTTCACGTACAGGTAGCAGATAGGAGTGGTGTCACGGAGTTCCACGTACAGGTAGCAAATCGGAGTGGTGTCATGGAAATTCACATACAGGTAGCAGATCGGAGTTGTGTCATGGAGTTTTACGTACATGTACAGGTAGCAGACAGGAGTGTTGCCATGCAGTTTTACACCTCAAGGTGATATTCTTTCGTTTATATCAAAGCGATTATTTCTTAAACAATGGAGAAAACCAGATTGCCCTGAGAAAAAAAAACACTACCATCACTATTCGAATCGACAAATTTTTTACTAAGACTTGCCCGGATGGGATCAGAGGATCAGAACTCAGGTAATGGGAGGGAGGTGCCGATGCTGTGATCTGTAAGCGCGCGCATAAGAAAATGGTTCGGTCCTGGTTAACCCTAGGTAAGGAAGGTTTTTGGGCTCGATACGAGTATTATGTCCTGAATAGCGTGCGAAATATAAAGGTCACCATAAGTGCGCACGCACTACACAATCTTGTATTTAAATTATCATTAAGATTGATATAAAACTGCCTCATCACGAAAACCTGAATATTTGTTGATGTGACGTAAAACAATATTCAACCAACACACCACTCGACCAAGATGCCCCCTCAAGAGTATAGAAAACTGAACTACAACAAAAATTGATTTAATTACCTTAGAATATTTTTTTTACCGATTGAATAAAAATTATATATTTTGGTTTTTTTTTTAGACTGAAACAGTTAACCGTTTCATTAACATAATCATATTGTCAAACATTCTTAGTAAGGTAGTAATGTTTATTCTTTGTTATTAATTAATAAAATAAATTAACTTGCACGTGACGGGTGTAGCTAGTCAGACAGGAGGTGCTTATCCTTCCGGAGCGCACCCGGCCTCGCTTCCTGGATGGAGGTTCACGTGTATTACTAATTTTGTCGGCTTTCAAAGTTTTTTTTTTTATTTTTTTTTATTTATTTTTTTTTTTTTTTTTTTTTTGATTGTGATTTGGACAAGGACTGGTATGTTTGTTTTATTTCATATTATTTGATATTTTCTAACCAGACGAACTAATGCTCTTATAAAAATTAACTTGTGGATTAACATTTTTAACGGATTACAAAGGTTTGGGATAATCCGGTCCGTATGTATGCTTTGTGGTTAACAGACACAGTCAAATCTTGATGACAGGTCAAAGAATTTTATTTGGGGGTGGGGGTGGGCTCTGCAGCTAAGTGATTTAAAGCAGAGGGGACTGACTTAAAACTGATAGACCTCTTCTTCTTACTCTTCTTCCTATTCTTCTCCTATATACACAATCCGGGTTGCCAGTTACATGTACATTGTTGTCTGTTCCTTGTTTGATTAAATAAGGTTATCAACATAAATATATAAATAAATAAATAAATAAATAAAAAATATATAATACAATATTATATAATATAATACAAGATAATATAACATAATATAACATAATATAATATAATATAATATAATATAATATAATATAATATAATATAATATAATATAATATAATATATAATAATATAATATAATATAATATAATATAATATAATATAATATAATATAATATAATATAATATAATATAATATTAACCTAAAGCAAATTATCCAGTGGTGTGGTTAAAGCTCTTTTGAAAGGCCCAACAACTTATTTACAATCCGTGGTTCATAAGTAATATTTTAGCTAAAACTATCAAATAATAATTCATTTCAATTTTGTAATGAGCTTTCGGGAAAAATTTTCTGTATCTTGTCTTTGTATATTGTACCAGCCATTGTTTAAGAAAAAATAAAATAAAACAATCACAACTATTTTTAGATCTATATTCCTGGTTGGTAATCGATTTTCTCCACTAATGAACACCTTTTTTAATGCATCGACAATAAAATAAAATCAGCTACTACAATCATGGAGCGTGTCATAATCAATACAGAGTCCGTATTACGGATACAGCCAAGAGTGAAGAGCTTAAATAACAGTCAGTAATGTTTTAATAGCATTTTCGATCTATGTTTGTAAGGATAATTAATAAAGTTTTCTATTTGAGATTAATCACTTTAATAATTCATAAACTGTTTATTAAGAAAAAAACCGGATGAAACTTTAAACTGTATTTGGGAGGACAAGAAATTCTGTCTGTGTTTATGTCTCAACGACTTCTCTGTGTGAAGGGTCAGGTTTATCTCGAACTCCTCTAGGTTGGAAATTTATAGAACTTGGTTGCAATATCAATATAACTTTCAAAAGTATGAAATAACATAAAACATCTCAGCCGTTTAAAGGTAGTGTTTGTTATATGGTCAACGTGTTGTGTTAAATGGTATTTTAAAGGATGTGGCCAAATTGTTGCATTAAGTGTTCATTAAGTCTTGTATTACTAGTATTTGGTCATTTTGAATATGACATTTCGTCAATTTAATGCATAAAGTGGTCATTTAGTTATATATGATCAACGTATTGTATTAAATGGTCATTTGATTATTAAGATATAGTTACAAGGCTGTAAATAATAATTTTAAAAAAAACTCTTGCCCTAATGGTCAATATGTTAGTGGATACGGTCAACTTTTTTGTAATAAGTGGTCATTTTACTAAAACGTCTGATTACCCGGCTATAATAAAGGATCAACATGCTACTGAATGACCTCAAAATGCAACAACTTGACCATCTCTCTCTCTCTCTCTCTCTCTCTCTCTCTCTCTCTCTCTCTCTCTCTCTCTCTCTCTCTCTGTATATATATATATATATATAACAAACATGATCTTAAAGCAAAGGGTTTTTATATAGTAATCCGACACAATATTCTATAGTTGTATAAAATAAAAAAATAAAATTGTAACAATAGACGTTAACGATATTTAATTTGATTTTATATGACTTAACAGAGGTAATAAAACAACGTGACAATATACATACATATATATATATATATATATATATATATATATATATATATAGATATATATATATATATATATATATATATATATATATATATATATATATATATATATATATATTAAAATAAAACGAACCGTCAGTATTTAAACAAACGAAATTACGTAACAACGGTGTTTCCTCATGAATAATAAATCTAAATATGGTCGTGGTATGAATCATCGTAAGTCAAAGCACACACTCCATATAGGGATAATAAATATTTTTTTGTATAACTGAGGTATACAAACGAACATGTCTTTTTGGAATCGGGGGGGGGGGGGGGGGGGTTATGGTAGAGAAGTCTAAAGCGCGCACTTACAGATCATAGAGACTCTAACCGCCTGTGATGGAATCCCGCTTGGGCAGATTCTAATGTGGAAAAGTTTGTTAGTTCGCTTGCCGAAGGTCGGTGGTTCTAATAAGATAGTAAGGTATCCTCCATAACCACCCAACTAAGAGCAACAATATAACTGAAAAATGCTTTGCTGTCGCTCTTTTTTCAAATAAAGTACAATTTGCAAATGGTGACCACCTCTGTAAAAGAACACCTTATCATATCAGTGTGTTTAAAGGTCATGTTTACAATTTAACATCTTTATTAAATTAACCTGTCTATATAGAGTTTATTTCGTGGGGGGTATCTACAGGATTTACTGTACGTAGTTTGTTACTTGACTACTGACGCCATGTTATCTCAACTGAGGATTAGTTGGTAATGAGCCTCCAGTTTGTAAATAACATCTGCGATGTAAATAGTAGTCATGTGCTAATTTTGAATTGCAGTCAGCAAATTATTCCATAAAAATTCAACATTAGCACAGGCCAGTAGCTAGTTTATAGTACTGGTTACTAGTAGCTAACTTCGAAGATATTATATATAATAATAATAATAATAACTTTATTGTGTATAAACCAAATCACATGGTTTGTTACAATATATCAATTAACAAACTTCCATAGTACAATGGAATCTTAAAACTGTACTGCGTCAGAAAATTCTGACGCGACTTTACACCATATGAAGTAGCTACGTCGGCAAACTTATATTATTGTTATGATTATATAATGTGTTTGATATTCAGAATTTAGCTGTACTTTGCAACAACAAACGTCATCACGAACACAAAACAACACAACTAGTTCAGTTGAACATGGTAGCAGCCAAATTAACCTGGAACACACACACACACACACACACACACACACTAAAATAAATAAATAAATAAATAAATAAATAAATAAATAAATAAATAAATAAATAAAGTAAATCATACAAAACCAAGCAAGACGGAATTAAAAAAAGACAAACGCATAATTTGACGACAGATAATAAAATACTCGACTTTTGACGGGCACTGCACTTGGTGTCTAATTATGTTGTTACAGTATTATTGGAGGACCAAAACCATCTATCTAATTTTACTAATAGTGGTCCATAAATACACATACATGTACAAATTACAAATTCGCATAATTCTTCCAAGCAATAAAATAAAAACAACTGCAAAATAACGCCGATTTTTCCAACAGTTGAAAGTTTGTTCCATGTACATACACGTGCACATACTTGTGCACACACACACACACACACACACACACACACACACGATATACTTTGTTTTATAATGGTTAATTGTGTTTTATAAATCTTAATAATTCTTAAAAATTACTGTATGTATATATGTTAATTGTAATGCAATAATGACCAGAATTTGTGTCGTTTTATCTGCATCAAAAACAAACATGTTCAAATGATGCTTTACAATGTATTAATACTACTTTTTCAATGGAAATTGATGTGCAGTAATCTATATTTTTATCAAAGCTTCAATGCTTTTGAGTATTGTTAGGTGCGGCATTATGACCATTATCGACCCACCGAATGTCGAATGACATCAAATTGGCATTGACCTGTCAGTGTATTTGTTTTTGAACTGAAGCTTTTCTGTTTTATTGATTACAGTATCAATGAATAATACATCGGAATTTAGTTGTAAAATGACTCATGTTACACATAACATTGATGTACCTTGTGTATCTTCATTATGACCCCTTTACTGCCCATCATCACATTAGGCCAAACCATGTAAATTTTCTGTTATACAGTTCCAAAGAAAAGAATGCAACAAATGGTTGGTATTGCCTTCAGATTGTAAAATATACATACTTTTTTTTTATTTTCATAGGCCAAAGCAAATTAGTGCTATGTTATTTCTTGTCTTTATCAGCTATTAGAACAGGACCATTATTCATGTATATGAACCATATCTAAGGCTTAAACAAATTAAGTGTTTGTTTATTTCTATCTTTTTCACTTACTAGAAATAGCATATGATAATCGATACCTAACCGTAATCTCCGATCCATTTTTTTTAATTTTAATAATCTTTCTATTAATATTAAGATTCCATATTCGTAAACTTTTATTTTTAGGGGTAACAATTTTTTATGTCAATATATATATATATATATATATATATATATATATATATATATATATATATATATATATATATATTAATATCTATTTTATATCTATTTCTCCACCAACAGAAGGCCAATATTTTTACCGCAACTATGTCCTACAATACCACAAAAATGACCAACCAGAAAAAACATTTTAAAAGTGAGAAAGATAAAGCAATATACATGTTTATACTAGTAACTGTATTATATATGTAAGTGTTTCTTATACAGAGTGTGTCAGCAAACGCAAATACTGTAGCTATAATATACACTAATAACTTGTAATGCTATCAATCACCGTCTTCAAAATGAAGCTATATCATTATATATATATATATATATATATATATATATATATATATATATATATATATACAATTATCACATTTTATATGTTGAATGTATTCTTAAAAAAGAAATAAGACGGTCACAACTAATGGTGTATAAACTTATATAACCTTCAATCTAATTAGCCTTTTTCCCTTGCACACTGACTAAAAACGCTGAATGGATAGAATAAATATCAGGCCAAGCCTAAAGCTGTATAAAAATGGTTTTTGTCACTAACTCTAGATATCTGTGTTTTAATTTTCACTTATTTAAACAACGTTCTTTAATTACCTTCTTTAGTATAACATCAATTCTGCATTATATTTAACACATTTTTGATAAAAAAGAAGAAGAAGAAGAAGAAAAAGATACTATATTGTTGTTTAAATCTGGGAAGGAAAACAAATACAGATTGTTTTGTACATTGTTTGGTAAAATAGATTAAAATAAAATATGAACAAAAAGATATTATGTGGTTATTTTAAAGTTGCTATAGAAGTTGCTGGTGCATTGTTTGGTGAAAAGGCTCATTTTTGTTTCTAAGAACCCACTGCTAAGGGGGTGGCTGTGAACATCCGTTAGTACTTAGAACACACCGCCAGATACACATATTTTATTAGTAACAATTCACTTTAATCTATTTTATAAACAATTTAATTGTAAAATTAACCAAGCTATGACATCAAAAAATTCCAATTAAAATAATTGCACACACACACACACACACACACACACACACACACACACACACACATATATATATATATATATATATATATATATATATATATATATATATATATATATATATATATATATATATATATATATATATATATATATATATATAGTTCATACATTTATTCATATTAAAATTTGTAACATGATTAAATGTACTTGCATTTTAATGCATATTACAGGTGACTTTGTACACCTGTACCAGGAACAAATGCCATAACGTTTTATAAAAGTCACCTATATTACCTTGAAAGGTGGCGTTTGTGAACATGTGGAATTTGTTTCCAATGCAAGATCGGATTTTTCAGTCTTTCATGATGATTCAACAACGTGTCTAGTATAGAGGTTTGGCTGTAATTTCTAAAATGTATTAAACTCACTTACTTCAACAAGTGGTTCTAAATACATCTGTTAATAATTATAGTCTCAATTCATCAACACTTACTTTTCAACAAATTCGCAAATTTAAAAAGAAAGAAAATTATTTAAAAATAATTTTAAAAAGTAAATAACAAATTTTTTACTTACCTACATTTATAAACAGAATCTATATCCGAGTTAGTTTTTTTTTTTTAACTTTATCAGACTAAACGTTTGTACATGCGGTGTGTAATTATATATACCTCTCAGTGTAATTCAGTGTAAAGTTGCATGTTATAACATAGCATGGTGAGTCATATTCTGTCTATAGTGTATAACCATAGCTCACCTGGTTAAAGGACCAGTAACTCTTAGCTTCCGCTATCGTTGATAAGACATCATTTCATCATTGCGGTAAGTTAATAAAAACTGACGTTTACATTGGTTAATAGTCATCGTAATTAGAATCTATTAGCGACATTTAACACATGACATATGATCTACATAGTGGTAAAAATGATTTCCAAAATGACCGCCATTAGGTGAATAGAAAGGAAAAAACACAATCACAACAACAACAACAATAATAATAATAAGAAGAAGAAGAAAAAAAAGAAGAAGAACAACAACAACAACACAACAACGATAATAATAAATAAATAAATAAATAAATAAATAAATAAAACCAAATAGTTCGAAGCAAGACATTTAGTACTCGTAAACTTTAAAAACCTATCGTTGTTTATCTTGATTTCGGACATTTTAAGACTGTCAACAAAACGGCTTTTATTTGTAAAAGATCTGCAACAAATCTTCGCTTGATAACGGTTATAAAACAAATGATAATTTCAAAGTAGTTTCGATTAATATAATATTTGATTAGCGATTATAAAGCATTTAAATTGCTAAACTTAAGATACATATGATGTGTTTAATATTTAAAACCAGTTAAACTACCTTGGTATGGGAAGTTGATAGAACCAATCCAGACCACTAGTGTCCTAGTTCATTTTCTGATCAATTCCATTATTTTCAAGAATACTCTTTGACCGTCTAAATCATTATACTGTAGTGTACTATCAAAATTGCCAAAATGAATATATTAGAAAGTAAACAGAAACACGTGGACACTAAAATAAAACAATCGCTAGAAAAATATGTCGAATGAAACTAGATAGAAAATGAATTGGACACAAAGAGTGGTCATGATTTTAGACAGAGGAGCAAGATCAGGACCGAATCCAGACGTTAGTCCGATTTGACTAGATGATTGATGTATGCATTTTTTTAAATTTACTAAATTTACCAAACCAGTGAATGGCTACACCAAGCAATGATATCATGAAGATAAGCTACAAAAAAGTCGACTCTTTTCTGAATGTTAGTTCTGTCCATCTTTAAAATGGCAGTAATCGCGATCGACAACGATGACTTTTCAAAGTACACGATTAAACGGATTAATGAATAATAGTCATTGGAATTTATGAATAATAATAATCATTGCGTTTATATATATATATATATATATATATATATATATATATATATATATATATATATATATATATATATAAAAGCTATTACTTCTTATCCGCTCTGCTTCAAGTAGTTTCACTTTCGACCTCTGGAGGTTGAGGAAGTTACATTTTAGGTCATTGTTTATCATCAAAAATTACAATACAATAATGAGACCTTTTCATTCTGCATTCTGGTTAAATTAACCAATCGTGATGGCAGAAAAAATATCATCCTTGTAAAAGGGAAACTGTGTTTATTTTAATTTTTTTAAAATTGAGGTTGATATTAAGATCATGGCAGCCACCTACATTTATAATTAACCTTGAAGTGTTCCAACTGGGAATATAAATGTCTAAATGTAGCGTGTATTTTTATTAACAAAGTTCTCTTGTATACTTTTTCTAAATCATGTTAAAAATCTCTTTTAAATAATTTGCTTATCATATTTCATAATGATAACGAAATTATTTATAAAAGTTTTTATATATGGTAGAGGAAAACACGGTACCCCCCCCCCCCTTTTTGAGATGTTTATCGTGAAGTGGTAACCCGTATGCAGTTTTACTTATGTATGGTTGGTTGTAATGTTGTTTAATGTCACATCAGCAATTTTTCAGCTTTTCACGACAAGAGCAAACATTAATCTCTAAGCATTAATCCAACAACAAGTTCGTGTATGCGTGAGATATACAAATGTGTATTGTGTTCTACGGACCTTTTTTCATTGTCTGTTTCACATACTATATGCTTTCAAAATCGACTGAAATAAGATCTTGAAAAAAAATGAAACAAAATCATCGCAAAAATATTTTTAAAACATTTTATTGATTTAAATGACAAACAAATAACTTGATTATTCTGATTTCAGAAACATTACAGAAATTTATATCATCATCACATAATTAAGATATCTCACTAATATAATAATGTAGACAGACAAATGGGAACAAACTGAGCACCACAACAACACAGTGAAAACAGAGCATCAAAATATACAGGCTTGTGTATGTATCGTTACTTATATACTGTTTTAGACATTTCAAATCAACACCAGGATTTAAAACTTTGATTTGAAAACCTAGTAAAAACGATACTAACACTGTGTTATACATATCCAAAGTTATAATTAAGCCCCAAATTACTTTTAAAAAATTCTATACAAAATTATTGACAATTATACCTCATGAAAAATAAAATTAAAGTGATTTTTAGAATTTAAATTTTTTTAGTAGTACATGTATATGAGAAAATCAAATACATGTAAAGAGGTATGGCATTTTGACTCAATTTTCTGCTGATTTTTCCACCATTTTTTATTTATTAGCCCCCCCCCCCCCCAAAAAAAAAGAGCAAACTTTAAAAATTCTAAAAAAAAATTATTTAAAACTCTGTATCTTTATTTTCCAGCTTTCTTTTTCATGCCTTTCTGATTTGATACAAAGTACAGGGATTTTTATGATTAAATAAATTAGTTAATCTTAGTTATGAAATACTGGAGAAAAAATACAAAACAAAACCAAACAATACAAAAATTTAGATTGTTTTTTCTTTTTGAGATAAGTGGTTTTATATCAGGTCAACAATATCAATATTGATACACAACAATTTTTGTTCACAACTTAGTTTACAGAAATGTACACAATATTTGCTTAAAATATCAATTGCTCAAATGAAGTGAGTAGAATGGCAGATTATTAAATGTTGTGTTTAAAGACAAAAAAAAGTTATATGTCATGGCAATCTATATGTTTTAATTAATAAAGAGAACTTATGAATAATAGAAACAAAATAAGGTTAAAAAATTAGCTAAATGGGGGCAAATTTCATAAAACTGAAAAAAAAACATGGCTTCCTGATATGTAAACAACAATTATCAATTAGGCACAAATAAAGTCTATATACTTACATTTATGTATCACATAAGCTTATTATTGAAAGGCTACATATAATTACCTGTCTATAATGGACACCAAGGTGCCTGACTTTGTCATGCATGCTTTAATACATCTATATTTGGAAACAGAAAATCTACAATGATCTACAATGAAGTAAACTGAAGGGGGTAAAAAAGAAGCACCCCAAGGGATGCAGTCACAAAAGCCAACCATGATTTACACTCGCGCAGTAGAGAACATGGCTATATAAGTCTACAGGAAACCTGTCTAACTATAGTTTGGAATTTGCATGTAACAACCATTCAAAACCTGTATCAAAAACAAGAGAAAACCTGTTTGTATCAGGGAACCTGTCTTTAACACAAACAGGATAACCATAACCCAAGGAAACCTGGTAATATAAGGAAACCTATCTATAACAATCATTCAAGGCCGTCTGTCTATAACAATCACCCAAGTCTTTCAGAAAAAACAGTTTATGACCCTCTTACAAAAAAAAATTGATGATAAACCACACAAACAAGGAGAGCAGTACATAGAAATTAACTAAGGTTTTCTCATAAAGTCTTCATTGATGAATGTTTTAAATAAGTATTGAAAAAATGAAATAAAAATGACTGGCTTTATTAATCAGGTGTGATTTATGCATTAAATGTGTCATAAAAACATCAGAGTGTTCTCACATCTAGTATATAATATTATATAGTTATAGAATCACAGAACTCTTTAATGATAAAGATACTTTTGATTAATGAAACACAGAGGCATGGCAATGAGATTCTTGAAAACAATATGTCAGGACAAATTCCAACAATTTCAGAAAATTTAGATAAAAATATCTTGAAAAGATAGACAATTCTTAAATTCTAAATAAATTACACCCAGGGTAGGATAAATGACTGAAATTATATATATATAGATATATATATATATATATATATATATATATATATATATATATATATATATATATATATATATATATATATATATATGGGTGTATGACAAAGCTTGTCAACTTCATACAAACAAGCTTAAATCAGGCAATGTAACATATTAGACATGAAAACTACAAAAAGGACAAATTCAGACTAAGCAGAAACTTGTGCGTGAGTGAATGCATCAGTGGCCACTAAAATGATTGAAATGGATTATATTAATGGTGTTTTAATCCCAAATCAAGATTCTTTCACGATTGAAACGATGAATTCTGGGATGGTGGAAAAATCTGGGATGCCCAGAGAAAACCATCGACCTTCGAAAAGCGAACAAAGCAGTGCATAGATAAAAATAAAAAGGGGTACAGCACCAAATACACAGACAAGCACACAAACAAATAAACCTATAGACATATGTTACATTTATATATACATTATATACACATATATTACACTTGCATAATGTTATATGCACATGTTACACTTGCAAATATAACAAATATAATTTACCCTTGTATATATTATACATGTATGTTACACAGGTAAAATAATATACACATGTTACACACATGTATATATTATATATACATGTACACGTTACTCTTGCATTTACTATATATGCATATATTACATTTCCAGATACTATAAACACATATGTTATACTTGTGTGTATTATATGTACATATGTTACATGTACTATATATCATATTATTTACACATATGTATGTTGAAAGATAAATAATGCTTTATTTACAGCTGAAAAAATATATAACTTCTTTACATTGTTAAAATACAAGGTATTTCTGTATGGAATTGTCTTCAGAAGAAGTATATATAATAAGAACTGTATTTGAATATTTTCTATACACTCAGTTTCTTCCACCATAACAGAACTCACCTATAGAAGTCCAACATTATATGACTGGGGCAACAGAATTAGTTCTATAGCAACTCTCTTACCAATGCTAGAGTGCAGTAAAGATGGTGAACTTTATTAATTTATATAAAATATATCTTATGCAATATTATCTGACATTTTAACACATATTTTGATTGTGTAAATATTGAGTTAAAAGATGTTCAGGCTTTACACTGTTGTGTGTTTTGTCTTGGTCATAATCAATCATTCAAATCATGGGCTTTGCCCTCATGCTTTAAAAAAGAGAAAAACTTTACAAAACTGATAAAACAAATTATCTTCATAGTTATGACGTCATAATGATGCTATCTTTCATTAAAGATTAGAATTCTGATAATTGACAGAAATAATTCCAACTCAATATTTTCCTCAAACTTATGTCTAAAACAAATTTTCAATTCACTTTCAGAGGCAAATAAGTTCTTTATATATAAACTCCTTGTAATGCTATACATCATTCACACTCACAATAATTCCATACAGGTTTTAAAATTTATTATTTATTAAAATATATAATCAATCTGCTGATAACAATGAAATCACTACACAAGCAGAGGTGGAAAAAATGGAGGATTTCAACATCAGATTATAAAATGAGAATTTTCAAAATATAGAATATTACTACGTTGAGTGTCAATGTTATTATATCAGGTTTATGTTTTTACAAATGTGTATTAGCATTAATATGCCATTTCCTCAAAAAATTACTATCATTGATACAAAATTAAGAGGTAGGCATAAAAGTTCTTGTCTAAAATCATGAAAATATACAACTAATATAGTCTAAAAATAACACACACACACACACACACACACACACACACACACACACACACACACACACAAATTAATCCACTCAAAAAAACTTGCATATCTTTGGCAATATGGACACAAAATATATTATAAACCACATTTACAGGTTTTTTCCTCTCTTTTAAACAATAAGATTTCAAAGCACTACTCAATAAACTATTAAGGTATGGTTTTGTAAAGTACAATATTACCCCCAGCCCTTCATAAAAGTCCTTTTTAAGACAGGTTATCCCCTTCATACGAAGCCAGATGTGTGCAATAGCATGCATCCGTCCACCATAAGATAATATTTTCACTGAAGAAAAGCTGGTCACACAAAGGTTAACACTGTATTAAAAGAAATTAACAAAACAAAACTCACTTTCATATTTTGTCACTCAAAGAAAAAAAATTATTTAAAAACTTTTAAATCTTTAATTCTTAAATTTTAAATTGGATTCTGACACATATCATATTCTGACAATACAACCTGGGCAGTAAGACTTTGTTATAACATCTGCATTGAAATAAATAACTATTATATTTATACCATGAACTAGATACTGTTTAACAATACAACTAGACAATTTATTAAGAGGAAGCATATAAGATTTTTAAAAAAAAAACTAACATGATTTAGTAATGATATTAAATGATACATATACTGTACTTTACATGCTTAATGTAATTGGCCAGTGAAGTGAATTTTTCCTATGTTTGGGCACCAGTCTTTATATAGCAAAGTTAGCCCAAGCATAATCTGTCAGTAGGAAATTTGCAGCTGGGAACAGCAGCAATGTGAAATTAAATATCTTGCTTATATGCAAATAACTCAGCCCCGCTAGGGCTTAAACCCATTATCTTGAATCACAAGTCTACAACAATTACATGTACCACTTGACTACATCTCTCTTTTAGATAAAAGTTATGGTTATAAATTATTTGATTAAAACTGAGATCTGCCTTTTCCTGTGCATATATTCTTATGAATTGTTCTAGTGATACATCTAATAAAATCTCTTTACTAAGATATCATTAATGCCCATTACAATAAAAACCCATATCATTTTATACAGGTTGTTTTAATTAATTTTTTATCCAAATAAATACCAAAGGTCGAAGAAATAATTCTTCTTTGTAACTGTATATCATGTTTGCCTTATTAAATATCTCTTGTAGTTGTCTCAAGGTAGTAAAAGAAATACTTTATAACATTAGAACTGAAAATTTGCAAGATTATTCAGGACATACAGTTAATGAACTACAGGCAAAGATTATTAGATCAGCGTTACAAATATTTATCAAAATTCAGTTCAGATGAGTTTTCAGTTTTGCTTCAGATTCAATTACATTATTGTACCATCTTTTAAACTGACATAAAATAAAGATGGATATTCCTTAAGTGTCAGTTAAAGTAAGTTTTCAGTTATGATAGCTTCAGGCCACCATTTCACTGGCAAAAAATAATTAAATAAAACCAGAAATGCATTTGTAACACCCAGATTGTGCTGTGCTGTACAGTCTACTTCTTTAGAAAGCAAGTATACAGTAGTGCTCAAGAAAACTGACATTTGTTTACATAGATACGGTGTGTTAGTTACCAAACAACAATATAACTAGAAAAGTCTTCGACTTTCCTACGTAAAAATAGGTTTTATGGTCAATTGTCTAATAAGACAAGTTCCTCTGAATGGTGCAGCATGACACCCAATCTGAGATTATAAATGCTGGCAGTAAACTAAGGTTTTCCTGTTAGTAAATCTTAAGTAGATAAGATAATACAACACAGCTAGGTTTCTGATTTCATATTCAGAAAAACTCTCAAATATAATTTGTGGGTCTTATTTTTCGAAGATCAAGGGAGCTACAACTCATCATATGACAACTTTCACTATATTATGGTGTCTGGCCTCTAAAATAAACGTTGTTATTTATTGCTTCATTTATATGTACATGCATTGTTTTAAATTGATTTTGTGACATTTTCTTTCTTTGAACCAGTTGCTTCCCCTTCTTTTCTAGTTATCTCCCCTTCCTTTTCTTCATCTTCTTGTGGAGTTTCTTGTATATCCGGCATATGACTTACAGTGGTCTGATTGCTGTCTTGTCTCCATAGTGTCCGTGCTCGTATATCATCTATATTGTCATAACCACTTAACCCCCTTGATTTACGATACTGATGTTCATGGAGATAGAGGGCGCTGAAACTCATGTCATGTGACAATAATTCTAAAGTTCCTTCATCATAATATGGTCTCTGTCCCACAGAATATATGCCAGATGTACTCCCATGAAAGCTTCCAGAGGTGTTCATACTGTTAAAAAATCCAGTATTTGGATTAATTGGACCTTCATGATGGGATATCCCTCCTCTTAGTCTGTTATGGACCCCTGCACCACCAGAGGTAGATGCATGTGGTGCCACTGATCCATGTGTGGATGGTTGAAGAAATGTACTTTGTGCTGCTATACTGGAAGCCAAGCTGGTGTACTAAATAAAAAGAAAACAATTTTTGGAAGATTAAAAAGAATAAAACTATTCTGAAAATTGTTTGATGAACCAGAACCATGCACTTTTTAAAGCTTACCATCCACAGAAATACTACAGTGGAGTGGAGTAATTGTGTTATATGTCCAAGTAAAGAGATATTCACTTTTATCAACTTGAAGGCACTCAGTCTAGAATTGGGGAGAAAACCAAAGTTCTTCACACGAGGATATTTCTGAAATGGGAGGTTTAAGCCTAGCAGTTGAGTGAGTAATGGTGTTAAAAGTCAGAGTCAAGAATATTTCACTTATAATGAGACATCCCCAGCTATAGGCAAAAGTGCAGAAATTTTGCCTGTGCACTGTGATGATTGCATTATACAGCAGGGTTTTTTATTGTGCCACCCCTGCCATGAAACAGGGCCTCGTTTATTTTAAGTTCCCATCTGAAAAAACCATGACTTTCATTTCCTAATGCTGAGTGCTTGGCGAAAGAACAGTAACTAACCACTTTCAAATCTTGGGTCAGACCTGCTCAGGGTTCAACCCCATGACCTCCAACTTACTCAGCAAGCACTCTACCAACTCAGGTAAAGCAGTGGTTTTTAAACCTAGGTAGGAAGTGAGAGGCACTGCATGTATTTGTAATCATGTTTTAGACCACTAAGCAACCCATGGCTCAGTTCTATTAAAGAAGTTCCTGTCATTCTATGGCCAGTCTAAATAATGTATTTAGTATATATACCTCTAATTAAATTTTGCACATATAAAGTTTTCTGACTGGTTGATATATTTCAACTTTACCCATATAGACAAATTTCTATAATATTATATTCAACCAGTTTTGAAGACTTTCAAATTGTGGTTGACATTAATAACTGTGGCATCATTCGAAATAAAAAAATAGTCTAAATATTTGAAAACATCCTATACATAATAAGGAAATAGAGTATAATTTTACTCTGGTTTTTTAGTACTTATTCATAAATACTGACTATAAAACTTATATTGTCTATACACTCAGAAACAAACATAATTATTTGTGCATTTTGATGAGGTCAGAGCATATTGGACTATGTGTTAATTAATATTTAATATATATAACAATACCTGTTAAATCTTGATGTGCCATATGTGCACTTTTCAGAAAATCATTCCTCGTCAGTGACAATAGGGACTAAAAAGATTGGTGTTTAAAATAAAACAGAAGCCAAACAGTTGAAAATTAATGAATCCAAAGTTGAAAAATTATATGAATAACTTACACCAAATCCTCCCATTGCAGTGCTAACCATGGGTGGCATTACCCCTAACTGAGATGACATCATTCCTGGTGCCATGTCATGTTGAATCATACTCAATGATGACAACTCTTTTTGTGCTGTAATAAAGATATTTGTTAAATAACAAGAATCTCTTGTGATTTTAATTCTCCCCCTTTCAATCTATTACAAAGTATGAAATATGGAATACAGTGAAATCTTAAACACTTAAATGTAGTTGAAAGTTGAGTTGAGTAATGGTGTGTTGAGTAATGGTGTTTAACTTCCAAGTCAAAAATATTTCACTTATACTGAGACGTCGCCAGCTATTTTATAAAAGTTCAGAAATTTTGCCTGTGAATTGAGTTGATGGCATTATACAGCAGGGTTCTTTATCGTGCCATGCCTACCGTGTATGGAACCTTAATTTTTTTTTAGTTCCAATTTAAAAGAACAGTTATTCTCATTTCGTAATGTTGAGTGCTTAGCAAAAGAACAGTTACTACCCACTTTCAAGTCTTGGGTTAAATGGAACTAACAAGAAAAGGTCTAAAAATTAAACAAACTCCTCGTCATTTACAAGTAACTTGCATCAAAGTCACACCAAAGAGATGTCGTATGTCCGTGGTTATTAACAAATATCCTAAACAACAGATCTCTTGAAAATGATTGGTTAGAGTTCACACCCCAGTGGTAAGTATTTTACTTATATTGTACCTCATCAGCTATAGATGAAGCAGCAAAAAGTTTAACATAGGTAGTAAATGTGTGGTGTGTGTTTCTTTAACATTCCATGCGGACTGTGACAGGGGTAATTAGAGTTTAAGGTTGATTTGCAAGACGATATAAGTAATAAAAGGGGTTAGTAACTGTCTGATCTTTAGTCTGATGTTTACTCCCAGTTTGTTTATATCACATGGAGATTACCCATTGTAGCCAATAGTGGTAAATATAAATATAATATAAGGATGATACCAAGCAAGTTGGTGCACTATTAGGAAACAATGGGGCTGAAAATACGCCTTAATACAGTGAACTGTTATAAAAAGTAGCCTGACTGGTTTCCGATATTATTAATCTTTCTTCAGAGGCAGAGAACAACTGGACTTGTGTCTTGTTTATATACTATATATAATAATCTTACCTTGCTCTTTAACATTGTTTATAAACATACTACAATTATCAGGAGGTTTCCATTCTGGATTTGTTAACTGAAATTAAAAATTACACAATTATTGTGAAAAAAGGTACTTCAATTGTCCATATCCAATGGAGAAACAATGAAACAGATCATTTAATCCTAATTATGTAGAATAATCACTGGATAACTACATGAATAATATTTTGTGTCAAAATTATGTCCCTTTTGTCATATTTTTATCATCTCTGAACAGTTTAAAAATGTGACTATTAGCAGATTTATCGTCCATTGTTCTGTTGAATTCATGACAGTCTCATTTTTAACCTTTGACCTTCATCATCCATGACGTCATATTGGGTATCTGCCAAGTTCCTTTGTAACAAGATTGGCAACTTGTCATAAATCGCTTTTTTCCGTAACATATTTATAAACAAATTGACATAGCAACGAGACAATACTAGGTATAGTCCCCCAACATCCAAGTATAGCCACTCATGTGACTCAACTATCCAGACAACACTACAGAACAGTTCCCTCAAGAATCTTTTTTTTTAACTGTGAAAAACTTGATTTGTATGTATAATTATTCGATGGTCATGAAAAATAGAGGAAATCAGTTGTATAGAGGGGGATTAATTAGAGTTCTTGTGTTCTCACTTACATCAAGATTCTTTTACTTTTATTTATTATTTATGCAATCAGTTTCGTAGAAAACACAAACCTGAAGCGAGGTGATATACTCCTAACACTTCGATCTGTCTGAATGGGTCTCTTAATCTATACTGAGGTAGGTGCTATAATTTTCAGCTGGCTTTTTTCATTGTTAAATTGTGTAGCCACCAAGTCTCTTATTTGATGTGAGATCAATCATAACATTGTAAAAATAATTACTGGAAACTAATTCAGTCTCTTCGTAAATTTTGGAAGATTGTTACAAGAATGAAGGATCATAACTTGAGACTGTGGCACTGAAGTGCACATTACTGTGTAATCTAAATATTTCCACAAGAGTTCACTTTTCCAATACAAAGATATATATGACTTACATGGAAGTGCATGAGTGAGAGTTCAGCCTTTCCGTCCTCTGTCTGATGATACTGGTTGGCATCTGTAGTTGTATTCTGTGCCCACTATAATAGAAAATTGATAAATACCAGTGAGACATGGATACTTGGATATATCCATTTAGACTCCCTTATATCCTTATTTAATTTAGAAATAACTACATATCAAAACAGAAGAAATAAAAAAAAAACAATGACTTAAAGTTATCAAAGATAATATAGAAAACAATGTTCAAGATAACTCTCAGATAATATTCATTTTAATTTGAAATCTTTCAAAAACCTCATATTGTTTAAGATAACTATCAGATAATATTCATTTTAATTTGAAATCTTTCAAAAACCTCATATTGTTTAAGATAACTATCAGATAATATTCATTTTAATTTGAAATCTTTCAAAAACCTCATAACAGAGAAACATTACAGATACAGTCAATGCATTTAAATTTGTGGTCTCTGATTACATTCTTATAATATCTTTATTTAGTTTTAACAAAAATGTTTGTTTCTATTTTCAAATTCAGTTGAGAGAAATCTTAAAATTGTGGTCTCTGATTATATGATTGGTTGTTGCAACTTTGAAATCACAGTGATATAATTTTGATAGACATCAGACACATTGTTAAAATGATTGATTTAATGGGGTTTAAGTCCCTGTCAAGAATATTTCACTACTGTTGATATGTTACCAGCTATAGGTGAAGTGGCAGAAATTTTGACCTTTGTAGTGCACTTAGAGCAATGTACAGGGAAGGTAACATGCTACACCTGCCATGACACAGGGTATCGTGTTAAAATGATGTTTTATTATAATGAATTTTAATACTAGTACATACAATAAAGTGATATCTACTTACATCTGGATGTCCATGTTTCCTGATGTCCATCTGAGCAAATGAACAAACATCTCCAACACCGACTACATCAACAGTAAAATTACGGAAAAAGTCTACAATTTCCAATGCCTTGTGTCTCACAAAGAAACAGAGTATCACCGGTGTAATCAAAGGACTAAATAATTCTTCAATAATATAAACCTATAGATAACAAAAATATAATTTTCTGGTAATTCAGCATTTGCCTATTAACAGTACAATCTGTTAAAGCAAACCCAAGTAAACAGAAAATCTGTCTTAAATAAACTCATTTGTTAGGGAAAACTTGTTTTGTATGATATATTTATGTGTACTGAAATACATTTCTGATTTGATGAAATCAGCAATGCTAAAATGTTTGCAATAGACAAATTCCTACTTTACTATAATTTTAAATGGTTAATACATTGTTATAAATTTTGCTATGGTTGTATGAATTAATGGACCTTCTTCCTATTTTTTCGATGGGACTAGAAATTTAAAGTCAGAAAAATAGACAATTTGTGGTAAGGTGTATCTATCATAATTAAAATAGAGAAAGTAATATTAGAGGACAGCTACATTATTTTAACAAACATCAATCTCTTATTCAAAACACTAAACTGATTTCATCATATTACCATGACTTTTTTTGAATTAATTTCTTCCTGCTAAAAATATTTTGGAAAAATGCATGTGGACAGTTTCAAAAATATGGAGTATAGAAATCAACAGAATTAAACAATCTATAAGTAACAAAATTAAAGTGTTTTTACACTTACAACTTTATACTGGAACAACAAAGCAAACTGGTTCCTGACTGTATGTGTGTGGGCGTTTCCTTTCCAGCTATCTGGCATATAGTGTATCTGTGCTAGGATATTCTTCATTAGCATCTCAGGACAGTAAACAAGTTGCTGAAATAATTGTTTATAAAAAATAACTTCCAAAATAGAAGTAAATGGAACTCTGTAATTTTAACCAAATGTTATGTATGCTTCTACAGACAAATAAGAAAAGACCTCATACATGTAGAAGAAGTGGTATGAAGTATAGTAATTGAGTTTTATGTCCCAGCCAAGATTCTTCAATACATATACCAGGGCAGTCAGTTCTGAGATGTTAGTAATACCAGGAATATTCAGAGAAAACCACTAACCTTCATCAAGTAAATATTAGACAAATCACAGGTCTACTACTCACTTGACTTTTATTAAAAAGTAGTGCTTTCTTACATTTTTATTATCATGGTTGATCATTATAATACAATGATTTGTAAGCTGTGAAATAGCATATACATTGTATATGGGATATGTTACAACCAAAGCAAGACTGTTGTCTTCAATAACATTTAAATAAAACAATATGTGTTGACTAAAATTTTTTTGTAGCAAATAGTACATATTAGCTTACAAAAAAAGGCTAAAATTTTATCCTATGCCACTATCTGTTCTGTCTAATTTTGGTCTTATTAGGGGGTTTGACTTTAGAACAAACTGCTAAAAAATCAAAAATGAAAAGTGTTTTTGACTTAAACTAAGAGTAATAATAAGAAGCAAGGTGATGGAGCATTATAATGAGGTTCTACTGTATGTATGACTTACTTCTTCTGGAATAAAGACTCTGCAACCGGTTACAATCAAACCTAAAATTAACAAAAATTCAAAGTATAGTTTAAGTTATTTAAATAAAACTTTAAATCTAGTTATTAGGAAGAGTAATAAGCACAAAAATAATAAAATGTATAAAACTGTAGAAAGATTGAATACAAGATGTGCCACCCTTAATATCAGCTCAGTTTTGCTTAATTATACAAGTAACAATAAATTTTCCATGTTATATCTAACTAGAGCAGTCTCTTGGGAGACAAATACTCTCATCCCCAATATCTCCTATATGGGCCACATCAAGGATTAAATTTGGTATGGGACATATTGTCTCAAGTTTAAACAAATTTATACCTTTTTCGATCAAAATTAATCTTTATTTCAATTTACATAAAATACATTTGTACCATCATTTTCCAACTGTGGGGGGAGGGGTTTTAAAGACTTTTCATTCAATCTGATTTTTGTAAACTAACCTGCTATGGTCATGGTTGTTAGTATATGTTCTACACTTAAAACGTCTTCGTCCACAACCGTGAGAACAATCAAAACAGCCAATACTGAACCAGCAAAAAATGCTACATTTCTGAAAAACAATATCTGATGTTTATCAAATTGTTAATTATATTTGGTCCTTTAAAATCAGTGTTAATTGATTACAAGTTCTTGAAGAGTTTTGCCAATTGTATTGTTATACAGAAGTGTTCAGAGAAACTTCAATACATGTATGATAATTTTTATTTCTTGCTTGAAATATTGCTTTACTTGCAACTTGGCTAGGGGCATCTAGTTATTTGCTATAGAATGCACTATTTCACAGTGACAGATATTAACATAGTGACTATATTAACATCTTGTGGCAGTATATTTGGTTTACATTATGAGCTGTGTTTCAGGTACATCAAACATTTTAAAATCTTTTTTTTTTTAAAGTTAATTAAAATTGTTATTTGTCGTGTTACATATTTTGAATTATATTCCTAGCATCAGTATACAGTGATCATTTCTATATAGCATCCACCTGTATCTTTGACTTTAGCATGGGGTAGGGTAAAGTAACTTTGATTTATGCTCAGGTATAGAGAATAGAGCATTTCACTCAAATAGTGGCATTCAGCTCAGAAAATGTTGGAGGTAACTGGAGTACTAGGGATAACCTCTGACCTTAATCAATAAACTTTCTCAAACTCCGTTTTTCTCCGAGTAGGATTTAAATCTCAACAAAGACAGACATAAGCTAGCATTTCTGTCAACAAAGAAGGCAACTCCTGAAAGTGATTAAACTTCTGCAAGCTTAACTGTTCTAAACATGACAGTTATAAACCTCTCTATGTTTTCTCAATGAAAAGATTATAATAGAATACAATGTAATAAATAATACATGTATCTTCAGTTAATAATTTATGCACAAGAGAGTTTGTACCTAAATTTGCCTTCTTAACTCTATATATTTAAGCACATAACACAAATATTTTCACTTACTTTGCCAATATGATTAATAGTGGAGATGTAAAAATATTCATATATATGTTAGCAGCTTTGTACCCTCTATTTAACCTAAAGTTAAAAAAATAAAACAATATTTAGAATTATTTACATGTACAATCCCATCATTTCCTTTATATGAAACATCTTGTAACAATCATCATCACCTCATGTAGAAACTCTAACCCATGATAGTGTTATGTCACAAGCATGCAGATTGGTCAGATCAGCAGAGTCTTATGTCACAAACATGCAGATTGGTCAGAGCAGCAGTCTTATGTCACAAACATGCAGATTGCTCTGCTGCTAAGGCCCCACTTTCACAAATATTCACTCAGCGGAGTTTACACTGATCTCAAATTTGGATATATTTCTAGTCAATTTATAAGATATTACACAGTAAAAATTGAATATCTAATGTTGTATTTTAATTGTTTAGTGTAGGTTTGTTAAACTAAACAAAAAATTGTCAAATTTTTTAAAAATATTGATTGGAGAAAAATTGGAATATTTCAGTTGAGTGTACACTTAGCTGAGTGAATGATTGTGAAACTGGGGCCTTAGCAGCAGAGTCTTATTTCAAAAACATGCAGATTGGTCACAGCAGCAGAGTCTTATGTCACAAACATGCAGATTGGTCAGAACATCAAATCTAGCAAACTAGATTTGTTTGAACAAATAACACACACCTAGTCATTAGTAGTTTTTTTAAAGAAAAAATAACCTATCACACAGAGAAATATATTTATTTTCAAATTGTTCTGAATGATTGTACATGCAAACTAAATGCATGTACAGAAAATGGATCATTTTTAAGACATATATAAAAGGGGAACTATGAAACATTAATAAAAATAGTTTTAATACCATCCTATAATAATTAATTACCTGCATGATGTTTCTTGTTCCAAGAGAAATTTAAAACTGTTCAACTGTATAAATTTTATTTATTTCAATACATGTAAAAATGGCTTTTTTCTTTTTATTCTCTCTCTCTCTCTCTCTCTCTCTCTCTCTCTCTCTCTCTCTGAAGATTGTACATCCTTCAGGGAAATAATATGATTCTCCAGAGTAATCAGAGGATTTATTGCTTATTAAACATTCCATGTAAGTTTCAAAATTTATTTCTTCTTCAAATTCTCTAAACAAGACTCAATGCATTAATCAAAAAATATTTTGCAATGCCATATTTTTAGAAAATGAATCTAGATATAAGTTACCTGGCATTAAACTCATGATCCAGTTCATTAAAATGTCTGAGATAAATACGGCTATAGTTTGACCTGAAATAACACAAGCATAACAAGTTAAATGTAAAAAACATTTATGTGCATAGCAATTACCACAGCAACTAAGAACAGACATAAAATAAACAAATGTAATGTGAGATACAATATTTAGACTTTTGATCATAAAACTACATAATTAGGAGAGACACTAGATATTGATAGAACAGTCTCTTGAAAAGAACTATAGCAGTCATCAACATTCCCGCGGGGGACAAAGATTTAACCTTGAGACTTTAAACTTTGTTTTTTAAATCTAAATTTGGAATGTGACACATTGTTGGTATAAATTTGTGGCGAGATTAAAATTTATTGATATACGTGGGCAGAAAGAAATAATAATTCTAATTACATTTATATATATATGTGTGTGTGTGTGTGTGTGTGTGTGTGTGTGTGTGTGTGTGTCTGTATGTACGTTTGTATATACATGTACATGTACATGTATGTATGTAACCCACTAAAGTTTGTTTACAGGGTGTGTGAAGACGGAATGGTTAAGAAATGTGAAGACATTTAAATATGTAGTGATCCTACTGCAATTTTATAGAAAAATGATTTCATCATAAAGTGAAATACAGCATGTGCAAATGTAAACAAAGTGAATGAATTTGAACAATTGAAATTTAAAAAAAAATATATATGAAACAACATCATAACTTGTTGTGGATCATGAAAAATGTGATAATATCAAACTAATTGACTTACCAGCGCCTTGCACCAAGTGCTCCTGGCTGTCTCTTTATTAGCTGTAAGTTAAATTAATAATAAACAAATAATTAAAAATTAATTATTAATTAATATTAGTAAAATTTAATGTCAAATTAATTCAATAATTAAATATATGATACCATATGGTAAATAATGTGAACAAATATATGTCAAATATCAGATTTCTAATTTATCAAGGAAATTGATTTCAGCCTATTAGTAATTTTAAATATTTCAATAGCTTGCTCATAAAATCACCAGTTTCACTTTACTTTTTGTTATTTCTAAACAATGATTAAAATGTACTTTTTGTATTTTTTTTTTCAGAAAAAGATGGTCTGGTTCCTGTAGTTCTATCTACAAAAAATCTGACTGTTCATTTTTTACTTATCCTTGATTGTCAAATTGTGATAAGTTCCAGATCATAAATCACAATGCCACTCATTTTTTAGGTGTAAATTTTACTTGGCAGATTCTAGTGTGAAAATATTTTTTTAGTTCACTTCCTGAAAGTTGGTGTTTTTTTTTTTCTTTGGTACTCCGATTTCCTCCACCAACCCTGAACTGACCATTTTGATATAAAGTGAAAGAATCTTGAATGAGGTGCAACACCATTACTCTAATTTTACTGCCTGCAGCATGATAATAGAATACCTAATACCTAAAATTCAAGCATGTAGTTATACATTACTAATTTTTTTTTTTCATTTCAAATAACACAATTAAGGTTAACTAAAGGTATTCTGAGGATATTTCACTCTTCAGAAAGAGCAAGCTCCTCTTAAGCATGTACATAATGCATGTATGAGTTTTCTATATTGTTTGTATACAGAAACATGCATTGTATATTTATCCTCAAAATCACTTGATCTTAGAACTTTTGATGACAGCTGGTCTAAATTCAATCTCTTACCTCCCCATATCTAAAGAAAGAATAGAGAATCTGCCATAGAAATATAACTGGACTGAATATGAAGTTGGCAATACCAAACCAAAGTATCTTCTGGGACAAGCTAAAAATATAAAACATACACAACATGTAGAAGACTTTTGTTACTACAACTCAACTAAACATAGGGTTCACAGTATTAAATCAAAGTGTTTTCTGGAACAAGCTGAAAATACTTTTAAAAAAATACAAAAGTTCTGTTAATATATCTAACTAAAAATAATAATGTTGGTAAAAACAAAACTATAGAATTTTGTAAAAATGGATTATAAGATTTCTGTTAATATAACTGGGCTGAACATGAATATTACTTCCTTTGTAAAGAGCATGGTATATAAGAAACTTGGTACCAAAGTACAATCTGTAAGCCTGCCGAATAGTGGCATAAGTGTCTTTAACGTCAGTATGAGTATGTGCTGTGAAAAGAACTGGGTAGCTTGCTTGCACAACTAATACATAAACAAACTTCAACATTGCTGACACTTAAATGACTAACAGTATTATGCAGTGTTATGAATAAAAATGGCAAGCTAAAAATTTGTAAAACTGAACAAGTTTGAACAGGGTTAAAAACAACTTATTATACTTACAATTCAGCTAGTTGTTTTCTGTTAAGAGAACTTTTATAGTCATCTTTTAATTTCCAATTATTTTCAAATGGTGACCATGGTCCCCCTAAAGCACAGAAGTAAATAAATTATAAAGCAGAACATTCCATTAAATAAGAAATGGTCAATTTTCAGGTAAAACTATATTCATTTTTCTTTATTAGTGTATGTCAAAATAAGTACGTGCAAGACATGCTTGAAGCCATGATGAGATACATGTAGTTGCAATATGATAGCTTTTGACGATTCTGTTAGCTCCATTATTTCAAAAAATAAAATTATAAAAAATTCCAAATTAACTAAACTTTTTTAAATGTCATAAGTATAATATCATAATGGTACACATATGAACCTCAAACTCAAAAAAAAAAATTGTTTTAGACACTATGAATAAACCAAACTTATGTATTTATTTATTTATTTTAAATTGTTTTTTGTTATTTTTTAGTCTTTTTCTGTCATTTATCATTTATAAAACTTTACCACTCAAAAAATTACCAATACAAGTTTAATAAATGAACCATATGATATGATGTAACCATAGTAACTGAGACTTCAAAAAATACTTACAGAACAGTAAAAATTCAAGATTGTATTTCAATCCTATACTTAGAAATGCACTAAAAAAGAAAAGATGAAAAAGAAAATCAATTCAGAAAATATTTTGTTAACTAATATTAATTATAAACTGTGAAGTTTCTAAGGGTGTTGTTATGGAACATATGTTACCATAGCAATAACAAACAAGATACTGCAATACTTTAATTGTATAACAAATTAGTCCAATGTTTATCATCTTTATATTTTGATAAATATGTCTTCAAGCTAGAGAAAAAGAACAATAATTTGACAAGCATACAACTCTCTCAGTTACAATATCCACCCACTGAGGTAACCAGTAAAATCTTTTCTTTTTGTGCTAAATGCTGGCAAGGAAGCAGTATCTCAAATTTTAAGATCTTATGTTATGTATGACCTGGTACAGTTTTAAACCCCCAACCTCCTGCATGCAAGGCAGACACTCTGCCAATGAGTAATGAGGTGATATAAGCAAGGATGCAGTATCTCAAAGTCAAATATCTGACAATGCAAGGGTTTGATCCCATGACCCCCTGGTCTGGATGCACACATCCTACTACTAAGCTTCCGAGGTGGTACTCTCTGGAGGCATTGTTGACTTGTTTTCTGACAGTTTTACTAAATGTGTTTATTTCTTTACCTTTCTCCTAGAACAGGTATATTAAATTTAACTGGCAGTACGGATTTGTTAACCATGGCTATCATGTAGTTCTTAAATCTTAATATTCTGTGATATATATCTAAAATAATAATTAATTAAGTCCTAATCAAAACATTTAAATAAATATCAGATTTCAAATGTCGATGTTCATGATTCAGTTCAATCTGCCAGCCTCTGACCTGAACACTGATACAATTGTTTTCATATTGCAATATACTGAGGTAAGTTTCATGGCATATCCACTGAATCAAACCAAATACAACAATTTAATCATTTGTATTACAATCAGATCAGATGAAACAGATTTACATGTTGGGTTCAGATTTTTCTAAACCTATTAGAATTTATTTAAACTCTTTTTCATTTAGTCTCTGGGATGCCATATTGAATACATGTTGAAAAACCTTACATGTCTGACAGTAAATGTTTTCACTGTTGTATGGTTTAGTTACTAATGCAAAAGCCTTCACACACACTTTAGTACAGCTTCACTCTTTGTGTACAATCAGTTGACAAGGGAGATAACTAGGTATTTTAACCTCTGATAAAGGTTGAATAAGGGAGATAACTATGTAATATTACCTAGCTCTGACAGTTCCTGTTTGTGTATACACATTTGTTCCTGTTTTTGTACTTCTAACAATTTTCTTTGTACTTCATGCCATGTCATATTTGGTAAATCAACCTGTCAAATAAAATTTACAATTCTGTTAAGACATTTTATATATAGGTAGGTATTATACTGTATATAAAACAAGACTTTACAGAAAATTGGCATAACCCAACTGCAAACATAGTCCATCATAAAAAAGCACTATCACTTCCTATGTCAAGCTCTTCTATCCTTTATACATACAAGTATAAACTGAGAATTAACCAATCAGTCAAAACTGATCATAGTCTTTTTTTGACCAAACAATTTTTTTCTTCTCACAGAGATATTGGAGTGGAGTGAAGCAATAGAAATTCTATACTTCAGTCAAAATTTTTCCACCTATGTCTAGTGCTACATTGGTTAAGTGAACCACAATGTCTAATGAAAACATCTACCTTCAGCAAGTAAACTGACAAGCTTTCCCAAACTAGGATCTACAGATTCAAATGCGGGAGGTGAGAGTCACTTTGTTGATCAGAGTATGTGTGTGTCCACTTAGCCACAAAGGCATCTGTACCGAAGGAAATGATGCTGTATAATTCTGGTATAAAATGATGATGCCTAGTCAAAGAGGAGGTCTTGCTTTTTAGTCCATTTATAATACTGAAACTAAATACTTACAGCAGATATTTTCAGAGCATTGATGTAAAATGATCGTATTTCTGAGTATTTGAATATATTGTACATGACTTTAAGTAAACGGAAAATCCAGAATGCTGTGGCAACAATTAGACAACAAATGACGCCAAAATCAAACCTATAAATGAAAAATAATCACCATATTAAAATATGAAGTAAAAACATCTACTACATTTTTTTCTATGTTGTTATTAATATTGTAGTGCATTTAGCATTATAATTTGTCCACCTGTGAAAAATAGGGGTCCAATTTGTAGAATGTCTTAAAGTGTAAATAAACACTTATTACTATTAGAAGAACAGAAAAGCTTGATGTAATTCATCAATTAATTAAACATAACATGATGATTTTCAACGTCATGCCTTATAAAAGAACTTTGTTATCATCTGTAAACAGGTGTTTTAGATTATTTTGCCACCAAGCTCTTAAAACTTATAGTTCAAGTTTTTCACTCACACGTATACCTGGTTTATCCTGGTAGTCTGTTATGGAATAGTGAAGAAAACCAGAGCCTCCAGAGAAAACCACCAATCTTCATTCAGCAAACTGACACACTTCCTTCTTTTAAATTTCACACAGATTTGGATTGGAATCTAGGCAGGTATCTTTAAACTGATACTTTATATCGCTTGGCCACCCTTGCTCCTAAATTAGCAATGAATGCCCCCCAAAAAAAATTTAATTGGAGGGGAGGGTCATCTACCAACTCAACTGGCATCTCGTTTAAGTGGGATCTTAATGCCATAAAACCTTAGATAAGCCTCAACATGGTGACCAATGACACCAGGACAAAATTAAACCAAAGCTACAAGTATGATAACAATTTTACCTCTGTAAACACTGGTCAAATGATCTGACCGATTCTGGTATGGTCACTTTATGTTGAGTATCATTGTAGTGGACATTAGCAAACAGGACATCATAATCCACACACTCTATCAGAAATGTTGAAAAGAACACAACAAACAAGAATTGTCTGAAATAAAAAATAATAATAAATAAGTGAACATCAAGAGCTAAGATATAAACAGCAGAGCTTTCCTGAACAATTACAGATAGAGCTACCAGACAGTGAAGTTTTCTGTACAATTAGACAATTGAAAAATTATTCTAATTTTTTATAACATTGACTCACATTTATGTTAAGCAGGCAGTCATAAGTCAAACAAATATGAAAGTTAATTTTTCATGCAAACTAGCATGTCTTATAGAAGTAGGGGCCTCAGTGGCTGAGTGGTCTAAAGTGCGCGCTTGCGGATCACAGTGCCTCTCACCGCCTAGGTTCGAATCCCACTCTGGGCAGATCCTAGTGTGAGAAAGTTTGTCAGTTCGCTTGCTGAAGGTTGGTGGTTTTCTCCAGGGCACTCCAGTTTCCTCCACCAACCCAGAACTGACCGCCTCGAAATAAGTGAAAGAATCTTGACTGGGGCGTAAAACACCATTACTCCACTCCACTCCACTCTTATACAAGTATATGTTTCTTTATTGTATTATCTGACTAAAAGTCTATGCAACCAAAAATTAACACGTAAATCTAACACCACTCTGATGTCTTAAGTTAATGACATCATCCAATTTTGTAACATCAAAGAATATCATCTCTTGCAAGGTGTCAATTTTTTTAAATTTATTTCCTGTTCTGAAGAAAAAAAATTCCAATAAAAATGAAATTTTCTAGAACTATATAAAAAATATACTTTGAATGATGGCTTATGTATAGTTTTATAAAAATAATAAAATGATGAATATTTATCACAAAAATGCTGTTTTTTACACTGTATGTTGACACTAATACCAGGGATTTACTACATATGGACAAGATAATAATATAAAGCAGAGGCAGATTCATTACTAATAACTTACATTAACTGCATAACATCTTCCACAACCATACAGATAAAGCCACCTCGCTGGTGATACTGATAAACTCTGGCAAAAAAATCATCTAAATTTTCTATGTGATTCCATCGTGCTTAAAGTAACACAAAAACAGAAAAAAATATAAGAATTTCTATTTTTCATTTGCCCTATATGCTTCCTATTACCCTTAGCTTGATAGGAATGGTATTTAAACAATTTTGAATATCATTGATCAAACAGCATATCTTATAGAGGTGGTTTCTAAATCTGGTTTTACTGTAATTCACAAATCAAACAGAACATTTCTACCACCAGAACTAAATTCTGTTTTACAACTGTTCCATAAAAGGAAGGTCTGGAATTCCAACCATGGCAATGAATGACCTTGACATTGAAAAAGGTAGTAGCTAAATATGTTTATGCTATCATCTGTACAAAGAAAAGTTCAAAAGTGGTACGTCTAAATAAATTGAGTATTTACAGGTGGTAGGGTCTCTGACTCCATAAAAAATACTCTATTGACAAATCAATATCCTTTACAGATAAAAAAAAACCTACTGCTCTCTGGAACCACATGTATCATAACATTTGCATCAAAAGTAGGCGTGTCATTTTCATCTGTCTCCTCGTCATCATATGAATCCAAAGCTGTATACTGTGTCTGATACTGTGCCATCTTTACATGTTCACTGTAGAGCAATTACTTCAAATAAAGAAGTAATGAAAAAAATACAGAATTAACTGGTTTTAAATTTTCTTCTTCATAAAAATTTTAGAAAGACATCTTATTTTTTATTTTCTTCCACATTAAAGTATATCCTAATACATTATACAATGAAAATAATGTATTAATCAATAAATTCCAAGGTGTGTGCATGTGTGTGCAGGGATTTACATAACTTGTGGATTTTTGGAGTCCTTGGGACTCCCTAATTTGAATTCAAGGAGTCCATATAAAATTTTGGCAGTCCCCTTAAAAAATTTGTGAAATTAAAGTTTTTTGCAGGACTTACAGTTAAGTGGTGTATGTGTTAGTTCACAGTATAATTGAAATTGATTAAATCATATAAAATAAAAACCATAAAATTGAATATCAATTTTGTTTTGTTTTATTATTTAGATAACCAATCAAACAGAAATTGTCACATTCAGAGAACTTAAATTTTAATTCCCAGAAAATTTTACAATTAAGTACATGTAATTTGTAAACCTTGTAAACACAGTCATCGGATTCTTTTGACGTAGTGGGGTTTTCCAAACATTTAGCACTTGTCTGGCTCGTTAACATGAAGCCACGTGTAACGGGTCAACCATTCTTGTTTAAAACTTCTTGATTTTTTATTAATATAAGTACTTGAAGCACTTTGTTGTTCTTTGGAAGTAGTGGCCTCTACTTCCTCGTCAGCAGTTTTACTTTTGGTTACTTTTGTTCTACTGACAAATTATCTATGGTAACATTATAAACAAATCAAAGTAAAATGAGGTCAGTTCAATTGTATAACCCCCCCATAGGCGGTATTGACTGGAGTTCGGAACTTTTCTCGTTTTTTCAGTATTAAGAGAGTGATCGCCAATCTGAATTTATTTACGTTTTTCTTAAGAGTAATTACGGACAGAGTCGGCATTATTAGATTAGATCATGAATATTCTGAAGATTACCGCGAACACTGAGAAAAGAAGTGCTTTTAACTGAATCAGAATGGAACGAGTTGCGTCCCTAGGGACGCATATTAAAACTTTTCAGGAGTCCTACATAATTTTTTTGCGTCATATACGCAGGATTTCTGCGTCCCGTAAATCCCTGTGTGTGTGTGTGTGTGTGTGTGTGTGAATTTTTTTAGATTTTAGTGGTCTGGTGGTTAAAGAAGGTCATCTTTTAATTAAAGATGTCTCTCTAACATTTTGTAAATTTAATTAAATTTTTATGTACCAAGGACATTAATTTATAAATTTTTATGTACCAAGGACATTAATTTATAACTATTTCAAAGAAATGCATCACTGGTATTTCTTGATTGTAATATTGGTAATATACTAAAATTCATTATGCAATGCATAAGAACATTTTGTGTAATGAAAAGAGATTACACATATATTTATAAATCTACCATATGAAGACAGGAACTCTCAAACATAGACTCAAGTTTAATATTCACTTGTAAGACTAAATACCTTAGGTTCTTTGAACTATACAAGCACAATGTCAAATTTTTGTCTTTCTTTTCCGCTTCTTAAGCATGATGAAGGCTCACGGAATGACTCATTAGATTATTTAAAACGAGAAAATATTAATATATTTGACATGGTTTGGTTAACTAATTTAGCAGAAAGTTCTTGAATTGGCGGATTGATTACCAACACATAATTTTTGGGTTGACAAAACAAAACCAAAGTGTCTGCTATGTAAGGTTAATCAACATTACTTATTACCTTAACCAACAATGTCAAAGACAGTCTCTCTTCTCTGTTTATATACACGCTTTTAAATAAACAAAATCCTTACACAAATTTACATTGTTACTTTGTCCAAACTACAACGTAAATTCTCAAAATATCAGCTGTCACCTTTCTGTTCTAAAAATGAAAATGAAAACACAACGACTTTATCTTCTATGCGTTTGGCTGGCATCAAATCGTCAAGCAGTAATGGATCATGCGTCTTTTTGAAGCAGATTGATCAATGTTTACAAATTTATGGTGGTTCATTTTGGTGGTAAAAATCAAGAGTATGGCTGTAATAAATATATAAAATGTACCAATTATCAAATAAATACTGTTTCATTCGACAAAATGTTAAATTTATTACAAACTTGTTAACTGATTTTGAGTTGTTTTTAGGATAAAACATGGAAACCGCTACAATTATGATTCTAATTTTCCGGATATATTAACTTTATAAAATTAAATTGTTAAGAAAATATCATGAAAACCAAAACCTTCCATTTTATCATTTTAAATATATAGTACTCTATGTGTAATAAGAAAATGTATGCCTAGCTGAAATAACACAATAAAAAAGAAATTATGTTGTTCTTATTCCGGTTTTGTCTGTTCTTTTTTTCGTTTTTGCGTTTACATTGAACGTCGAACGTCCGCTTTCCTGTAGAATTTTCTTGATGGCATAAAATGAACACTTTAGCTCCACAGCAGGTAAGATTTATTTTTGGATTGTAACATTGTTGTTCCACAATGTCAATAATCTTTATGTGCAAATTATTAAAGCAACTATAGCGATTAATTTTAAAGCAATTAAAACATTGAAATCGTCTTAGTTTCAAGGCTACTGTTTGTGACAATGACATTTTTAAGCTATCCAGAAAAAAAATGCAGCATAGCTCCGCGGAAAAAAGTTTGAAGTATAGATTAAAAGCTTATAAATGCTGTAGTCAATGAAAATTAGAGGTGATGATTACTTAAAATAACAATGCTGAGAATTGAGAGAGAGACTATATATAAACGAACTTTTTAACAATGAAAGTAACAATGTTTGCTGTTTTTTTTGACAGAGGAACAGACAGCTCTACAGAGGCTGCTGAATTGTTGTTGAATTTTAACAGTAAATGACAAACTATAGTACCCCAGTAGTATATGCTTTATCATGCATATTGAATAAGTGAAAAAATTGTATACTGAAAATTATTAACATGGCTCAAAATAAGGGCAAAGTTGGGTGATAACTTCGCCCTGTTTCAAGAAACTTCGCCCTATATTTCCGAAACAGTGAGGTCCAAGTCACCCTTATTTTTGAAACCCATTATCGGGAACTCTGTTGTGTTAAGTTACCTAATCTAACGGTAAAATCCGAGGTGTTTGGGCTGTTGTCAACAAATGATTTACAGGTGTCATGATGCATGTTAATTATCCTGGTTTATTAATTAGCGGATTAACACTTCACGAAAGGACTTCTTCCACGTGCCTAAGATAATAGGCAGTTAATCAGACGTTTTACAGCCCGAGTATACATCAATTATCTGATACAGTATTCCTTCTGTTACCAATTTAAGGCGATATTTGTATGGGATCGTGCCTATAATTTTTCATTGAAATTGAAAGTGATTAAAACCACTGTGATATCAAACACAGATAATTTATTTTCAAAATAAAATCATTGTATAAACTTTAACACAAGTATCAACATACTAAAATGAGACATCACTGATGGATTTGTTTACAATGCTACCATTTGACCAACATACGAATTCGACACTTTTCATTGGTCAGGTCAAAGTTGAACAAAATGATGCTTTTGGAATGTAAGGTGGTTCTTCCCTTTTCATAGACAAGACAACCAGTTTAAACACCTCAAAAATTACATTCACAGAGAAATATTATTTTGTGAAAATATAAGTTTATTTTTAATAAAAATAAACTATAAGAATTCTTTTAACAATATTTTTATAATTTACTTTCACAAAAAATTTGTATCTGTTTAATGTTACATATGAAAAAAAAATACAAACTGATTATAAACTGCTCACCTCTATTATCATTATTTATTAAAAAGAGTTCAAATACTTAAAACATATAAATAAATATTTAAAGTATTTATGATAAATAAATAAATAAAATTTTGAAACAAAATCAGGGTGAGATCTTTCTCCTGAGAAGTATGAGCCAAAACTTAGCCAACTTTAACATTAAGGAGTCAGTTGATGACAAACTTAAGCAAATTACTAAAGATAGCACTTTTGCTTCCAATTTCAAGTGTGCCTTGTATAAGGGGTTTTTCCACCAAAAGCAGGATTTTATCAAAGATTTTGACCCCTTTTTCAAACAGTACATTAAATTATCTCATGCATATTTCTGAAGATGGACCAGCATGTTGCAATGTCTGTTGTGTAATACAAGATATAAAATTAATGTTTGATCGCGACAGGAAGACTGAAATTCCAATGTTGTAAATTGCTTTGCGCAAAAACGTCTCCCTGTTTTGAAAAACTTCTCCCTAACTTTGGCTGAGGGAGAAGTCACTTCTCCCCGTTTTAAAATCTAATTTGAGCCCTGTATTAAACTATAAAATTCTTTGAGTACACACTATATAGGGAGATTAGAGGCTCTTTTTACTATCAAAATATTGTAACCAATACAATTTGTTTTACATTTAAGCCAAGGATGATGACCCCACAGGGACAGCCTGGCCAAGCACCAGCTGTTTTACCACAGGTGGACAGAGAAAAAATCTATCAGTGGATTGTAGAGCTGACCAGTCCACTGACCAGAGAAAATGCACTTCAGGAGTTGAGGTACAATAAAATGTTTTAAGTTATAATTAAGTTTACGCAAAAGACGGTCTATGCAGAAAGTGTATTAATATATTGTAATAGATTGTTCATCATATAACTGCTTGCTTTAAAGTCAAGATTGTTGTTGACTTAAGAAATCAAAGATTGTTGTTGACATAAGAAATCGAAGATTGTTGATGGCTTTAGAATTAAAAGTTGCTGCTGGTTTTAGAAGTAAAATTTGTTGCTGAAGTAAAAAATTCAAAGGTTGTTATTTGATTAAGGAGTCAAAGGTTGCTTGCTTTAGAAGTTAGAGGTTACCTTTAACCTTGGAAATCAAAGATTGTTGTAGGCCTGACAAATCAGTTGTTGGCTTGAGAAGTCTAAGGTTGAAGCCCATTTTGAAAGTTAAAAGTTGCTTGCTTTAAAAGCCAAGGGTTGTTTTGCAGAAAAGGTCAAAGAAGGTGAATTTATTTTAGACATCCATTTGGTACTTGTATTGTTTGAGGTGACTTTATCATCTACTGTTCACAATGTAAATAAGATATTAAATAATTCTTTGATATTTCATTTACATATAATTATGTAAAATAACATATAAACATCTAAACATAGCAAAGTAGGATGTTTATACGTGTATGATATTTTTCCTCTTTTTAAAATGTATCATCCTTACACAGAATGTTAAAATGTTTTTGTGAACAATCCGTGCTGCATGCTTGTAGGGCATGGTCTACACATGGGAAATTCAATTTTTAATCAGATTTGTCTTGTGTAATGTGGTCTGTCATTGTCCTTATGAATTGATGAACAGAACAACACTTGTCAAGTTTACATTATGAATTCTTATTAATAACTCATTTTGTTTTAAACATGACAGTAAGAAAAGAGAAGTAGTACCAGATTTGGCTCCAATGTTGTGGCATTCATTCGGCACAGTTGCGGCTCTGTTACAAGAAATAGTCAATATCTACCCAGCAATAAACCCTCCACATCTAACTGTAAGTATGATAACTCAAACCTTCTCTGTCTGCTCTTCTCTGGTATAGCCACTGAGGTAGCTCAGTTGATAGAGTGCTCGCTCCGTAAGTAGAAGGTCGTAAGTTCAAACCCCGGCTGGGTCTGACCCAAGACTTGGAAGTGGGTAGTGACTGTTCTTTTCCCAAGCACTGGGCATTACGATGAAAGTCATGGTTCTTTCGGATGGAAAATTAAAATAAACAAGGTCCCGTGTCATGGCAGGCATGGCACAATAAAGAACCCTGCTGTATAAAGCCATCTGCGCAATGCACAGGTAAAATTTCTGCACTTTTGCATATAGCTGGCGACGTCTCGATATAAATGAAATGGTCTTGATTTGGACGTTAAATACTATTACTCAACTCTACTCACTCTTCCCTGGTATGAATTGTTAAATAAATTTTTATTTATTAATGAAAACTTGAAGTTTTTCAACAAGGAAAACCATTGTACTTAAATCTGAGGATATAGAAAATCTCTTGTTTTCTCTCTCTCTCTCTCTCTCTCTCTCTCTCTCTCTCTCTCTCTCTCTCTCTCTCTCTCTCTTGTCTCACTGTCTCTCTCTCTCTCTCATTATCTCACATAGCTTTTGTATTTTACTGGTAAATGTGTTGTCTAAAGATTTCAGTCCGTTTGACAAATCCAGCTGATTTAATCTCATTTCAATTTTATTCTGACAGGCTCACCAGTCTAATAGAGTTTGTAATGCTTTAGCACTACTGCAATGTGTAGCATCACATCCAGAAACTAGATCAGCCTTTTTACAAGGTAGGTACAGAGTTTGAAGTTAGATTGAAAATTTAACCAGTTGTAATGTTAAAATTTCAATGTATTTTGTTGGAACATATGTGTGCCCTAAAAATCAATGCCCCATGTCACGGCAGGTGTTGCATGTTAAAGAACCCTCCCTGCACATTGCCCTAGGCCCACTGCAAAGGTCAAATTTTCTGTCACTTCACTTATAGCTGGTGACGTTTCAATATAAGAGAAATATTCTTGACTTGGACATAAAACCCTATTAAATCAAATGAAATCAAATCCTGGAAGCTGGCCTAAATTTGGAAACCTGGGTAGGTATTAATGGGTCAGTAACAAACGAGCTGATAACTATAATTTCACTTCTCATCATCAGATGTATAGCCTATAGTCACTGTCATCATATAAATATGTAAAAGTTGTATGTGAAAGTCAGATTAACACCAAAATCAAGCCTTGTGAGAATTTTATGATCTATGCAATCCATATTAATTCTAGTTTGAGAAGGTTGGTGCACTCTACAGAAGATTGTAGTTTATCTGTGGTACTTTGTTCTTCTTCCACTATCCCAGAACTGACTGCCTCAGTGGAAGTGAGAGAATCTTGACTGGGATGAAAAAACACCATCACACTACTGTAGTCAATAAAATGACATAATCTACAGTGACACACCATAAGTTTTGCAACAAAAATGGCCGACATAATTATGTTTTCCACTTTCAGCTGGTACAAAATAAATAAACTGTTTTAAAGCATATGATAGTTCTGTCAATTTTTCTGGCATTGTTTACACAGACTACAGCATCTGGAAATCATTTGCTATTTTTATTTTATTGATGTACGATTAAATTAAGGCCCCAAAAATTTGTTCCGGTGCAGTTATGAGGTTTATGACATAACAACTATCTTCACAAGATGATAATGCAGAGAGAAACATAAAACTTAAGTGGCATTCACTATTTTTGTTGCAATACAGTATACTTATGACACATCACTGTACATGTATATAGCTTAATGTATACATTATATACATGTAGATCTTCATCATTTAAAAAGAAGAGATGTTTTGGTAAAACACATTTTAGGTGTTGGAGTATTTTGTTTTCTATGATTTATACATCAAATTTTTTTTTAAATTTTTTATTTTATTTTATTTTTTTTTTTTTCAGCTCATATTCCTCTGTTTTTATATCCATTCTTACACACAGTCAGTAAAACCAGACCATTTGAGTATCTGAGATTAACGAGTTTAGGAGTTATTGGTGCTTTAGTAAAGGTATTTGTCATTATCACACCTGTACAAAGTACAGCAGAGATCAGAGTGTTTATGATCACACACTACAACAAATAATCAGTTTATGTAGCAGTTACAGTTGATAAAATTGATGTAAAAAAATATATCATTTTGGGCAGGTGTTGCATTATGCCTTTGTCTAGAATTCTGATTTCATTAGTAAAATTATACATTAGAGGATAAAAAATTCATAGTGGTTAGTATGTTCTGTATTTATTGAAGAGACCAGAAAAAATTTAATTCTTAATGAATTTGTTAAAAGTCCTAAAAAATTTTGTCTGCCAAATAAATGGTTGTATTCAATTGACTGTTAGTTTTGTTTTTTAACATCACTTGAAGATAACACTTTATATTTTAGTAAGTTACTATATACATGTATTTTTAAAGCAAAGATTTTGAATAAATAGAAATACTTGATACTTGGCTACATATACATGAAAAGAAAAAATTCATGTATTAAAGTTTCCAATATTTCCCCCTTGGTTTCCAAAATTGGTTTAAAATAACAAAAAATCTCAAAGTCAAATCCTTGATACACGGAGTCCTGTTTTTTTTCCTAGAAATTGAGTGCCAAGTTTAAATTTCAAAAATGGAAACAGTCTTTAAAGTTCAATAAAAGGCTTAATTTAAAAAAAAATTGCTTCAACAATACAGTATGGATATGATGGTATTTGTATTTTTGTTTTTATTTACAGACAGATGAACAAGAAGTCATTAATTTCCTGCTCACAACAGAAATCATTCCATTGTGCCTGAGAATTATGGAATCTGGCAGTGAATTATCCAAAACTGTAAGTAATAAAGCTTTTTGGAGCTGAAGACTGTGTACTTGGCAATAGTCAATAAAACAAAGAACATTAGCAAGCCTGGAATGATAAATATATAATTCCATGCTGAAATTCTGTACTCCTCTAAAGCATATGATCTCTTCATTATAAAAGAAAGGTTTATGAAATGGATAACTTTGTTTGGACATACTTTGTGAATGTTTTTCTTTTATTTTGTGATACAATTCAAGCTCATGACAGTGCAGTGGGTAAAGTGTTTTACAACTCAGTCTTGATGAGTTGAGTGAGTAATGGTGTTTAACGTCCCGGTCAAGAATATTTCACTTATATCGAGATGTCGCCAGCTATAGGCGAAAGTGCAGAAATTTTGCCTGTGCGTTGCGCTGATGGCATTATACAGCAGGGTTCTTTATTGTCCCACACCTACAGTGACATGGGACTTCGTTTATTTTAAGTTCCTATCCGAAAGAACCGTGACTTTCATTTCGTTTAGTCTTGATGAGTTTACATGTAAAGGGGCAGTCAATTCTGGAATAGTCGAGGAAACTGGAGTGCCCAAAGAGAATCATCAGCATTCAGAAAGTTAACCAACCAACTTTCTCACACCACTATATTTACAAAAGAGGTGCTGTAATTTGTAAGCCAGCAACATTAGCATACTTGGCCACTAAAGCTGCTAAGCACATGAGGAGACTTATAATGCAGTACATTTCCTTTGGACTTCACATCTTTGTCATTAATAGGCTTTTATATATCAGGTATTTAAAACTAAATAATAAACACATTTGAATCATCAATATCTACACAATTTGACTGTTTAATTTGCTTTTTGAAGACTAATTACATCTATGAAACATTTGTTTATTTTTGTAACAGGTAGCAACATTTATATTACAAAAGATTTTACTGGATGAAACAGGTCTGTCATATATTTGTCAGACATATGAAAGATTTTCACATGTTGCAATGATTTTGGTAAGTATCTTCTATTTAGTCTTCTGTGTGAATTTTACAGTTTTTTCCCCTAATTTAAACAATTTTTTTTCTCTACTTGATCATATTTTTGGATCAGAGGTGAGATATTGGTTTTGCATAACTGGTTTAATTTTCATTGGCATCATCACTGTCAAAAATCAAACATTAATGTACAGTTTATGAAGGTGGGGGATAGCTTTAAAATTAAACATTTACGTATGTTGTACTCCTAACTAACCTATCTCTATTACTTTAATTAGGTAGACAACTTATCAATTAAATTTTGAGCTTTTATCCATGATTACTCAGTGTTTAAATACTGTATCATCTGAATAAAAGAATTAACATGTAGCATCATATCCTATGTTTCCTCAGTATGTACATGTATGTGCATTTTGTTAGCTCACCTGTAGGTACAAAGCACAGGATCAATCCAAACAAACAGACTTTTTTTTGTTTATTAGTCCTCTACCGGCGAAAGCCGAAGAGGACTTTAGGTTTTCGACACTTATTTTCTAAAATCTTTTAGATAATGAACTGATTTTTAATATGTGAGTCTACCATGATGAGTTGCAGATCAAGTTACTGTTTCATTCAGGTCCGCAAATTTTTACATGAGTAATGGCCTTTTGATCTTTGAAAATTCACAGAAATTTAAGTTTTCTGCACTTTTTTTCTACACACTTGCAAAAATGGAACTAATGTTTGGTATATGACTCTACGATGATGAGTTACAAATCAAGTTTATGTTTCGTTTCTAATTGCTAATTTTTACGGGACTTATGGCCCTTTGAACTTTGAAAATTTACTGAAATTTCAGTTTTTGGCTCTTTTTTTCTACACGCTTGAAGTTAATGAAATGTTTTTTTTGGTATTGGGTCAACCATGATGAGTTACAGATCAAGTTTACGTTTCGTTTTATTCCACTAATTTTTATGGGAGTTATGGTCCTTTGAACTTTGAAAATTCACTAAAATTTTAGTTTTTTGCACTTTTTTCTACATGCTTGCAGATAATGAATTGTTTTTTTTTTTTGGTATATGAGTCTACCATGATGTGTTACAGATCAAGTTTATGTGTTCGTTTCTGTCCGCTTATTAGGGCCCCCTCCACAGGCGATCGCTCTATAGTAATCAGTCTGTCCATCCGTCCATCCTTCCATAACAGAATCAATTTTCCGCAAGTATGTGAGTCAAGTATGATGACTTACAAGTCAAGTTTACGTTTCATTCTGCTCCAACAATTTTTGACCAAGTTACAACCCTTGGACTTTGAAAATTTCCCATTGACTGTACTTTTTACCTCAAACATTAGGATTAGTGAAATATGCGACCGATAGGGGACTATGAATTGTTTTGCAATACTCTCAGAATGCTTTTTTTGTTGTAAAAAAAAATCAGTTTGACATCTTAGTCAAAATTACCATACAGTAATTATATCGAGCTGTTGCCAGCTATAGATTTACATATAAAAAAGCAATACCAAGGCTATGGTTATTAAGTGTCTTGCAAAGAATCTGCAAAATGAAGCACAAGTTTTAAGCAGTCATGTTAAACAAACTTGAAACTTATTATTAGTGGATGGGGGTGTGGGTTTTCTTTGTTAAAGATTATATATATTGCCACACATAAGTAGCATTGTACTGTGAATACCTACTATTTACATTAACAGATTTGTGTTTCCTTCATGTAGCTGTAAGTACCTGCATAGATTTCCTGAGAAAAAAATGAATTTTTATATTATGTTTGATATATTTTATTATTTCTTTTTGTAATGACATGTTTTATTATTTACTACTTAAGGGTAAGATGGTGCTACATTTATCAAAAGAATTATCCGCCAGACTGTTAAAACATGTTGTAAGGTGCTATGTGAGATTATCTGATAATCCAAGGTAAAAACTGTCATATTTTTAATATTATCTCTCTTTGATTCATGAAGAAATCTATGATTTTGTACCCTATAGTAAAACTTTCATTTCACTCCATTCTTGCCAAAAATTTACTTTTCATATTTTTGATGTATTGAGAATAATTCGTTACTTTTTCCATTATTTCTGTTGACCATTTATTAAATTGGAAATAAAAATATCAGTGGTCTAAATAAATTTTTATTGCATACATTTATTTTATAATTTTGTTTTTCATATTTCCTCTGGGTTTTGTTTTAACATATTCTCAGTTGCTTTAGCTTTAACCAAGTACACATTATTCAGTTGCAGTTCAGATGTATATCTTATTTTGTACCTCTGTAAATTTTCAGAGCCAGGGAAGCACTAAGGCAGTGTTTACCAGATCAGCTTAAAGATAACACATTTTCTAATTGTCTCAAAGATGATAATTCAACAAAGAGATGGCTTTTGCAATTACAACAGAATCTTGAGGCACCAAGAGAGATTGATCCAAGGACTATGCCATTACATCCACAGTGATTGATTTAAAATATGTAATTCATCAAAAGATGATGATGTAACAGACACAGTGATTGGTTTAAAATATGTGAATTCATCAAAAGACTATGCTGTAACAATAAAAGGGATTGGTTTAAAATATGTTATCGATCTAAAGACAATACCATAACATCCACCACATCATTTGGTTTAAAATATTTTATCCAAGGACTATGCTGTGACTTTGACAATTATTTGGTGAAATTTAACTGATGGAAATGCAGTGCTATTATAGCTGTATTGATTGGTTAATATACACATGTACATGAAGCTTATCCTAAGTATATTCTGTAAGGACAACATCGATTGGATAATGTATGTTATTGTTTCAGACAGGACTGTGCCATTATATATGTATCCGAATGAAAGGATTGGTTAGTGTGAAAAGGTGGTATTGACTCCTACAAATATAGATTTACTATATTTTTCATGTCGGAGAATTCAAAATTCTCGTGTAAATAGTTTGGATATAATGATAAATGATGCAAGATTACATAATTTTTTAGTCTTCTGTAAAGTGAAGTGTGACATTTCAGCACTTAAGATTAAATAGTGGAGAACAAAGTGGATAATCTTGTTTTAGACATAGACATTTACTAATCATTTGAAAAAAAAATCGAATTAAACTAAAATCTGGATATTTTTCAATGGTGGTTTAATCTTTAGCAATTTGGCAATCTTTAATATTGGCAAAATTTCAATTGCAAAAATTTCTATCCAATTTTATTTCACAGTAGCTTTAGATTGACCTATTTGAAAAACATTTATTAAATAATCCAAATACATGACATCTACATGTACATGTATTGATACTTCAAGGGTTTCAGCGCATGTCATGTAAACTTGTACTTGATTATATAAGAAATAATCTTTTAAAAAACTGTCAACAAAAACAGCAAGTGCTAATTTTATTGCCAATAAATATATGTACAACTAATTTTGCACTAAATCTGTATTACTTTAAACATTTTCAGATTCACAGTAATTTAAACTTGAATTTGTCAACAGGGTTTTCAGATGGGATACAGCACATTCCAAATTGATCATGTGATTCAACTGAATCCCAGGAAATCTGAACAATATGTTCATTAAATTTGTGTTAAGATGTTATACATGCATTATCAAAAATTGTTCAAGTTGATCGGCTGCAATTCATGATGTATGTTGACAACTTAGAATTATGATATTTTCTGATACAAAACATGTTGCTGTTTTTGTATGATTTTTATTGTAACATGAAAGTGTTATGTCCATAAATATTGTATTTTTGCATATGAAATAAATTATTTCTGTCAATAAGGTTTTTGATTGGTTGTTTGGCGGTAACATTGTTTTTTTTTTTTTTTTTTTTTTTTTTTTTTTTTTTTTTTTTTTTTGATTGGTTGGTTGGTTGTAATGTTGTTTAATGTCAATTCAGCAATTTTTCAGCTACTCAAAATTTAAACAAGTTTTATAATTTCAAAAGATTTAGAACAAGTTTATGTAAGCATTTCATGTGCAAGTATGTTAAATGTTCTGTCTTTTACTGGCATGCATTAATGTATCATACAGTATAACAGGCTAGCTCATAGTCAGTATGCAGCAGACGATCATACCACACCCCCAGTCACATTATCTTAAACCAGTGAATATTTTGTCCACTTAATGCCAATCTCCAGATGAGTAAAAAATAACCCAAATTTAAAAGTCTTATGCTTGACATAGCTTGGATGTAAACCTATGACCTCCTGCTTTCAAGGTGACCCACTTTACCTCTGAGTGACAGTAGTAAGGTTGTTTGACTCAACGTATTACTGCTGGGAATTGAAATTAACACCCTGACTGTTTAAGACCAAACTTGTCCATTTTATAAATTAATCTGTCTACACCATACCAAACATTTTAATTCTTTTTTGGTATCCTTAAACTTATTATAGACTGTAAGATATTTCATACAATTATAAGTCAGAACATAATATTATATTTTGTTGAATTTTGGATAAAATGTTGAAAGTAATTTTATACTTTGAAGCACAAAGCTTTCAAGTAAGAGGGAGGTCGTGGGTTTGAACCCTGATCGGGTCTGACCCAAGATTTGAAAGTGGGTAGTGACTGTTCTTTCGCCAAGCACTCAGCATTAAGAAATGAAAGTCATGGTTCTTTCAGATGGGAACTTAAAATAAACGAGGTCCCATGTCACTGTAGTGGTGGCACAATAAAGCCCATGTCACTGTAGTCGTGGCACGATAAAGAACCCTGCTGTATAATGCCATCAGCGCAACGCTCAGGCAAAATTTCTGCACTTTCGCCTATAGCTGCAACATCTCAATACAAGTGAGATATTCTTGACTGGGACGTTAAACACCATTACTCGACTGAAGTTCTGCTTTCAAGGTGAAACACTTTACCTCTGAGTAACAGTAATAAGGTTGTTTGACTCAATCTATTTGTGCAGGAAAATGAAATTAACACCCTGACTGTTAAGACCAAAGTTTTCCATCTTGTACATAAATCTGTCTACACCATAACAAACATTTAAATAATATCATTTATCTTATTAACTGATACAATGCTATCATTTAACTTTGAAATTTCAGACTTCAGTATTGGCAGGATATTTCATTAATTTATAATCCAGAACAAAATGTAATATTATGTTGAATTTTAAATACAATGTTAAAAGTAATTTTATACTTTGAAGCACAAAAGCTGTCAGTACCATAGATTTTTATTTTAAAAGATATGCAACATAAAAAAGGATAGAAAAATATAAAATTCCATCTAGGGGTAATGTATGGTAAATATTACAATTGAAATATACATTATGTACATTACCATAATTATGGTAACTGTTAAATGGTCCAATGAGACTCTATAAATGGCTATTGCAAAGATCAAGTCACTAGAGAAAATTATATGTAATATATGCTATGAACAAAATAGTCATGAAAAGAAATAGTAGTAGAAAATAGTCATGAAAAGAAATTACTACACAACCGTCTTGACACATGGGACACAATAAGATAACTATGTATTCCTCAGAAATCACAGTTGTAGAAATAACGTCAATTTTGATAATCCCAAGCTTCCTCTCTACATGGTTTGTAATCATGACATACAGTTAATACTTTTGCTATATTTATTGTTATGAATCACCATTTCTTATGTGCTTATGATACTGTTCGAATTGCAATGCTAGGAGGTGTCTAATCACTAAAGAATGCACTTGGGTTTAAGACTTCATTATGACTGACTAGATGAACATTTATAATCGGTCTGGTGATTGTTAGTTAGTTTGTTTACAGTCTTCAAATTCTTCTTACTAATTAATGAACTTTATTAACAAAAAAATTTATTATTTGTCACAAATAACATGAAGACTGTGTATTGTATAAAAATGGATGTCAAGAACCCTTCAATTAAGCAAACTTTCACTGTATCATTTCATATAAATGAATAAAACGGACAAAAGCTTTGCAAATGTTTAAGCAATGAACTCGATAATAAACATTTTCATTGTGCTCAATTCTTCATAGTTCTATTGGGTCATGCCTAAAATTGAATGAACCCCAAAGGGATTCATGGGACAGAGTAGATATTTAAACCAATCAAAATAGCTGAATTATTGTAACATTTATTTAATAATGTTCTATTATATATTGTATTTCAAATTCAGCTTCATTATGGATTATATGTTCTTCTTTAACAGCTGTCTCTACATAATTAGCTAACTTTGGTTTCCCTAGATACCTCAACACCTTAATTAAATCCTCAGATTTCTTTCGTTTAGGTTTTTTACCACGCCATATTGCTAAAACTTGAAATATTTTTGTATGGTCACTAAAGTCACTTTTCATTATCCGTCCGTAGGTTACAGGATCAATTTCAAACTGATATGCCATCTGTTTCGCTTCATCTAATGTCAAGTAGTTAGCTAGTGTTTTCAAGCTTCGGTATCTTAGAGCTGGAATTTTACCTGAAAATAGACAAAAGTTTTTTTTATTATTTAAATACGTTGAAGCTAGTTTTTACTGTCACCATAAGAATCATTCATGGGTTTTATTCGAACCCAAGAAGTGGGGATGGTTGGTTGAAAAAGGCGTTGTTTTTTTTTTCATCATCATGCTCAATTCATTTGTACTTTATCAATACCAAAGGAATTACTATGTGAAAACCATCGACCAACCAGATTACAGCATTCTTATTAACAACACAGTTTTTGCCAGCTGTCAAACTTTATCGAGGTATTTCATAAATTAAAACATTAAAACATTGACCCAGATTCATAAAATTTCGATCTATATCAATTATTATACAAAGCATTGCGGACTTAATTGCTGAAGGCAAAGTAGTGATTCCTGAATATGTCATGTGCAATTCTTGCAGGTACACAAAAATATGGTAAATTTGAATTTAATAACCGATCTATCAAAGTTTTGAAGAGGTTCACAAAAAATGTTATCCACAGACATAAAAAAAAACTCGTTTTGGTATCAAGAACATATCTACTGTTATAATCTTTAATTTGAAATTCATAACTTAGATTTATATAAATTAGAATTCTCGTAAAATCTCATTCGAACAATCAATCATTATCACGTTCTTCATGCTTGATGTTCTTAAATGTCGCCTATATTTGACGATGGTATAATTGCAATTAATTCGACCCCACAAATCAGTCAAGTATTGTTTAAATTTCCTTACTTTCGTCACTTTCTTCATAAATTTCAATATCTGATTCCTCTGTCTCACTTTCCCTTTCTTCTATCACTGTAAGTCATGAAAAGGAAAAAGAAAATGCATGTCAGTATATTGGATCGATTAACTACAAAGGCCGACAATGTATTCTGTATGCGACACCAAACACTACATTACGTTTGGCGAAACTATCACATTTTTATTGGATATATGAAAGTTGAAGTTTCGGAAAGACTTTCCTTTGTACCCTTCACTAAAATTTTAATATTGGTTGTAATGTCCTTAAATGATGTAACCGAGCCATTTTTTAACATTTCCGTGAATTTTTTTTTCCAAAAATTTTATAAAAAATTTAATGGATGGGGGTACAAAGGGAAGTCTTACCGAAATTTCCTCAAAACCGCAACTGTGGGGATTAGCGGCTCAACGTTTCCGAAACTTGTCGAAACAAATGTTGAGAGATATTGTAACGTTTAAGCAAAGCAATTATTTCCACTGTATATAAAATCTCATCATTGAATATTTTCCTACAAATAAGACTAATTCCAGGAATCTGCGACGTAAAACGTTTACTGAATTTTTTCAAACAAACATCAAGAGTACTGTGAATTTTGTGCAAACAATTTTATGTACTTTTCGTTTGATACAAAATGACAGCAGTTGACGTTTTTCCGTAATACGACTTCGTTTTGAAAATCTCTGAGTTAACGTTTTTCTAAAGTTTTCCGAAAATAATTAGAGATATTAATGATGTGGTATAATGTGAATACATTTTTACTCACCTGGAGGGAAATAGAGCCCAACAATTAAGGAAGCAACATTGTTGAATTCAGTGACTGGTTTTGGGAGGGTTATTTTCTCTTCTTTTCCAGCACAACATCCGACACCATCGACTAACTCTACAATAGCATCAGGCTGTATAACCCGCATCATATCAATGGTCACATGACCTGCTTTTAATAGTTCCGTATCAGCAACACTAAATTCTAACATTTTAAAGTTTTGTTTCCTGCGATGTGATTGGTAGATAAAGTCAGCTGACACTTCACTGGGCGTGGTTCCACTCTTTCCGTGAAATGTAAACTGAAAACAGAAAATGTAATGTCGATAGGAAGTTTGAATATTATTTGTCTAACAAGAGAATAAACACAGCATAACAAGACGTCAAAAAAAAAAAAAAAAAAAAAAAAACCCACACACACACACACATACACACTAAAACTTCTATTCTGTATGGTCACAATAGAAATGACACAAAGACCATAAAAGGCAATACCAGTGAAAAAACCTTTAATTTTTTATCAATAATGGTTATCTATTATAACATTTATATATGGGCTTATTTGAAAATCAACATAAAATATATTAATTTGGATCCTACAAGTAAAACAAAATTGTAACCAAAACAAATGAACTTGGCATCAGCAAACGGAACCAGAATCATGACCAATATATGTAAACGAAGAATGGACAAGACAAGAAACGACAAACATATAGTATAGTATAGTATAGTATAGTATAGTATAGTATAGTATAGTATAGCACAGTGTATAGTATAGTATAGTATAGTATAGTATAGCACAGTGTATAGTATAGTATAGTAAAGTATAGTATAGTATAGTATAGCACAGTGTATAGTATAGCAGAGTGTATAGTATAGTATAGTATAGTAATATTTTAACTAATTTTTGCAATTTTTTTCATTTATTTCAGAAAAGTATAGTATAGTTTGGTATTATTATATTTCAATATATTTTTGAATATTTTATAATTCATTTCAAAAAAAGTATAGTATAGTATAGTATAGTATAGTATAGTAATATTTTAATTAATTTTAAAATATTTTTAAATATATTTCAGAAAAAATATTACTAAACTTATTGAAGCCATAGCGATTGCTTACAAGAACATCAATGAAGATTCCGTCGTGCCAACTTGATTTATACCTTCATCCAAAAGCCTTGATGTTTTTCGATTGTGGTATATACATGTTTATAAATATTTTGGATTGATTAACAACTTTACCTTTAATTGTTGATTGTTAGCCACGTGGAATTCAGGAGACACTTTTTCTTCAGCATATTCTTTGTCCACCCAATACTTTTGTCTATTTTCAACTTCAGATGGCGCTACACATTCTATAACCAATGAAAATGTATTATGCTTATGATCTTGGTGTTTCGTCATGATACCAAATACTACGTCATCAGTCTTTTTCTTACATTTATTTATAGCTTCAAACACCTGTCTTTTACGCTGTAGTAACGAGGACTTCCGAACACCACAAACCCTAAATAGAAACATGAAACAAGAACTTGGTTAATATTATAATTTATCTAGCAATCTTATTTAGTTTCATTGTTATATTTCGCTTCTGTAATTGTTTTTATTGAATCCCTTTGGTGACATGCAAAACAAATTCTAAACTCTTGCGCACTACTTTTTTAAAATATAACTTGTATTTCGTTTACCAAAATGTTGTAATGTGAAATTTTTGCTAAAATTAATTATCGAAGAAATTAGTTGAAAAAACAATGTGTACAGCAAACTTAGAAAATAAATAGTTTTTTGCAGATAAGTTTCAGAACTAATTCCATTGTAATTGGAGCATTTTATAGACATATATTATCTTATTTACGTAGTCAGCACTCTACCAACAGCCACTTATTACTGTTATGATATCCTATATCTCAGCTAACATCGATTCCATTACCGTAGATGTCAACAAAATATTCTACTTACGCTGTGAGCTCTCCAGATACCAACAACCACTCAAAACCGTTATGGTATCCTATTACGAAGTGATCTCTACTTGCATAGATACCGTAGATACCAATATAATATTCTACTTACGCTTTGAGCTCTCCAGATACCAACAACTACTCATAACCGTTATGGTATCCTATTACGAAGTGATCTCTACTTGCATAGATACCGTAGATACCAATATAATATTCTACTTACGCTTTGAGCTCTCCAGATACCAACAACCACTCATAACCGTTATGGTATCCTATTACGAAGTGATCTCTACTTGCATAGATACCGTAGATACCAATATAATATTCTACTTACGCTTTGAGCTCTCCAGATACCAACAACTACTCATAACCGTTATGGTATCCTATTACGAAGTGATCTCTACTTGCATAGATACCGTAGATACCAATATAATATTCTACTTACGCTTTGAGCTCTCCAGATACCAACAACCACTCATAACCGTTATGGTATCCTATTACGAAGTGATCTCTACTTGTATAGATACCGTAGATACCAATATATATCCTATTTTAAGTACTTAGTGAGAACTCTACCACCTGATTACTTTTATGATATACTTACGTGAGCACTCTACCCTGGGTGTAAGCTACTTTAGTTACCGTCATTATTCTAAGCGTAAGTTACCTTAGTTACCGTCAATACTCTGAACGTTTCAACACTTACGTCAACAATTTTGGAACATCGCACACCAGAACAGGACCATTAGAAGACTTAGTGTATTTGGCATCAACAGGAATCCAGTCAGACGGTTGTTTCGGTGTTATTTTGATTGACGCTAATACTACAAATGGATCTGTACTAACGGATTCATGGCATCCTATTTTTAGATTTATTTTGGAACCTTCCCTCGGTTGTTTTCCGTTTTCAACGGAAAAACTCCAAATATTCGTCACCAGTAGTCCAGTTAGATTATTTCGATGGTCTTTAGTTTCCATTACCTTAAATAGGCAAACTTTTTTCTCAATACTTTTATATGGTAATGTAAGCATAAAGAAAAGCTAGGAGAGACAACAACAATAATGCTTTTTAAAAGTTGAATGAAGGAGCCATTGAACCTTGAAAAGTATTCAGGATTTACTGTATTGACCAAAGAAAGGAACTGGGCAGAAAGGAGGTGTTAACTTATCCGAAGTAGCGGTCATAATTCGCAAGTAAAAGTTCGCGTGTTTAGCTTAATGTGCCATTTTGGGATTGTGATATGAATATAAACAGGTATGTTTGTGTTTGTTTTGTATAAACTTATTTACCGGTATTTGTGTTATATATTTACTACATTAAAGAGGTTCCGTTTGACAAGCCTTTCCTGAAAGCATTAAAATGAGAGCAATCTGAGATATTGTGCTTTTTAAATGCTAAGGTTTTCTTTCGTTTGCTCTTCTTGAAACAGGCACGTGTAAAGGTTGTCGATTTAAATTAGTTTCATAAGACTATTTTAAACTTTTAAAATGTGCATTTTAATGAAAAACTGGTTGTGAAATAAGTGAGATTGTTAAGCTCCCCCTAAGAAGTGCTATAATTACATTGATAGACATTTATAATCTGCTCGTCCAAACTTTGAAGTTTGTAATTTGTGTTTTCTTTTTTTTATTTTATTTATTTTATTTTTTTTTTTTTTTGTATGACTGTTTTATCATACATTATTAATTTTGTTATTCTTTGTTGTGTTGACTATTACCAAGCACTTGCTATTTACAATGTATTTTCGAATTTCTAGGTTACCACGGTAACAGGGAGCCAGTGCACTCACCTCCAATGAAAGTGAAGTATCTGAACTGAAAGCACCTCCCGGAATTCCAATCTCGCTCCCATCTTCTGCTGATACATCTAATGTATCGGCTTCCGGCGAGATGGGAAATGATTGGATGTTATTGTTCTTTATTGCTACAGCAAATACGACAGCTTCATCAGGTATTATCTTAATAGAAATTGACACATAACTTATCTGAAAATAAAATTAAAAAACTATATTTTATTAATTTTCAAATCATTTGTTTTAGTGGTGTATAATTTTCATGAATTTTAAAAAGAAATACCAATGCAATTAGTGTGTGTGTCTGTGTGTGTGTGTGTGTGTGTGTGTGTGTGTGTGGTTTATTGTAAGTCTGTAATAAATACAATTTTGTTCAGGGAGTCTCCTAAAACATCTTAAACTGGGACATCTTGATAATATTTGGTTTCGCAGTTGATGTAATTAGAAACGTGTCCTTAACTATGGAGAAACAAGCAAAGAATGTTGGAAAGTTGTTGTTTGCAATATTGCTTAACGTCAATATTCATAATATTTTAAGTCTATTATTTTCTAAGGATTTACCGAAGAACAAGTGAGTGTATGCGTGAGACGTTTAACACAACTTTTGAAACATTGTAAAACACCTGGCCCCAGTTTCACAATTATTCACTCAGCTGAGTGTACACTTAACTCAAATATTCCCAATTTTGCCTCATCAATATTTTTATAAATTTAAGTTTTATGAGACAATGTTTTGTTTTGTTGAACAAACCTACACTAAACAATTAAAATATTACACTAGGTATTCAATTTTAACTGTGTAATGTCTTAGAAATTGACATTAAAATATTTCTCAATTTGAGTTGAGTGTACACTCAGTTGAGTGAATGATTGTGAAACTGAGGCCAGATGTATTATATTATGTTTTTAACATGATAAAAATAATTCATCCTTTGTAAAACACTAAATAGACACTAAATATATCAAGAAGAATTAAGTTTATGTCCCTAAACATTTAGATACCAAACCCATTACATGTATTTATTAAACATATGATAATTATGTGATATTAATATATTCATCTATTTTATCAGTTTTTATATATTCATTTATTTTATCAGTTTTTGTATATTTCCATCGTTCTACTGATAAATATGGTTTCTATTTTTTTTTTTTTTTTGGCTCATGCAATCACCTACCTCGTCCGTGTCAGAACTCACTACTCTATCAATGGTTCCTATTTCTCTGCCTTGTGGAGAAACCAAAACAAAGTCATTTATATCTTTGGGTTTTCCCTCTACATCTATTTTTATCTTAACTTTCATTTTCGGCATGAGCCAACCTCTTAGTTCATACACAGAACTATAAACTGTTTCATTATGTTCTAAATGCTTATCTAAGTTATAATACTCGAACTGCATCCGACAACAGTACAGATAGAACGGACTCTTGAATCCTTTGACGGTTACTGCTGCTTGTAGTTCTTCCATTTGTATGTTATCCTCTGTATCTACATACAATAACTTCCAGTTTATTCCACTACAAGATTAGAGTAAAATATAGATATTAGATACTCAAGCTGAACGACGGGCGTGTTCTAAGCAATACAATACTAGAAAGAGTCAATAACGCAGCACAAATATAAAATACGCTCTTTGTAACCATTGAACACCTGCGAACACAACAAATGTATACATACTATATCATAATTGTCATAATCAAAACAGCAAATAACACGCCACAAAAATTAAATAGTTCTTTTTTATAATTGGAACATTTACGAACACAACAAATATATGCGTACATTGACATAATAAAAAACAATAAGGTATCACAAAAATATTCGTACTTTGTAATTATCAAAACAGCTAAGAAAAAATTACAAAAAATAAAATTCGTTCTTTGTAACAATTGGAACAGACACGAACACACCAAAAATATACGTTTTTTGTTATATTCAAAATATACAAAAACCACATAGAAAATATACGGTTTTTTTGCAGAACGACAAAATTACGCCGCAAAACATATAATACTAAGTACTTTGTCATAATCATAACAACCAAGAACTTTTCTTAACAACGAGAGATAAACTATGAGCATTCAATTCTTTAGAAATAGGGATGCTCAAGTACTTTTATAGAGCTAATTTTAGCACCCATTTACTAACAATTGACCATATATAGTTATATGTTGCATTAAGAAAAGATTATAAAAATTATTTTTGTAACAAAACTAGTGTTTTCATGACCCTTTGCTTCACAGTTCCATCAAAAGAATCTCTATTTACAGCCGCACTTCCTATGTCCTTTATAACGGTCTTTATTAAACAGTCTTTACTGTATTTAATTTTCTTAAAACATATGGCTGACCAAAACTGACACACGGCTAACTCAATGAACAGAATCCTGTAGAGTTAAATTTGGATTGCATCGATTTGGAAGATCAGATTAATCAGAATTAATCTTACACTAAAGCATCGTGTGACCCCTGTGTATATTGCTTAAGCACAAAGCTTCAAGGTGTTTTGGGGCATATAACTTACCCATACTTAAACCCCGATGCCATAACTATCTGTTTTGTTACCAACTCTTTCATTTTTGTTTCCTTCTTATCCAATTTTTTCTTTTGCATCCAGTCCTGTAAATAAAATGGTTGGTCAAAAATATCTTTTTTCAATAAGTAGCTGAGAGTTTTGTCCAAAATATTACTCACAATATTGCTCACAACAAGTGCTAACTGATTGATATTGTTTATTACAAAATCTGAGGACCAACCTTTGAATTCTGTAATCTTTGTTTGTAAGGTTTTAAGCTTTTTAAATACCTGATCTATCTTTTCTTCTTCGTGAGAATGATACATATGTTTTTCTAACGAATATTTAAAGGGCATAAGAATTTTAGTAGTGTTTTGAGCATGCAGCTTCCAGTCTGAATGGGTAAAGTCATATAGAATATAAACGATTTTTAAAAAATGACAAATAAAAATTGAGATTTATATTTTTATTTTAAGCTATATATTTGATGTTTTGCTATATTATTAAAATAGAAAATTTATATTGTATTCATAACATGAAAATTTATTAATGGCGTAGGGTGACTGCATTAGTGATTCGGAAGCTAAAAATATTTACCCATTTATAGTGATGTAGCTTAGCTCCAAGTCTAAACAATATTTCCGAAGCCCTAAGGTGATGGTTGATCAAAGCATTTTCTATCGGAGGACATGCGCGCTGAAATAGATTGATAAATGCTACAATAGAAAATTCAATTTGGTTTTGTTTCAAACACGTATTCGTTTGAAATAACATCATATGTCGGAAAATAAAGACTTAAAACATAATAATAAGTGAGTTAAATTATTGATTCTTTAGAGCCGTCTAAAGTCAGGAAGTTTTATAATCGTTGGTCCCAATACGTGTTTGCCTTTCTTTGGATTAATTATCTTGTTTAATTCTTTACCGTTTGCTTGCATGGTGTCGCTTCTTGGTTGCGTTGAATGTTGTATGTTTCCAAGTAAGAATCTTATTTGCAAATATCTTTCTTCTTATTTTCTTACTAATCATTGGTGAGAAATATTTATTTTATGGATTATGATTTGATCTTTGAAAATGCGTGTTTCATATTTCTCCAGCCTTGAAAAAAATCAGAAAATATAGTTTTTAATGGCTTGAGCTTTTCGGAGCACCTCCGTATCGTACACTGCAGACAAAAAAAGAAACGCTTAAGGTAAATTGGAGAATCGGGTTTTGTTTTTTCGCCCCATTAAAGATTTTTCTCCTTATATCCAGTAAGTTAGTTTTTGTTGTTGATCTTAATCGAAGTGTCTGCAGAAATACTGTCCTTCAACATGCATTACCTTGTGAGATTGAAAGAATCTTTACTTGGGCCATTACTCCACTCTTTGCATAGCTTCAGGGATCACCAAGATGGTAGTATAATCCAATCAGCCGAATTTTGTTTAAATGTATATTTCACACATTTTCTATTAAAGTAAATGATGATATCTAGATCAAATTATTTTGAATACAAACCCAATCTTCTGCGTTAACCTCGGCACCATTTGCTACTAGTACGACTATAACTCTAACATGTCCATGTAGAGCAGCCAGATGTAGAGGCGTTTCTCCATTCTAAAAAAGTTAACTTAAACTAAATGTGGCGTATCATCATATCGTAATTAGTTTAATTTTCTGACCAAAATATTCCAAATTGTATTCGTAATATGTGTAAACTCAAGATATTATGGACACAGGTACATCAAGATTTAGCTCATGTTTCGTCTTTTCGGTGGCTTGATATTGTTGCTGTCATGTGCTACTTTTGAATTTTTATGAAATAATACAATTCAAAAGTAGCACATGACATTGCTATAGTAATATTCTTGATTTCATTGTCATTTAGTTATGCCTCTTGTAAGTGGGAACCTGGCAACACTTCATGACCTTAAAGACAAAGATGAATAATTGATTAATTGAGTGATTGAATGATTGAATGAATGATTGATTGATTAAAATTTAATTCAGTTCTTAGACGTACATTATCCTCGATATTTGGCTTCGCCCCACATTTAATCAATTGTTCTGCCACATCCTCGTAACCTACATCTGCAGCATAGTGAAGTGCCTTTCTTCCTGACTGAAACAGAAATGATAGATAGATAGATAGATAGATAGATAGATAGGAACGATGGACTGACGAATAAATAAAAGAACTTATATAATAAAAACATTCCAAACTATAACTTATCATAATATTCATAATATTTTTTTATTTTTATTTTTTAAAATTATTTATCTATTTTATTTAATTTTATTTTTTGCATTTCTGTCATTTAGCAAAAATAATGTTTATGCAGAAGCAATACAACCCACGGTATCATCTGGCAAAACGAAAAACTTCGATATTTTGGTTTGGAGAGTGTTAATCACGGATTTCATTGACTATAATCATAGTACCCACCGCATCTGTGGACCTGACATCAGCATGACTTTCTAACTGTTTCAATGCTAAATCTTTTTGTCTTGTCTTTATATAATTAATGAGCTGCATTCCAGGTTCCTGTAAGATAAATGTGTTTCCTTGGAATTTAATTAAAAAGAAATTGATTAAACTTCCCCTATTATCTATTTTTTTCAATTTTTGTAAAATAATTTTAAGCCTTCATACCTGTAATACAAAACTCTTGTATTAAAATTCGATTCATTTCAATAATCTTAATTGGCTTTAGATTTATAAAGTCTATAGCCACATATACATTCAAAGGTGACAAATATAGACCCTTAATTAAACAAAGAAGTAGTGTATATTGAATTTAAAGTATATGTATACAATTATGATAAGTTACAGAATATTTAAAACGTTTTCACGAGGTTTAAATGCATGGAATAGAAATAAAGATTATTTGTTTAAAACAGTTGAAGATGACGATGATAGAAGACAATTAAACTTGTTTATATTTGGCCAATGACAGTTTCATTTAGATAATTAACACCAGTGGTTATTGTTTAAACTTTGTAATAATTATCTAAAATATTTTTAAAAGTCCATATCCCTTAATACGTGTGGTTTTTTTTTAATTACTTTGAAGTTATTGTTCAAACTTGATTGATATTCTCAATTTTTATAGTATAAAGTACATATATTTTCTTTGATTTATCCACATCATTATATTACATATATCACTTCGTTTCATACAACTACATGTATTTCTTGATGAAATTTTAACTTGTAAGTTTAAAAACATGTATTGGTTTATACAATTTTGCTTGGGTAACAAGAAAGAGTCTAGCTGCATTTGTTATTGATTTCATTAACTGTTTTAAGTCCAACTCGATAAATATCTTCCTCCATTTTTGAAGGTTGAGTACTTAGTTGTATGTTTCTATCATTCAAACACAAAAGCATAGTGGCTGTAAGAACACTGGTAACAACAATTGTTGTTAAAAGCTGTGCCTAGAAACATCTCTATATATGTTAGATAATAAGAAAGAGTATAAGTGAAGAAGATGTAATTGCGATTTTAGAAAATGACCTGGTCAGTCAGTAGTTATCAAACCAGATACATACCGCCATATTGGTAAATGTCTTCAACTGATGATACTTATAACTGTCAAATTCTTCTGTCTTTATTTAAACAGAAAACAGAAACAATAAACATTACGAGGGGTTGCATAGTGCACATGTTTTAATAGCGTTCAAATGTTGCGATTTCAGGAGAATATCTCAAGGGGGGTTCTATTTCATATCATTTTGGTTTGTTAGGTCTGTATTTCCACATGTATTATCGTTTTGTTAAGTTTGTCCAATATAATTTAAGAATCACTGCTTCAAATTTAATGAAGATGTTTGTTGCTGAAACTATGTACATTGCAATAGCCAGTGCAAACAAAACACACAACATCATACAAAAAAGAACAAGACAGGAAACTAGAAGAACATATCAGAACATTGATTATTAAACTAGTGTCTTTTGTACGTCGCTGGATTAAATGACAAAAAAATGTTCATAATTATTTATAAATCAATAAAGGTTCCTCCATAATTCTTTATATATATATATATATATACCAGTTGAATTTAGATGTGTCAGATGTGCACATTCCTATATCCTAAGCAATGTTCCTTTGCATGTTTTACAATCATCATAATCATCATCATCATCAACATCCCCTAAACCACCACCACTACCACCACCAGCACCACCACCATCATCATCGTCAACGTCGTCATCATCATCATCATCACTAGCACCACCTCACCACCATCATCATAAACATCACCTCCACCACCACCACCATCGCCACCAGCACCATCATCATCATCACCATCGTCAGTCATCATTAGCATCATCACCATCATCATCATCATCATCGTCACCATTATCATCATCAGCATCATCATCATTATCAACACCATCACCACCATCGTCATCATAAACATCACCTTCAGTACCGCAACCAGCTCCACCACCATCATCATCGTCAAAGTCATCATTAGCATCATCATCATCATCACCATCATTATTATCATCATCATCATCACCGTCACCATCATCATATTATCATCATCATCATCATCATCATTATCATCATCATCATCATCATAACAGTGACGAAAAAAGTCGCCAATGCAAAAACATAACACAGATAATACAATTATAACTACATGTATATAATATCAACGTGTAAGCTTTAACCCAAAGGAAATGTTATTTACTGAAGAGCTAAATCGTTGAATGTTACTGTTTCATTTCTAAACAGATACCAGGTAAGATAAAGTTTCTAAGTTCCTTAATTCCTCTAATACTAATTGACAATGCTGCCAACATACGCATATAAATCAAAATAGAAGAATAAATGTTAAACATACATGTATATATTGTTACCAGGAAAACCAATCGTGAGTCTCTAGTTAAACGTACATGTATATATTGTTACCAGGAAAACCTAACGTGAGTCTCTAGTTAAACATACATGTATATATTGTTACCAGGAAAACCAATCGTGAGTCTCTAGTTAATTTTTTTTTAAAAATTGTCATGTGTTACTTTTGAATTGTGTTATTTCATAAAAATTCAAAAGTAGCTCATAACAAAATTATCTTACAGAAAATGTTGATTTTGGATATTTTATGAAAATACGTAAAAAAATAATATTTGGCTAAAGTCTATGTTTTCAAGGTATGAATAGTTTTCTATATTCTAAAAATGATCACTTTTGAAATGCTAACATTTGATAAATTACGTATAAATTACAAATAAAACAAAATTATAACGTTTACCTGATGTGGGTCGTGATTTCTAGGCTATATATATATAAATCAGCTCTATCAATAAGAGATTTAAATATTATTGGTAAATTATTAATCCACTGAAAAATAATTTCGTTTAAGTATTTATAATATGTGTAAAACTACACATATTATGCAGTCTGTAATAAACAGATTGATTAAGTATGGTGACTAATTTGCGACTCTTCGTCTTTTCGGTGGCAAAAAGACAGAACATAACGGGTAAAATAACGGAACAACGATGGACAAAAAGGATAATTTTTAGTTCAAAAAATCAAAATAACATGAGGGCGAAAAACAAAACATTATTGATGAAATGACATCACAAGAAAATTTGAACTCGATGGCAAAAATTGGCTACTATAAGTTTTTAAACAATTTGTTTTGTTTTGATAAATTGATAACGAATCCTATATTTTAATTCAGTGCGTTTAACAGTATAACAAACAATTGTTGATAACAGTAGCCATAGAGCGGAACCTTGCCTCTCAATGTAGTCGGGTTAACATGTTTAATGCGAGACAATTGAAACAATAATGGGTCAGGATGACTTATTGTATGCACACGGACCTCTTTTATGTATTCAACAAAATGACAACCTTTATTTAACCAAAGTGTCTTCTGATAAATGTTAAAATAAAACAGTATCTTTTCACTTTATTATTGGATTTAGTTTTAACACACACACACACACACACACACACACACACACACACACACACACACATATATATATATATATATATATATATATATATATATATATATATATATATATATATATATATATATATATATATACTGTAAGTCATGAAATTAATGCGAATTGCCGATCTTTTTAAATTATAAAGTGTAATGAAATTAATGCGATTTTTTAAAATTCCAAAATTTCAATTTTTTCAAATTTTTGCCTTTCTTCTATCTTTTTTCCTACTAAAACATTAAATTATGTATTTATTAATTTATTTTCACGTCTACTTACGTAGAGTCTACATTATTAATATATATATATATATATATATTAATATAGTGTTCAAATTATGCTTCACTAACGAACTCGTTCAGCGAACAGAGCTTTGGGCAATTTGGTCTAACCGTTTTAAATCAGTAAATGTTTATACTTTACGTCTTGTTTCTTAGTCAATGTCTCGGCATTGAGAAAAGAAAGTCACGGGGTCCTTCGGAGGAGTTCTTGAAAACGGATGTTCCGTGTTACGGCAGGCGTGACACGTTGAAAGAACCCTCTCTGCACATTTTCCGAAGCGAACTGCAAAGGTCAAAATTTCTGCTACTTCACATATAGCTGGCGACGTCTCGATATAAGTGAAATATTCTTAACTTGGACGTAAAACCCCGTTAAATCAATCAAGCAAACCTTTAGTAATGTAATATATTGTGTTACTAACAAATAAGTTCCAGTGGTATAGGTGACAAAGTGGTATAAGGATTACATCGTCTTGGTCCACGAATCCCACTCAGCCAAATCCTAGTGTTAGAATGTCTGTTGGTTCGGTAACAGGAATTTTTCTTTGGGCACTCCGGTTTTGATAACCATCCCTGAACTAACCGCCTGGATATGAATGAATCAATTTTCACTAGGTCGTAAAATGCTCACCGAGAACCAAGCAAGAAAGAAAACAGACAAAGTTATATTGAAACCACTGAACAATATAAAACTCCAGACTTTTGATGGGCACTAGACAAAATGTCCAAAATGTTGCGGTCATAGTTCTACCGAAAAGCCTTCAATCAACTCGCTGATTTTATAACCGGAAGACCATACAACCCAAGAAGTTAAAATAAAAAAAATATTCAACTACCAAAAAAGTACCAACAACCCTTGTCTGTACATGCAATCTATATAATAATATTAAAATTATAACCCATGAACCGGCAGCTATACAAAATAGTAGATCTGGAATTATTAGTATTCCTTTTGTTAAAAATTTCGTGGTTTTGCCCTTTTTAAATTCTATTTGGGGAAAATTTCGTGGAATTGAGTTTTGCAAAAATAAATCACTTTAGGGGCAGTGGTGATTAAAAAAAATTGAACGACATTTAAATTCGTGGTTTTATTAACCAACGGAAATACCGAAATTTAATTTCCCACCAATATTTGTGATTTTACAGTGTATTATTTTATACATATCTTATAATACCAAAAATACCCACATATTTTCGTATCATTGTCATTGCTGTATAAAGTATATTTTATTATAAATATCGATGTACATATTAATGTAAAACTCATATTCACATACAATAATAAAAAAATATATTATAAATAATAAATGTAAAATGGGACTTTTAAAATAGAACATCGATCCATAAATAAGTATATCGAAAAATTTGAAATAAAAATTACAGAATGAAAGCTTTTTAGCACTGTAACGTTTATGCAAATGAATGAAAAAAGTTTTTTGCATGCATTCTAAATTCTATATTAATGTTTAGCAACATCCGGGACACTTTGCAAGATATTGTTCAATTTTGCCGCTTCAACAACTCGATCAGCTAAGTCGTGTCTGTTACAAGAACGCAGCGCATATATTAATGTGTCCACCATTGCTATATATGGTTGCTGCCCTCGCCACGTGGCTAAAATTTGAAACACTTTGACATGGTCTCCTGACTGTTTCTTCATTATTTCGTAATAGGTTGGTTGATTTATTCTCAGTTGTGAAGCTATATGCTTTCCATCATTAAGCGTCATGGCCTCTGACAAGGCCTTCAAACTGCTGTATCGGAGCACTGAAATCATATCTGTTTAAACAAAAAACGTGATAGAGGTTAATAAAATAGGACTATCGATTTTGGTTTGTCGAATAAAACAAAAAGCTAAAAAATTTTGTTTCAAAATAAAAAATATTGCAGTAGTTCTTAAGTATTGTTATAAAAACTAGTGCAATATTGGAAAACATGTCCTCGGTAGCCAGATTCACATGAAAGTGTGTAATATGAAAAATGGATTCGGGAGATCTTGGACCGGAACAAAGTTTGAGTGCAAATATGGATATACTGTATTTTGCACGCTAACGGAATTTATCGTTTTATTTCTATGTAAAACTTATATTGCTATATAATGATACGTGAATACTGTAACCCAAACTTAAGATAGACTTAAGCAATGTGTGTTTTTGATATGACTGTCATTTACAGTAAAACTCTATGTTTGATCTAAAAATATTTGAAAATATATTCTAAATAAACAGGTTCAACAAAAGTTCGTTTTGAATAACGTTTACTTTACCAATGTATATTTATGTTGACGCTTAGTGATATAACAAACGTTAAAACATCGTTGGAGCTTGTGTATCTAAACAAAACGAGTACCAAGCATTATAATAAATGTACTTACATTCATCATCTTCGTCAAGGTCGTTAAAATCGTCTTTGATTGGTTTAAGACTGCTATAAACTGAAAATTTAAAAATGTTTCAGAATAATACAAAACACTTGCCAAAGGCATGACAACCAAAGGTGCAACAACAGAGAGAGAGAGAGAGAGAGAGAGAGAGAGAGAGAGAGAGAGAGAGAGAGAGATAAAAACTGTGAAACAAACACTGAAACAAATGATTATGGATGTTACTACTGAGGACGTGCATAGTAATGAAATAAAACAAACATACCAGTTCTTGTCCATATCACAATCCTAAAAACAAAGTAAAAACTTTGCAAACTGGCAAAATATGTTATACACGTGAACTTCCATCAAGGAATTGAGGCCGGACGCGGGTGCTCCGGAAGGGTAAGCACCTCCTGTCTAGCTAGCTACACCCGTCACGTGCAAGTCAATTTTGAGAATGAAAGGAACAAAGAACTATGGTAAGTCAAATATATCCAGTATAAGTTGGGATATAGTGACTACATAAATAATTCTCGAGTACACGTGTACTTAAACAATTTGCAGAAAATTGTTCAAACTTTTAATTGAGAGATTTAATATTAGAATAAAAATAATATAAACAACAATGTTTGCGTCGTCATATCACCTTCTAATTTTAATTCATCATCCGAAATTCCCATTTTATACAAGTTTATGAATATTATTACCTGGCGGATATTTGACGTATACCGGTAATGAGCAAAGCTTTTCACATCTTTTGATTGGTTTTGGAAGAACAAGTTTTTTCTCTTTCATGGAGCAGCACCCGGAACCACTTACAACCTCTACTACAGCTTTCGGTTGAACTTTCGTCACAGATTCTATCACGATCTCATCATGATAAACAGTCTTTCCATTCGGAACAACAAACTCAATCATCCTATAATTGTGAGCTTTCCTATGTGACTGGAACGACAAGGTCACCGGTGTACCGTTTACATCTTTAACAGTAAAGGTCATCTGAAATGTGGGGAAACAGGTTCAACATAAAATTACCTGTAAAATTATGTATGCCAATATTATAATTTTATTGACAGCATGTGCATATTAATATTGTGTATTTTATATTCAGTGTTTGACATTATTTTTCCTGCCTTGAACTAAACTGTTTAAATAGAGTAATATGGTCGTAAAACTTCTGAAGCTATTCTATGCACATCAAGCCATGCGCGATAGGATTAGTTGACTAAATTTAAATATTGCAAAATGTCTGTGTAGGGATTTTACGGGTTGTTTTTATTAGATTGTCCAAATGTGCTAATGTATTTTTGGAAAAAAAAATCTTAGAAACAATTGAGAAACTTGGTTCAGATTCCAGAATAGTTAATTTCAATAACCACTAATACCTTAAAATCTTGACAATCTTTGACAGTGAAAACACGTGACCGACTTTCTTTATCATATCCCTCTCGTAACCACCTATTCCTATTTCTGTCCGTGGTTGTAGCGGTGCCACAATCAACCACGAGTGAAAACAGATTATGTTGTAAATCCTGTAGCTTTGTCATCACTAGGAATACAATATCGTACATATTGTCCTTGTAATGGTTTAATTCTTTTGTTACTTGCTCTTTGTCTTCTGACAACATTTTCTTGCTCACTCCACCGATTCTAAAACGAATATATATTTATTTACAATGTAATAATAGGTACATGACAAAAGAAACGATATCTAGTGATGTAATCCAGTTCCCTATTGTCAGGTTCTTACCATTCAACTTATCATGCACATTTAATCAAATTACCTTTGAACCAACAATACGTGATGAATAATATATGGAAAATTCAAAAACAGCAGGTATAGACATTAGTGAAGGATATATTAGATACAGTCTTCAGCGACGAATATTCACTGGGTCTTTAAACACAATTGCACTACATTGTTCGGCCTATTAATGGTAAACTGTTTGAAACAAAAGATATAGGAGAATGATGTAAATAAGTGTAGTCGATCCTTTACCTCTGTAAATCGTTCGTATAAGGTTGTCACTAGATACAGTCTATTAGGTAAACTTACTTTTTCAAAATATTAACACTTACGAAAGTCGTTTGGTAAAGGTACATTTCACCATAACCCCTTTGGACGTTTTTGATTGGCTCTCTATCACGTGCCAATCTTCTTCGTCTTCTGAGTTCCCACTGGTTGTTACAAAGGCCAAATCTTCCCTTTTATCTGGTGGTACATGGATATGAAGATGGACCTCCATAGGTTCACCGGACCTGTTTTGTAGTTTATTTTCCAGTTTTAAATCCCAAATGTTTGTTTTTATTGACTGTCGTCTGCCATTGGTAGTGTTAGGTTTCGTCTGTGTTACCTAAATTGAAATGTTGAAAAAGTTGAAGCTAGAGGCACGTATAATTGGCAAGAGCCATTAGTCATAGGCTTTAATTGACTAGATTTTAGAAGAAGTTAAATAAAACCACAAATAAATAAATAATTGAATAAATAAATAATAAATAAATAATTAATAAGACACCCGAAACTAGCATATGGCAATTTGATTAATTTCCACATGTATCACGTTCGATTATGGATGATAATAATGGGGCAATGGATTCTATATGAATGAGTTGAGTTAAGTAATAGTCTTTAACGCCCCGGTCAAGAATATTTCACTTATATCGAGACGTCGCCAGCCATGGGCGAAAGTGTAGAAATTTTGCCTGTGCGTTGCGCTGATGACATTATACAGCAGGGTTCTTTATTGTACCACGCCTACCGTGACACTGCACCTTGTTTATTTTAAGTTCCCATTCGAAAGAACCGTGACTTTCATTTCGTAATGCCGAGTCCTTAGTGAAAGAATAGTCACTACCCACTTTCAAGTCTTAAGTCAGACCCAGTCTGGGTTCGAACTCACGACCTCCCACTTACGGTGCGAGCACTCTACCAGCTTAGCCATCACAGTGGTTATATATGAATGGAGTTTATGCACTGTAAGGGTACTTAATATCACTCTTACTTTACTACTAATGTTACCAAAATATGTAGTAGAAATAAGTTTTATTTTAGTAACTACTATTAGATATTAAAGTTACACCACATTCACAGAAACTTTCAACACGAACTGGATGATAAAATAAGTGGCAAGAATCCTATATATTTTTTTTAAATCTAATATGACAATGTGTTCGATTAAGATATTAGGTTGTTGCAATAAACACTGTTATATCTTAAACAAACATTGAACCAATGCTAAAAAATAATGTTATACGAATTATACGTTCAGTGCCCGTTCGAAATATGCAGTTTTATATCTTGTGGTGTGGTGCTAATTCGTGTTCATTATCTTGTTTCTTGTTATTTTATTTCTATTTGCTTTGTTGTTCTTCTTCTTATTAGTTGCCTCGGATATTGCCAAGTTTTATTATTTATTTATTTATTTATTTAATTTTGTATTTATTTTTTAATTATTTATTTATTTATTCAATGTTAAATTATTTATTTATTTATTTATTTATTTATTTATTTATTTATTTATTCATTCATTCATTTATTCATTCATTCAATTTTTAATTTCTATATTTAATATTTTTTTTATTTTTTCAATATTAATTAATTAATTTATTTATTTATTTATTTATTATATACTTGTTTACGTACAATAATTATTGTCCATATACATAAGCTTTGTATGTTTGAGCCATTTTAAAGTTTAATGACCTTGTGTTTGGTAACTAAGCATTTAATTAAAATTTTCGAGATCTAAAAAAATAGCTTTGACGCAAAAAATAAATTAAAAAAAATAATAAAAAACATGTCATTTATCAAAACAAGGTTATTTTTAACAGTTTTACAATTAAGATTAAATAAAACGAAAGATAACATGATCTACAGATGTCTTAAAATAACATAAGATTGGATAAAAATAATTATAAAAATTATTTACGTAAATCACTTGGGTGGTAATGTGTAATGTTTTAATTGTTTACATATTGCGTAATATTTCAAATTCAGATAACATTTAAATAAATTCGGTTCCGTCTCAATGATTTCTGATCGATAAATAAGGGAAAATCAGATTTTTGGATGTCTTGTGAAATTAGGTACCTGTAATGGTGCCGTCATCTAAAAACATGACGTACTTTAATTGTCATCATGACACATGCCACTAAATATGATTTACATTGACTTGTATCAATTTAGACAAGGGCAATTTTGACATAACATCACATATACCCCGTAATCAATGTAAATATGATAAGACTAATTTAGGAATTGCCAAAGACGAAATATTTTTTAAGTTATAAAGAGGCAAAGCCAAATGGCAAACCTTAAAATACTTAACTGCAATAATTATTTGCTTATCAATTTCAAAATCTTATCTTTTCATTACAAGAAGTTGTACTCTCTCTCTCTCTCTCTCTCTCTCTCTCTCTCTCTCTCTCTCTCTCTCTCTCTCTCTCTCTTACATGTAAAGACAGTGGAGTGGGCGATTCAAACGTTCCTTCTGGTATATCTATGCTAGCAGTGTCATCTCCTCGAGGAACAATCTTCAGCGCCTCGTTACTTATGAAATACGTGTCTGGCGACTTTTCTCGTAATCCCAAGATTAAAGTGACCACAGCATTCGGTATGAGTGTTACTGTTAAAGTGACATGCGTTGTCTGGAAAAGAAAAAATAAATTATTTCATGCAGGTTGAAACTTTGGATATTATATCAACAATGAAAACTGGAAATGAATACATTTAATTAATAAAATAAATAATTTCAACTGTTCGGCTATGTTTTTATCTATCAAATTTTTCGGCCCCTTGTGTCACTAATGAGGAATGATTTTCCGAAATGTGCACATGGGGCACATCAAAATTTAACGGGTATTTTTATTATATATTATTGAACATTTTTAACCTTCAATGAGAAACAGGTCCCAGCTTAAAACATAGGCTATCTTATTATAAAATCCTTGTTATTTTAATTTCAATCATATAAGATTTGTGTTTCTTTATTGTCTGAGCATGAGATAATGGTTAAATAAATTTAGGTAATGTTTTTTCAGTTTTCCACTATAAAACTCTTTGATTGTGAAAATTGATAACGCCAGATGGACCCAATCAATATGCCAAAACCAGAACCCAATATGACGTCACTACATTTACCTCATTTGTGACAGAAAGTTCTACCATCTCAATCGCAGCATTTTCAGCACCAGACGATCCCAATATCACTTCCTGGTCAATTTTTGGTTGTCCTTCAACAATTAGAATCAGGGTGAAGGTCGTTTTCATGGACATCTTCCAGTCTCTGATTTCATAAGCATCACTAAACGGGTGGTCACCTTGACTCAGTAAGGACTCGGTGTCAGTATAGTCCGATTGCATTCTACAACAGTAGAGGTAGAATGGATGGCGTATACGACTTTGTGGAGTTAACGTCATTTTTAAATCTTCCAACTCGATGTTGCACTTTGTCTCAACATGTACAAGTTTCCATTCAATACCACTGAAATAGACAAATTGAAATTGGGTGTGCAAATGACTGAGAAAATCTAATGCGATCATTACAAAATGTTGTGTTAAGTCACTAGTTTTCAAATGGTGATATTGGGGCCCTTAAATAGTTCTATTACCACACCAATGAACATTATCTCCTGTGGCTGTTCAAAGGTTCCTTCTGGTATATATATATACGAAATTGTGTACTTGCTGCCCCCCCCCTCCCCCATTTTTCATCTACTATGACTACTACTGTATCGCGATCTTGTGTGTGGTAAATATTGCCAAGTGCAAATGATGTGAACGTTTCGGATGTAAATAATGCCTATTTACTGGGCGCATTTACAGTGATTTCCTAAATTTGTAAATGTTCAGTTATTTTGCCTTTTCAACATATGTTTATAAATGCAGTAAGATTTCATTTAGCCAGAAAAGTTGAAGGAAGTGAAAACGTGAGAAATATATATTTCGTCAAAATTCAGTACAAAAAGCACTTGATTTTTGACCGCACTCAGCAACCATCCTGACGAATGAGAAATTACTAACAAGTTTTAAAATGCAATCTATAGGTTAGTTAAACTGAAAGGCTTAATACTTGCCCTACCCATATTTAAAGCCTGGTACTCTTTTCGAATGTGATATCACCATATCCCGCATCATCTGTTCCTTGGCATTGAGATTTCTTTTGTTCATCCAGTCCTTCAAATCAGGAAAAATAAAATAACTAGAGGTTTTATTCAAGTGCCGATAATATAACGTTTGATTTTAACAAGATTTATCCGATTTCAATATTCAAATTTTATAGTAAAAGAAAGCATCGTGTAAAGAAAAGCACAGAACCAAGACAATAGAATACAAACACTTGTTGGTATTATTGATATAAAAAAACTCTTGACTTTGGACAGACGTTGGATTTAATGAGAAAATTGTATATAGTAGAACTGGTGGGATTAAAGATGTTCTGAAGATTAATACAACATAAATAAAAAAACATTTCAACAAGAGATAGTCTAAAATAAAAAAAAACAGGCATAGGATAATTAACTACTAATATAAAATTTATATCGTTTTATTTACCCAGTGATGGTGGTGAAGAAAAGCACCGAATCCAAACAATATTTCTAAGGCTCTTAAATGATGATTGATTAGAGCCATTTCTATTGGTGGACAGCCTCTCTGAAAATATAGTAACGATATCATTTAGATATTAATTTTTAAAAAAAGAAAAATATATACTTCGCAATAGCCAGAAACAACCACGAATAATTAAATTTTACAAATTACAAATTTCTGATGATGTCTGTTTGAGAGAAAGGTAATACAGGAACGCCTGGACCTGCTTCTTCTGCTCGGTCGTGAAACAAAAAGGAACCAGCTTTCAGATTAATATTCACGGTTCGGAATTAATTAGGAGACAAGAGTAGAAGCAAAAGAGAGGTTAAGAAGAAAAGATATGAAAAAAAAAAAAACGAAAAAAGTTAGGGCAAAGTTAGGGCAATAACACATTCAGGTTATTTACTAATAATAATTAGCAAACATAACCAAAGTGCCGTATGATGTAAGTACATGTGTCATCGCGCTTATTTTTTTGAAAAAATAATATTTTAAAAATAAAAATTATTTAATTTGTGAAAATGATATAAAAGTCATTTTTAGAGATTCAGTTATACTTGATAAGGCATAGAATCTTAATTAAGAGAAGCAAAACTACGCAAAAGTGTGCACGGTATAAATATGTCCTCAATATTAAGACTATTGTTAAAGATTGTTAATTGAAAACGCGGCCATGAACCTTCAGAAATTATAATTAATAATTGATCTTTATATAGATATTTAATGATCTTTAGAAACACAGTAATTTAAACCTTACGAACCTCATCCAAAAAACACAAGGTTCCCGTTTTTGCACTAGTAAAGTTCGTTACAATCTGACAATAGAAGCGCGAACAATACTCACCCAATCCATTGTATTTACTAATGCTCCATGGGCAACTAAAATCACCATTGCCTTCACGTGACCGTCCCGTGCTGCTTTATGCATGGGCGTTTGACCTGACTAAATTAAACAATAAATGATTAAGTAATTAGTGGTATATAACCTGTATTTGACCTTTATCTTAAGTGCTAAGGACCAAGACGTAGTCTAAAAAGGCGATTCCGAATGAACTAATTTTCTTAAAAGTTCATTTATTGATTTGATTGAAAATGAATTATTTGGTGCATCATTATTTAATTAACCAATTTGTAAATAAGAATGTATGATGCACGAGCATATGTAAGTGTTTCTGATCTGCCTTATCCTGTGTATTAGTATGTGATAATGATATATTAGAGTGTCAATACACTGACCCCCATTTTTGCAGATAAACATCGCAAACTGTTCGGCGCATTATAATGGTACCAAAGAAACAGGTAAGTAATCACACTGGGCGTCCAAAGGGTCAAAAGTTCATACACTCAATGCATTGCATCAAAAAGGATAAAAACAAATGGTTCTTAGCAATCACGTTTTATTTCTTTTTTCGGATACAAATTCCTGTTTTCTACTTGTAAATTGTTTTAAAAGAAAATTGCTTTAAAAACATGGACTTTACAGAATATTCTCAAAAACATGTCAAATTTATTTTAGGTTATTCAATAAATAATTGTAAGCTTCTGGTATTATAAACATGACATATACGTTGTCCCAGCATTCGACTTCGGCACCAGCTTGGAGTAATCTTTCAAGAATTTCATCATAACCTTCCACGGCAGCCAGATGTAGAGCGGTTCTCCCAGACTAAAATGATAAAACAAGTAAGTGAGTGAATTCTTGTTGTAAACCGCATCAGCATTATTATAGCTTTTTGAGGCAAATAACACACACACACACACACACAACACACACACACACACACCGCCTATGTCATGCTAGTAAAACATTCAAACATGTAACTAAATGTAGCGATATCCCCCACATTTACCTGATAAGTAACTATAAATTTATGTCCAAGAAGTTTTATTGCCTCTGTTCTTTTTCTCGTCCTAATACAACCAAGGGACTTTGAAGTATATAATTGTGAGATACTTTTTACAAGTTAAGTAAAACATACAAACATTTAGCTTCATGTTTCGATACCCCCCCCCCCCCCCACACACACACACAAACATTTACCTGATCAGTTGCTGTAACATCTAATTTATGTCCTAGAAGTTCTAATGCTTCTGTTCTCTGTCTTTTCTTAAGAAAGTCTATAAGCTGTTGTCCTCTCTTCTACAATTAGAAATAAAAATAAAACATGAATTTATAATAACAGCAATTATATTTATAGTTCAAACTTTTCAAATTGTCGAAGATTTACGGTAAAACTGTGCCATATACCACTTTTTGAATGTATTTTTATGATTAAATTCAAAAAGTGGTATATGATAACTGCATTATTTTTTTTCTTTACCATTTTTAACAAATGGAAATCGTACTGCATAAATTACATGAATAATAAGATTCTAATATTAAATTTAGCAGGTATTTGTGTTACATATTTACTATCCCTGAGCGGGTACCGATGCTGATGGAGTAAAACTCCCCGAGGGTATCCATAACCCAGTAGGCAGTACTTTGTGCTGTTAGAAAATGTATCGTTAAAATTTTCAGCCGCCTTAATTTTTGAAATTTATTTAAAAATAAAGTTTGTTCTTTCATGCAAAGCATTCCTCATCTGGATTGGGATTCTTATAATTTGGAAAATTGGATTCTTTATTTTTCAAATGTTTGGTAATAACTTTTCTATCTATCAACTTTGTCGGCCCCTAAGTGTCACTGATGAGGATTGAATTTACGAAATTTGCACACATGGCACATCAAAATTAAACAGGTATTTTTGTTAAATGTAAAAGACTTAATAAAATACATACTGTTTCCATGTCGTTTTTCTATTTCTTTGGTTGTTTTCCAAACAAAGTAGTCATATATAACGAACTGAAATAAATAAAAAATTTATATTACTTAAGTACATGTTTATTATCACTTACTAACAAAATGTCAAAAAGTATCTTTTTTTTTAAAAAAAAAAAATTTATAGTTGCATAAAGCATTTTTGAATGCATTTAACGATAAAATTTTAAAAATGCTTTATAACAAAACAATTATTTTAGTTGAAATAAGGAAACCTTAACAAAAGATCTCGGGACTTTACTGAAAATAAAGCATTTTTTTTCCATTTCATAAAGATGCGCTTTGAACGAATTATATTTAAATTATACTGAAAACGACTATGATTAGAAGATTTTAAAGTAACTTTTTTAGATCAATTTCGGCTAAATGTAAATAGTTGGCTATGTTGGAAGACACTGTCATTACAAATTTGATTCAATAATTAATTAATGCACGAAGTTATAAAAAAAAAGCTTTTGAAAATATTGTCATATACTATTTTTGAATATATTTAATACCATTTTTGAATGTATTTTATGATTAAATTCAAAAATGGTATATGGCAATATTTAAAGAGCCATAACCACATGTGATTTTAAAACCATTAGGCTGACTATGTCCGGTTTCATTGTTCGTCCAGTAACCATATATAAGCAAGATAATATTGCTTTATTGTAACCCTTAACTAAAACAAGTTTCTAATTTTCTCATTAATATTTAACTAAAACTGCGTTCAGTTATATGTTGTTTTACCTGCCTTTTTCTGTCCTTTTTGATTTAGCATGTCTTTTCAACCTGTTGCTGTGGTTACATAATTTTTAAAGATAGATAGATAGATATTATGTGATAGTCAGATTCAAACTTCTGTTTCATTTCAAACTTAAATACATCTATGGATGAAATGTATAAATGTAATGTGGCAGTTATGCATCTCTTATGAAATTAAGTTAAAATATTAGAGGTGAAATTAATCGATTTTTAAAAAAAAATACCTCTTCTCCTGTCGATCTAGTTTCTACAGCTAACACAGTTTTGAGGCACAGTATCTAGAATGTTTCCGAGTAATTCTTTAATAGTTTTCGTTTAAAGGCAAAAATAATTTTTGCTATCTCGTTAAAAGTACTGAAAACTCCCCAATCATTTCTCTACAGCAGTCAATATCTATCAATTCAATTGAGCTGAACTCGTCAGCTCGATTGCTGTTTCTTAAAACAAATATATAATGACTACTCTTCAATCAACCACGTGGTTACACTATAAGTCGAAGCCAGGATAATTTGTTTTCATTCACATGGAGCAACAGTCTGTACTCCAAGTACATGTATTTTATACCATGCCGAGCTTACAGACTCATAACGTTTTTCTCATCCTGGCTAATTAAACAAATAGCGTGTTATTTCCATGATCACGTGGCCAAAATGTCTTTTCCAGAAGTATTTGTCCGGATGAATTTTTGACCCCTTGTTTACGTCTATTTAACATGTTTTCCTCCAGAAATCCGTGTAGGAACATCAATAGTTCTATATAGATAAGTTCAAAATAAAATAACTACACGCTTAATCACCTATACATGTTTGTAAGTTGATAAATATCTTTTGTAAAGATTTTTTATCAATAAGACGATAAATCATTGTTGTTTTGCTTCACAGGTTTGCAACTCTAAATTGCTGAATGGATTACGCTAAAATAGTTAAGAACAATGGTATGACACTTCGAATAAATTTGCTCAAGCTTTTAATGCTGTTAACCCTTATTCTTGATGCAATCACGTGTTGACCTTTCATTAAGATCAAACCATACGGTAACAAAAATAACCATTTAACGATCCTTTTATATATATATATATATATATATATATATATATATATATATATATATATATATATATATATATATATATATATATATATATATATATATATATATATTTATCAATCGATGTGGGGTTTATTTATTCATTTAATTACGAGAGGCCTTCAGAGTTTTTGTTTCAAATAACATTTTTGCATGTGCACTTTTGTATTGTTTTCTTCTTCTTCGACTTGGTACGTGTATATATGTCTTTAGGTTGTTTCTTTGCAATTGTCGTCCCTGTTTTTCAGTGTTTTTAGCTTTAAAAACTTCCATTACAGTAACTTTTCATATCGTATTCTTACTTGCATTTTAACCATTTTACAATGCTGAATGCAACACTGGTCTAAATGAAGTTGAGGAAATGCTCTGGATAGAAAAAGTAAGGATGATGTGTAGTTTGAAATATATAATACAAATACCAGTTAAATTTTGATGTGCCAGATGTGCACATTTCGGAAATTAATTCCTTATCAGTGACACTAAGACCGAAAAGTTTGATACATAACAAATATAAGCCAAACAGTTGAAAATAATGAATCTAAAGTTTCAAAATTATATAAATCCAAATCCAGCTAAGGAATGCTGTGCATGAGGGAACAATCTCTGACAAACACTCCAGACAAGATAGTTTTAAATTAATTCCAAATTTTAGACGACTGACAATTTTGCTAAATGGTACATTTTCTGACAGCACAAAGTACTGCCTACCGAGTTAGCGATAGAATTTGCAATCAGAGACATATGTGTCTGTGTTGAAATTTGACTTAAAAATGTCTACATAATGAAGGTGTAAATGGAATTTAGTTGCAAACTTGAATTTATAAGTAGATAGTACAACTTAAAAGTTAAGTAATTCAAATAGTTCCCTTTTTTCAAGTACGATTTTTCTTTAAAATAATGTCCCAAAAGAGGTTTTAAAGAAAGCACAGACACTTTTCCCTTGGCAATATTACACAACACTACCTACAGTTTAATTCAAATGAGCAGGGTCTAAGTTAAGATTTCTAGAGGTTTTTTTTTTTTTTTTTTTTTTTTTTTTTTGCACTACTTAACCGAACCATCTGGCGGATTATAAATGTACATAAAAACTGACAAAATCTAAGATGGAGGATATATAATTGATTTAAACCCTTTCTGGGACTTTTATGAATTAATGGGGAGAAAAACGTGGTTTTAATTATCTATGGAAGGGAAGTATTAAAATACCTATCTTTAGTCGTACAACTAACCTTTGTTACTTTAAGATAAATGACTGTCATTAAAATAAAACTTTAAGAAAATGTATATTTCTGTATATCATATCTGCATTTAGAGGTTACATCTAAATAAAACAATCCCCCTAATAATGTTTATATTTCTCTATTAATGTGCTTACTTAATTATGTCTATTCGAACTGATATAGCAATGAAATAGCTCCGTTAAATGAAAATGGCAGCAATCACGGGGAATATAAGATTTGACCGCATGACCCTGACCTTTAACCTACAAACCCATTTGGCATGCAGCAACTTGTATAATGTTTATATACATTTATTCCAAGTTTGGTGAAAATCTATAATATATGTTGATGTTATAGAGAGGACAAAATACAAAAAGCATAGGAACGGACGAACAGACAGGCGGACAGGGGGGTTCTATATACCCCATAACTTTCAGTCAACAATTTCAAAGGACAAAAATATCAAATAAATAAGATCGGTAAAGTTAGCTACTAGTAACTGGCTACTAGTAGCTAGCTACTTGTAGAAGAAAAGTTAGCTACTAGTAGCCAGTTACTTGTGGAGGAAAAGTTAGCCACTAGTAACCAGTTACTTGAACGATTAAAGATAAATACTAGTAATTATTTCTAGTAAATTTTACTTATTTACTGATAAAAACAAATAAATGTTTTCCGTGTGTAATTTCGTCTTAATCACAGCTTTCACAGATAATCCTTCCGCATAAGTTTTCTTGTACCACGAATGTAGTACACAGATATTTAAAAACTAATTGTTTTACGTAACAATTAAAAAATCTGCATCTAATGATACCAAATATTTAGACATTACAGCCTTCATACGCACGCATACACTTACGCAATCCGACTGGGGGGTAGTTTTTGCTGTATATTTCTATGATTTTTCACTTTCAGTGCGAGTAGCTGGCTATTTATTTCAAAGATATTCAATATTTATTAACATCATCATCAAGGATATTCAATTCTGCATCTAATGATACAAAATATTTAGACATTACAGCCTTCATACGCAAGCATACGCTTACGCAATCCGACTAGGGGGTAGTTTTTGGTGTAGATTTCTATGATTTTTGACATTCAGTGCGAGTAGCTGGCTATTTATTTCAAAGATATTCAATATTTAATCACATCATCATCAAGGATATTCAATTCTGCATCTAATGATACCAAATATTTAGACATTAAAGCTTTCATACACACGCATACGCTTACGCAATCCGACTAGGGGGGTGTTTTTGGTGTAGATTTCTATGATTTTTCACATTCAGTGCGAGTAGCTGGCTATTTATTTCAAAGATATTCAATATTAATTCACATCATTATCAAGGATATTCAATTCTGCATCAAACTATACCAAATATTTAGACATTAATGCTTTCATACGCACACATACGCTTACGCAATCCGACTGGGGGGTAGTTTTTGGTGCAGATTTCTATGATTTTTCACATTCAGTGCGAGTAGCTGGCTATTTATTTCAAAGATATTCAATATTTATTCACATCATCATCAAGGATATTCAATTTGCATCTATTGATACCAAATATTTAGACATTAATGCTTTCATACGCACGCATACGTTTACGTAATCCGACTGTGGGGTAGTTTTTGGTGCAGATTTCAATGATTTTTCACATTCAGTGCGAGTAGCTGGCTATTGATTTCAAAGATATTTAATATGAATTCACATCATCATCAAGGTAATTCAATTCTGCATCTAATGATACCAAATATTTATAAATTACAGCCTTCATACACACGCATACGCTTACGCAAACCGACTAGGGGTAGTTTTTGGTGTAGATTTCTACGATTTTTCACATTCAGTGCGAGTAGCTGGCTATTTATTTCAAAGATATTCAATATTTATTCACATCATCCTTAAGGATATTCAATTCTGCATCTAATGTAACCAAATATTTAGACATTACAGCCTTCATACGCACGCATACGCTTACGCAATCCGACTGGGGGGGTAGTTTTTGCTGTAGATTTCTATGATTTTTCACATTCAGTGTGAGTAGCTGGCTATTTATTTCAAAGATATTCAATATTTATTCACATAATCATCAAGGATGTTCAATTTTGCATCTAATGATACCAAATATTTAGACATTATGTACAGCCTTCATACGCAAGCATACGCTTACGCAATCCGACTATGGGGGTGTTTTTGGTGTAGATTTCTATGATTTTTGACATTCAGTGCGAGTAGCTGGCTATTTATTTCAAAGATATTCAATATTTAATCACATCATCATCAAGGATATTCAATTCTGCATCTAATGATACCAAATATTTAGACATTAAAGCTTTCATACACACGCATACGCTTACGCAATCCGACTAGGGGGGTGTTTTTGGTGTAGATTTCTATGATTTTTCACATTCAGTGCGAGTAGCTGGCTATTTATTTCAAAGATATTCAATATTAATTCACATCATTATCAAGGATATTCAATTCTGCATTAAACTGATACCAAATATTTAGACATTAATGCTTCATACGCACGCATACGCTTACGCAATCCGACTGGGGGGTAGTTTTTGGTGTAGATTTCTATGATTTTTCACATTCAGTGCGAGTAGCTGGCTATTTATTTCAAAGATATTCAATATTTATTCACATCATCATCAAGGATATTCAATTCTGCATCTAATGATACCAAATATTTAGACATTAATGCCTTCATACGCACGCATACGCTTACGCAATCCGACTGGGGGGTAGTTTTTGGTGTAGATTTCTATGATTTTTCACATTCAGTGCGAGTAGCTGGCTATTTATTTCAAAGATATTCAATATTAATTCACATCATCATCAAGGTAATTCAATTCTGCATCTAATGATACCAAATATTTAGACATTACAGCCTTCATACGCACGCATACGCTTACGCAATCCGACTAGGGGGTAGTTTTTGGTGTAGATTTCTACGATTTTTCACATTCAGTGCGAGTAGCTGGCTATTTATTTCAAAGATATTCAATATTTATTCACATCATCCTTAAGGATATTCAATTCTGCATCTAATGATACCAAATATTTAGACATTACAGCCTTCATACGCAAGCATACGCTTACGCAATCCGACTAGGGGGTAGTTTTTGGTGTAGATTTCTATGAATTTTTGACATTCAGTGCGAGTAGCTGGCTATTCATTTCAAAGATATTCAATATTTATTCACATCATCATCAAGGTAATTCAATTCTGCATCTAATGATACCAAATATTTAGACATTACAGCCTTCATACGCACGCATACGCTTACGCAAACCGACTAGGGGGTAGTTTTTGGTGTAGATTTCTACGATTTTTCACATTCAGTGCGAGTAGCTGGCTATTTATTTCAAAGATATTCAATATTTATTCACATCATCATTAAGGATATTCAATTCTGCATCTAATGATAACCAAATATTTAGACATTACAGCCTTCATACGCACGCATACGCTTACGCAATCCGACTGGGGGGGTAGTTTTTGCTGTAGATTTCTACTGATTTTTCACATTCAGTGCGAGTAGCTGGCTATTTATTTCAAAGATATTCAATATTTATTCACATCATCATCAAGGATATTCAATTCTGCATCTAATGATACCAAATATTTAGACATTACAGCCTTCATACGCACGCATACGCTTACGCAATCCGACTAGGGGGGTAGTTTTTGGTGTAGATTTCTATGATTTTTCACATTCAGTGCGAGTAGCTGGCTATTTATTTCAAAGATATTCAATATTTATTCACATCATCATCAAGGATATTCAATTCTGCATCTAATGATACCAAATATTTAGACATTAAAGCCTTCATACGCACGCATACGCTTACGCAATCCGACTAGGGGGGTAGTTTTTGGTGTAGATTTCTATGATTTTTCACATTCAGTGCGAGTAGCTGGCTATTTATTTCAAAGATATTCAATATTAATTCACATCATCATCAAGGATATTCAATTCTGCATCTAATGATACCAAATATTTAGACATTACAGCCTTCATACGCACGCATACGCTTACGCAATCCGACTGGGGGGTAGTTTTTGGTGTAGATTTCTATGATTTTTCACATTCAGTGCGAGTAGCTGGCTATTTATTTCAAAGATATTCAATATTTATTCACATCATCATCAAGGATATTCAATTCTGCATCTAATGATACCAAATATTTAGACATTAATGCCTTTCATACGCACGCATACGCTTACGCAATCCGACTGTGGGGTAGTTTTTGGTGTAGATTTCTATGATTTTTCACATTCAGTGCGAGTAGCTGGCTATTTATTTCAAAGATATTTAATATTAATTCACATCATCATCAAGGTAATTCAATTCTGCATCTAATGATACCAAATATTTAGACATTACAGCCTTCATACGCACGCATACGCTTACGCAATCCGACTAGGGGGTAGTTTTTGGTGTAGATTTCTACGATTTTTCACATTCAGTGCGAGTAGCTGGCTATTTATTTCAAAGATATTCAATATTTATTCACATCATCATCAAGGATATTCAATTCTGCATCTAATGATAACCAAATATTTAGACATTACAGCCTTCATACGCACGCATACGCTTACGCAATCCGACTAGGGGGTAGTTTTTGGTGTAGATTTCTATGATTTTTCACATTCAGTGCGAGTAGCTGGCTATTTATTTCAAAGATATTCAATATTTATTCACATCATCATCAAGGATATTCAATTCTGCATCTAATGATACCAAATATTTAGACATTACAGCCTTCATACGCACGCATACGCTTACGCAATCCGACTAGGGGGTAGTTTTTGGTGTAGATTTCTACGATTTTTCACATTCAGTGCGAGTAGCTGGCTATTTATTTCAAAGATATTCAATATTTATTCACATCATCATCAAGGATATTCAATTCTGCATCTAATGATACCAAATATTTAGACATTACAGCCTTCATACGCACGCATACGCTTACGCAATCCGACTGGGGGGGTAGTTTTTGGCTGTAGATTTCTATGATTTTTCACATTCAGTGTGAGTAGCTGGCTATTTATTTCAAAGATATTCAATATTTATTCACATAATCATCAAGGATGTTCAATTTTGCATCTAATGATACCAAATATTTAGACATTATGTACAGCCTTCATACGCAAGCATACGCTTACGCAATCCGACTAGGGGGGTGTTTTTGGTGTAGATTTCTATGATTTTTGACATTCAGTGCGAGTAGCTGGCTATTTATTTCAAAGATATTCAATATTTAATCACATCATCATCAAGGATATTCAATTCTGCATCTAATGATACCAAATATTTAGACATTAAAGCTTTCATACACACGCATACGCTTACGCAATCCGACTAGGGGGTGTTTTTGGTGTAGATTTCTATGATTTTTCACATTCAGTGCGAGTAGCTGGCTATTTATTTCAAAGATATTCAATATTAATTCACATCATTATCAAGGATATTCAATTCTGCATTAAACTATACCAAATATTTAGACATTAATGCTTTCATACGCACACATACGCTTACGCAATCCGACTGTGGGGTAGTTTTTGGTGCAGATTTCTATGATTTTTCACATTCAGTGCGAGTAGCTGGCTATTTATTTCAAAGATATTCAATATTTATTCACATCATCATCAAGGATATTCAATTTTGCATCTATTGATACCAAATATTTAGACATTAATGCTTTCATACGCACGCATACGTTTACGTAATCCGACTGTGGGGTAGTTTTTGGTGCAGATTTCTATGATTTTTCACATTCAGTGCGAGTAGCTGGCTATTTATTTCAAAGATATTTAATATGAATTCACATCATTATCAAGTTAATTCAATTCTGCATCTAATGATACCAAATATTTAGAAATTACAGCCTTCATACGCACGCATACTCTTACGCAAACCGACTAGGGGTAGTTTTTGGTGTAGATTTCTACGATTTTTCACATTCAGTGCGAGTAGCTGGCTATTTATTTCAAAGATATTCAATATTTATTCACATCATCCTTAAGGATATTCAATTCTGCATCTAATGTAACCAAATATTTAGACATTACAGCCTTCATACGCACGCATACGCTTACGCAATCCGACTGGGGGGGTAGTTTTTGCTGTAGATTTCTATGATTTTTCACATTCAGTGCGAGTAGCTGGCTATTTATTTCAAAGATATTCAATATTTATTCACATAATCATCAAGGATGTTCAATTTTGCATCTAATGATACCAAATATTTAGACATTACAGCCTTCATACGCAAGCATACGCTTACGCAATCCGACTAGGGGGTAGTTTTTGGTGTAGATTTCTATGAATTTTGACATTCAGTGCGAGTAGCTGGCTATTCATTTCAAAGATATTCAATATTTATTCACATCATCATCAAGAATATTCAATTCTGCATCTAATGATACCAAATATTTAGACATTAAAGCTTTCATACACACGCATACGCTTACGCAATCCGACTAGGGGGGTGTTTTTGGTGTAAATTTCTATGATTTTTCACATTCAGTGCGAGTAGCTGGCTATTTATTTCAAAGATATTCAATATTAATTCACATCATCATCAAGGATATTCAATTATGCATCTAATGATACCAAATATTTAGACATTAATGCTTTCATACGCACACATACACTTACGCAATCCGACTTGGGGGGTAGTTTTGGTGTAGATTTCTATGATTTTTCACATTCAGTGCGAGTAGCTTGCTATTTATTTCAAAGATATTCAATATTTATTCACATCATGATCAAGGATATTAAACTCTGTGTGGATATCACCTTTTTGGAATATATGAGTATATTTTTATACAACATCACAGTGCCAAGGATCGGGATTGAATGTGGATGAAAGTACTGACGGTACTGAGATGCGAGTTTTATGAATGTGCATGAAGTAACATACTTAAATGCTTACACTTCCAAAGAGGAGGGTAAGTTTTGTATTAAATTTTTATCATTTTATTCGGTTTATTGCTCTAAGAGCAAATAGCATGTTTTTGTCGTCCCGTTTGTTAATTTTGCAACAGTCGGATGTTTACTGGTTAACCGCCCAAAAAATCTAACTGAAAATGTAGTACGTTATGTTACCATCATTTTGTGAAAAACAATTAAATTAACAAATTATTTTTTTATAATTTAATGTTAATTTGTTAAGAAAATAAAATTGTCATTGAAAAAAAATAAAGCATTAGGCAAGATCTCGAAAACTTTGGGCGAGCTCACAGTAGTACAATCAGTAGGTAGCAATACAACCATAATTCACCACTGTCGGTCTGTGTAACCAAAAGTAAATTGTAGTTAACATAAATATACACTAGTTGGTTATGATGATGATTAAATTGCCATGCAGATAATCGATAAATGTGAATGACATTGACCACAGAAAAAACAGGAATCCGAAAAATAGATAATGCTTGCGTATAAATTTACAAACGTTGGAAGAAAAAGAGAATTATTTAACGAATGCGACCATCAGAGAACCTTATATGTTTTATCTGCCTTTTGTTTCTTTTTAATGTCTTTATGATGTACTCACGGCGACTTTGGCTGTTTCCAATTTTGAGTACAATTTGTTTAGCTTCAATGTCTTTTTAACTATTAATATTATTGTATTTGTTTTTTCTTTGACCATCATTTTGTAAATTAAGAATTGTTTTTGACATGAACACTTGAAGATTCTTACTGTATATACAAAAACAATTAAAAACATTACAGATTTATTAATGGATCGATTTGGTTCACCTTGTAAGTAGAAGTCTAGCTGTTTAAATTTTTTTTTTCTAAAAAAAATATTATGTTGACCAATTTTTTCTGGTGTTATTAAAAGTCTACAATTTGAAAAATTCCGATATTAACCAAGCAAAAGTACGTAATTACTAGTAGTGAGAAATATCCTCGGATGCTAATGTCATGTGCTACTTTTGAATTGTATTATTTCATAAAAATTCAAAAGAAGCACATGACACTAAGATAGCTACAGTAACTTAAAAAAAAACAACAGATAAATGGCAATTACAGATTATTTTTCGTGCGATTTAGTACAAATTTTTTTAATTTTAAATTCCTTCTTTACTAAATTTTTTGAATATGTAAGTCTGGAGTTACTTTTGTCATGTATTTTAAAACGCTCTTTTCCTGGCCAAAGTTTAAGATGTATATTTCGAAAAACCTTGTTTGATGAGTATTAAAATTGTGTCTGACTTTTAAAGCATTTCATAAACTTGATTTCATTCACAAAATTAATCAGGATGACAACAAAGCCATTACGAGCTGATTATGATGTACAGAAACAGCAGCCAAAATTCTCTTCCGTGTTCACAAAAGAAACGTTTTTCTCCTCCTCTGTTTTTACACACAAACACAGAGAGAGAGAGAGAGAGAGAGAGAGAGAGAGAGAGAGAGAGAGAGAGAGAGAGAGAGAGGTGTCTTTATTTTACAGTTTGTTTATTCTGCGAAACTTAGTAACCCGTTTCTTGCAATGCCCTTCTAGGTCAAGGCCAAGGTAATTAACTTTAGCCTCTCTCTCTCTCTCTCTCTCTCTCTCTCTCTCTCTCTCTCTCTCTCTCTCTCTCTGTCTCTGCCAATTATTAATACAATTTAAAGAAAATTATTTTTTTTTACAATATTTTATGATTTTATAACAAAGATGCTGATCTTTCTGGTTTTGAAGAATTTCTTTTTGATGATTAGGCTTAATTTAAAGTCGCAATAACCAAGATTTTTTAAAAGATATTTTGCTACAAAATTTTATTGTTTTATGACTTCGATCACTAACATTTGCTAAAAAATAATGTGAATTTTTTTTTTTTTTTTTGAAAATAAATGATTTTAACTAGAGATTACAAATCGGGTGAACGCATCAGGCCCATTGGATTTCTTGTTTTATATCCATTGCAGAAGTACTATAACCAACGAAAAGGATTGTTTTCAATTATTTGAAATATTTGTTGCAATTTAAAACAATTACTACTATTTCAATCTTATTTATTCTTCCAGATTCATCCAGCGGGGCTATCAGTACACTATGCACTTTGATTACAAATCCATACCGGTAACTCGGCAGTGTGTAAGCGTATCTGTGCATAACAAGACTTAAATGTCTAAATATTTGGTATCATTAGATGCAGAATTGAATATCCTTGATGATGATGTGAATAAATATTGAATATCTTTGAAATTAATAGCCAGACACTCGCACTGAATGTGAAAAATCGTAGAAAACTACACCAAAAAACTATCCCTCACAGTCGGATTGCGTAAGCGTATGCGTGCGTATGAAGGCTTTAATGCCTAAATATTTGGTATCATGAGATGCAGAATTGAATATCCTTGATGATGATGTCAATAAATATTGAATATCTTTGAAATAAATAGCCAGCTACTCGCACTGAATGTGAAAAATCATAGAAATCTACACCAAAAACACCCCCTAGTCGGATTGCGTAAGTGTATGTGCGCGTATGAAAGCATTAATGTCTAAATATTTGGTATCATTAAATTCAGAATTGAATATCCTTGATGATGATGTGAATAAATATTGAATATCTTTGAAATAAATAGCCAGCTACTCGCACTGAATGTGAAAAATCATAGAAATCTGCACCAAAAACTACCCCCCAGTCGGATTGCGTTAGTGTATGTGTGCGTATGAAAGCATTAATGTCTAAATATTTGGTATAGTTTGATGCAGAATTGAATATCCTTGATAATGATGTCAATTAATATTGAATATCTTTGAAATGAATAGCCAGCTACTCGCACTGAATGTGAAAAATCATAGAAATCTACACCAAAAACTACCCCCCAGTCGGATTGCGTAAGTGTATGTGTGCGTATGAAAGAATTAATGTCTAAATATTTGGTACCATCAGTTGCAGAAATGAATATCATTGATGATGATGTGAATAAATATTGAATATCTTTGAAATGAATAGCCAGCTACTCGCACTGAATGTGAAAAATCATAGAAATCTACAGCAAAAACTACCTCCCTAGTCGGATTGCGTAAGCGTATGTGTGCGTATGAAAGCATTAATGTCTAAATATTTGGTATCATTAGATTCAGAATTGAATATCCTTGATGATGATGTGAATAAATATTGAATATCTTTGAAATAAATAGCCAGCTACTCGCACTGAATGTGAAAAATCATAGAAACCGGCACCAAAAACTAACCCCCAGTCGGATTGCGTTAGTGTATGTGTGCGTATGAAAGCATTAATGTCTAAATATTTGGTATCATTATATGCAGAATTGAATATCCTTGATGATGATGTGAATAAATATTGAATATCTTTGAAATAAATAGCCAGCTACTCGCACTGAATGTGAAAAATCATAGAAATCTACAGTAAAAACTACCCCCCAGTCGGATTGCGTAAGCGTATGTGTGCGTATGAAAGCATTAATGTCTAAATATTTGGTATCATTATATGAAGAATTGAATATTCTTGATGATGATGTGAATAAATATTGAATATCTTTGAAATTAATAGCCAGCTACTCGCACTGAATGTGAAAAATCATAGAAATCTACAGCAAAAACTACCTCCCTAGTCGGATTGCGTAAGCGTATGTGTGCGTATGAAAGCATTAATGTCTAAATATTTGGTATCATTAGATTCAGAATTGAATATCCTTGATGATGATGTGAATAAATATTGAATATCTTTGAAATAAATAGCCAGCTACTCGCACTGAATGTGAAAAATCATAGAAATCTACAGTAAAAACTACCCCCCAGTCGGATTGCGTAAGCGTATGTGTGCGTATGAAAGCATTAATGTCTAAATATTTGGTATCATTATATGAAGAATTGAATATTCTTGATGATGATGTGAATAAATATTGAATATCTTTGAAATTAATAGCCAGCTACTCGCACTGAATGTGAAAAATCATAGAAATCTACACCAAAAACTACCCCCCAGTCGGATTGCGTAAGTGTATGTGTGCGTATGAAAGCATTCATGTCTAAATATTTGGTATCATTAGATGCAGAATTGAATATCCTTGATGATAATGTGAATAAATATTGAATATTTTTGAAATAAATAGCCAGCTACTCGCACTGAATGTGAAAAATCATAGAAATCTGCACCAAAAACTAACCCCAAGTCGGATTGCGTAAGCGTATGTGTGCGTATGAAAGCATTAATGTCTAAATATTTGGTACCATCAGTTGCAGAAATTGAATATCCTTGATGATGATGTGAATAAATATTGAATATCTTTGAAATGAATAGCCAGCTACTCGCACTGAATGTGAAAAATCATAGAAATCTACACCAAAAACTACCCCCCAGTCGGATTGCGTAAGCGTATGTGTGCGTATGAAAGCATTAATGTCTAAATATTTGGTATCATTAGATTCAGAATTGAATATCCTTGATGATGATGTGAATAAATATTGAATATCTTTGAAATAAATAGCCAGCTACTCGCACTGAATGTGAAAAATCATAGAAATCTGCAGCAAAAACTACCCCCCAGTCGGATTGCGTAAGCGTATGTGTGCGTATGAAAGCATTAATGTCTTAATATTTGGTATCATTAGATGCAGAATTGAATATCATTGATGATGATGTGAATAAATATTGAATATCTTTGAAATAAATAGCCAGCTACTCGCACTGAATGTGAAAAATCATAGAAATCTGCACCAAAAACTACCCCCAGTCGGATTGCGTTAGTGTATGTGTGCGTATGAAAGCATTAATGTCTAAATATTTGATATCATTAGATGCAGAATCGAATATCCTTGATGATGATGTGAATAAATATTGAATATCTTTGAAATAAATAGTCAGCTACTCGCACTGAATGTGAAAAAATCATAGAAATCTGCACCAAAAACTACCCCCCAGTCGGATTGCGTAAGTGTATGTGCGCGTATGAAAGCATTAATGTCTAAATATTTGGTACCATTAGATGCAGAATTGAATATCCTTGATGATGATGTGAATAAATATTGAATATCTTTGAAATTAATAGCCAGCTACTCGCACTGAATGTGAAATATCATAGAAATCTACACCAAAAGCTATCCCCCAGTCGGATTGCGTAAGCGTATGTGTGCGTATGAAAGCATTAATGTCTAAATATTTGGTATCATTAAATGAAGAATTGAATATCCTTGATGATAATGTGAATAAATATTGAATATCTTTGAAATTAATAGCCAGCTACTCGCACTGAATGTGAAAAATCATAGAAATATACACCAAAAACTACCCCCCAGTCGGATTGCGTAAGTGTATGTGTGCGTATGAAAGCATTAATGTCTGAATATTTGGTACCATCAGTTGCAGAATTGAATATCATTGATGATGATGTGAATATATATTGAATATCTTTGAAATGAATAGCCAGCTACTCGCACTGAATGTGAAAAATCATAGAAATCTGCACCAAAAACTACCCCCCAGTCGGATTCCGTTAGTGTATGTGTGCGCATGAAAGCATTAATGTCTAAATATTTGGTATCATTATATGCAGAATTGAATATCCTTGATGAAGATGTGAATAAATATTGAATATCTTTGAAATAAGTAGCCAGCTTTTCGCACTGAATGTGAAAAATCATAGAAATCTACACCAAAAACTACCCCCCAGTCGGATTGCGTAAGCGTATGCGTGTGTATGAAAGCATTAATGTCTAAATATTTGGTACCATTAAATGCAGAATTGAATATCCTTGATGATGATTGTGAATAAATATTGAATATCTTTGAATTAAATAGCCAGCTACTCGCACTGAATGTGAAAAATCATAGAAATCTGCACCAAAAACTACCCCCCAGTCGGATTGCGTTAGTGTATGTGTGCGTATGAAAGCATTAATGTCTAAATATTTGATATCATTAGATGCAGAATTGAATATCCTTGATGATGATGTGAATAAATATTGAATATCTTTGAAATAAATAGCCAGCTACTCGCACTGAATGTGAAAAATCATAGAAATCTGCACCAAAAACTACCCCCCAGTCGGATTGCGTAAGTGTATGTGCGCGTATGAAAGCATTAATGTCTAAATATTTGTTATCATTAGATGCAGAATTGAATATCATTGATGATGATGTGAATAAGTATTGAATATCTTTGAAATTAATAGCCAGCTCCTCGCACTGAATGTGAAGAATCATAGAAATCTACAGCAAAAACTACCCCCAGTCGGATTGCGTAAGCGTATGTGTGCGTATGAAAGCATTAATCTCTAAATATTTGGTATCATTATATACAGAATTGAATATCCTTGATGATGATATGAATAAATATTGAATATCTTTGAAATTAATAGCCAGCTACTCGCACTGAATGTGAAAAATCATAGAAATCTACAGCAAAAACTACCCCCCAGTCGGATTGCGTAAGCGTATGTGTGCGTATGAAAGCATTAATGTCTTAATATTTGGTATCATTAGATGCAGAATTGAATATCCTTGATGATGATGTGAATAAATATTGAATATCTTTGAAATAAATAGCCAGCTACTCGCACTGAATGTGAAAAATCATAGAAATCTGCACCAAAAACTACCCCCCAGTCGGATTGCGTTAGTGTATGTGTGCGTATGAAAGCATTAATGTCTAAATATTTGGTATCATTAGATGCAGAATTGAATATCCTTGATGATGATGTGAATAAATATTGAATATCTTTGAAATAAATAGCCAGCTACTCGCACTGAATGTGAAAAATCATAGAAATCTGCACCAAAAACTACCCCAGTCGGATATCGTAAGCGTATGTGTGCGTATGAAAGCATTAATGTCTAAATATTTGGTATCAATAGATGCAGATTTTTTAATTGTTACTTAAAACAGTTATATTTTATATCTGTGTACTACATGACGGTACAACTTATGCGGAAGGATTATCTGTGAAAGCTGTGATTAGGACGAAATTACACACGGAAAACATTTATTTGTTTTTATCAGTAAATAAGTAAATAAAAGCTAACTAGAAATAATTGCTAGTATTTATCTTTAATCGTTCAAGTAACTGGTTACTAGTAGCTAACTTTTCCTTCACAAGTAACTGACTACTTATAGCTAACTTTTCTTCTACAAGTAGCCAGTTACTAGTAGCCAGTTACTAGTAGCTATCTTTACCGATCTAAATAATTAGCCTATTTGAGGAAGTGATGGTTAAAGTAAATATCACCGATACCGTGAATGAATACCACTAAAGGACGGCTGCTTTGAGAAATTTCACTTTTACTTAAATATAAAAGTACACACGGTACCTACTTAGACTGAAAGAACTTTATCAGTACCGTGCTTATTTTTGTAATTTTTATGAAATAAAGTACCAAAGATGCCTTGCTTTTTAAATAAAACATTTCGGAATAAATAAGTAAAACCAAGTGACACTCTATATATTTTTCTTAAGCCGTGTGAGAAAATGTTTAAACAGACCCTCAGGCTATAACGAACTTCTACTAAATTTTGCTAAATAGAGAACTTGGATTTACAGAAATAGAGAACTTGGATTTACAGAAATAGAGAACTTGGATTTACAGACTGTTGATAAAACCCCATTATTAATGTTTAAAAAAAAAAAAAAAAAAAAAAAAAAAACACCGTTGTTATTGGGTGAGTAGAACTCTTGAGTAGATCTATATACTATTATTGATAAAGAAACTGAATCCTATTGTATTTTGTCACATGGTATCTCTGCTACACATATTTATTTACTATTACATAGTCTTGCATATTTAACTGAACAAAATAAAAATAAAAAATAGATAAATAAATAAATAAATACAGTAAATAATAAATAAGAAAGAAAGATATGTCCTTAAATTTTGGTATACATTTTTCTATATATTTATAAAATAAATATTTTATTTATTATGATGAAGTATTTGATATTTTCTTTAAAAAATCTAATATTTTATAGAATGTTATTTAAAATTATTTTCTCAATAATTTTCGATAAAAATCAAATATACATTAGTGTTTTTAAAAAAAATATTTATTTATTTATTTATTTATTTATTTATTTATTTATTCATTTATTTATTGGCAGACACAAGTAAGCTCCCGGAACTCCACTCCATTTCTTTCACCATTTAGAGTTTAGTACGTACCAAGATGGATGCCTAACAATAGTAAACAACATGGATAGTGCTACTTTAATTTCCTATTTTTAGTGTATGTTTATGGTATAGACGAATTTATTTATTCATTTTGATCAAGAGAGGGCAATGTTTCTGATATTATTCTAAATTTAGTTTACTTTGTTTTTCTAGAGGGTTGTTAAATTTTGTGATTTACCCACAGGCACCTGTTTCTCAAGAACACAAGAAGAATGTAATAACCCATCACCATTGTCTTTGAATTTAAACCCATTACCATTGTCTTTGAATTTAGGCTTATTCATATATAAGGATGTTGACTGGTCCCATTTTCACAATCATTCCAGTCTTTGCAGTATTTTTTGTTAATACAAATTGTTCTTTTACAAAAATGAAAATAAATGCAGATGTCATATTCAGGAATTTAAGGTGCCATTTTAAAGATGTAATCTTTTAAATGACACCTTAAAAATTCTGAAAATCTTGAAAGCTATGTCTTATGAGATTAAAATTATTAAGTAGAGCACATGCCTGAAGTGAAATAACTTTTCTTTTAGTCATTCAAAACCAAAGATAACACTCAGAGTGACTTTAAGACCCAACAACACAACTCCATTGGTGAATTTTTTATTGTGTAACCGGAACGAGGAGAAACACCTGAAATAAAAAAACACATCCTCATTGAGTGCCCCGGCTGATGACTGAACCTGACCCTTTCAGGTGATAAGGTAGTGCTCTACCACAAGGCTAAAAGGTATGGACCAGCTGATAGTCCAGCAGTAAATCACATAGACCTAAAATACATGGCTCTGAACAGCTTTTTTTTTTTTATTATACTGATGTTGCCATTTTGAAACGTTTGGAGCCATGTATTTCAGGTCTACTGTATACAACACTTTAACACCATGACTAGCTCAGCCACGCTACATTCTTCCCCTGTCATCTTCAGATTTCCAACCTTGGAAATCTTATATACAACATTTCAATTATTTTTTTGGGTGTTGTTTATTTTATTGGGTGCCCACTACAGATGAATAAAAAGTCTAATGAAAATATATTTTTAATCTAATCAAAAAGTTCCTTTTTCAGAAATGAATTATATAGAGTGTATTTCATGTATTTAAATACAAAATTTCTGATTTTTTTTGTGATGAAAATTTTGTTTTTCTGTTTTTTTGGCACTAGGATTACTCTTTGTAGATTTATATCAAAGTATATATATAACCATTTTATGATATAAGATATTTTATTATTTTCAGTCAGTGTTATTGGGATCAGAGTATTTATCTAAAAATAAATGATTAAAAATGGGAACACCTCCAGGATCAAGTGGTTTACAACTAAATAAAGGGATGATTCATCAGTACACATCCCATGAGACAGGTAAGCTATGTTTTTTTCTTATTACGTCCCCCTAAATGATTGGGGACAAATTTGTTTTACTCTATTTCTTATGAATGTATTCTCCTTCCACTCTTTCTATACCTCACTCAGGACTTGGAAATTTTGTAAGATGCTTTTAATCTTCTTCCCATACTAGAGCCATAAAAAGTTCATTACCACAATGGTCTTTTGGATGAGACTCAAAACCGAGTTCTCGTGTCTCTGTGCATGCTAAAGACACCTCTGTAGACTTCGAAAAAGAGTAGGCCACCTGTGGCCGCTACAGAGAACACTTACAACTAGCGAATGAAGCAGACTGAGCAAGATAAAATAAGATAAAATTTCAGATTTCAGACCTTGTCTGGAGTGTTTGTCAGAGATTGGTTGTTTCTAGATCTGCAAGATAAACTTCAATTTTAATTCACAGTTTAGTGATATTTTTAACCTGAGTTTTCTTATTAATTGGCAGGATATCTAACTCATCCACATGATATTCTCTTTAACTGCATGCTGAATCAACATCATATATCATAAGACAAGCAGATAGCTGTTATAGATAAAATCACAAACTTCTCAATCTTATAAAAATGAGGTGTATTGAAAGACCTACAACACAAAGCTACCTTTTCAGTCTTGTAGTCATTCAGAACCGGGAACAAGTCATCTTAGCCTAAAATTGGCTTAATAACCGACGCCCCATTTTACTGTAGCAAGGAATTTTAAAACCCTGACCCTACATCGCTGCAAAAGTAAAAATTCTGCTGCTTCAACTATAACTGGTAACATCTTGATATAAGTGAAATATTCATGACTTGAATGTAAAACCCAATTCAATCAATCAATTAATTACAAAAATGTTTGTGATCAATTGGAACCTACAACAGTACGACCCTCATAAGCACTTTATTATTTATAGTTCTCTCATTAAGACTTGTTTCAATTTATGTGACATTTATATCATTCTTCCTAAATCTTTTACAGATAAGCTGGCATTAAGAGCAACAAATGGAATAAGAAGTAATAAGTATAAACCTGTAGATTACGACAAACTCAAGGCGCTCGCTGCAGAGAAAAAATTCTCATCGCACAAAACGTTACTCAAAGTCAAGAAAATCGAACAAATGTCCAAACAGAGTAAAGAAAACACTTTACTGAAGCAGCATAAACTGATATGGCAAAAAGAGTTTATAAGACTTAACAATATGCGTAAAAGATTACAAGGAGAAGTAGATTTACATCGTAGAGAGAATGTTAATGATGGCAGGACTTTGCTCAAATATGTATCAGGAATTTGAAAACTTTGAAATGTCTTTGGATAATGATTTTTCTAGTTTTAAAGAAAAAACTGTTGAACCAGTCTGGAATCTCCGGTAAGATACAGTATATATATTTGATATTTGAGTAAATTAGATTAAGTATATACATGAACATTCTATAACTCAGTTTTACCCACTGTATACATATCCATCTTATCTCCGTAATCAAGGGTAAGTCTGGGTGGATTCATATGACATGTGTTTATATACCCAGTAATCAATTCTGCCTTCCATTTTGATTGCATCATCTTGGAATTTACCACAGCTGTAGTTTACATATTTAAGATGTTCCTCTGTCTTTGTAAAGTTGATTTTTTTTCAATTTTTGGAAGACAACCACATATTTTACTAATATTTTAAGATTTGTTTGTCATTATCAAGAGGGTGTACTCATCACTAAAATGAATTAACATCTCCTACACTTTATTAATTTATTTATTTATATTATTTTTTCTTGATAATTTTGAGAATTTGAAAGTTTTAAGAATCTGAAATATAATTGTATTTGTAAACTTTTAACTTTGAAAAATATATAAATGTTTTTCAGAGATGACCTTCAATTCTGGATACAGGAAAATATGCAAGATTTACGACTTGGATCACCAGATGTTGTCAGTAAACATCAGGAAATAAACTCTACAGTACAGAATGTTAAACATCAGCAGAATGATATACTTGAGAAGCTTTATCATGAACAGATATGTCTAGAACAAGAACTACAGATAGGTGAGACAGACAGACAGACACACACATATATATACAGATAGGTCACACACACACACACACACACACACACACACACACACACTTTTTTCAAAGAGAGAGTTTTTTTTTCATTTTTTTTAATTGAATAATTTGGTTTTTTTTTTTTTTTGTCTTATTGTTTTCAAATTGTACTCAGAATTTAATTGAATGTTTTATTTTTTTCAAATCATTAATTTTCTTTAGTGAAAATGTCATGGTTTTGTGATTTAAAATATTTTTTGGAGAAAATTATAGTTTGTGAAAATAAATCCTGTTGGAAACCTTGACAAGTAAAATTTATCATTTTCATTAAATTTCCTGGTATTTACTAAACCACAAAAATAGTGAAAATTTATCTTTCACAACACTTAACTTTGATTTTAACAAATCTAAACTGAAACAAATTGATTTTGGTATCATATTAGAGGGCATTCTGTGTACCGGTACTTTCAAATGGTATAGGATTTGTCACCACTAGGATTTCTTATGGCAGGGCAGCTGAGGCTTGAAAATCGTGATTCAAATCGGCTCAAAAATGACAGAAAAGTGCCCATGTTAGGCTCTGACTGGTTGACAAACATCCCACTACATAAAAGATACAATTTTTTTTCTGAAATGCTACCTACCTTAAATGATTAAAATGGTGAAATTTTAGTCCTCATAAACATGATTTAAAGCATGTCATATTCAAAATGTATGTAATTTTAGGAGAGCTTGCAGAGTTAAGTCATGGAAATTCTGATTATAAGATAGAAATAGAACAAGGTATTCCCGAGGAAGCATTTGATTTAGAGTGTTATGATATGGACCTCAAAGTTACGGTTCTACAGGAGTTCATCATTATCGATGAAAAATTCAGACAGAGACTACATGCCTTGGAAGATGAACACTCAAAAATATTAAGGTATTTTAAGTTTCTGTGTATTTATTTATAGTGCATATATGTACAATTAAAGCTATATTCATTGCCAGCATTTGATTGGTTAAATATTGGTGTATCTGAAAAAAATCTGAGAATCAACTGAGGTATAGGTAAAAAGAGAAACATTAAAAATATATACTTTGGGATTTAAAAAAAACTGTTGTGATGAATGGGGTAAGAAATTAATAAAGGGACATTGGAATGGGGATTTAATGTATTTAGCTTTATAAAATTCCTGATGTTTTAAGAAAAAATAACCATGGGAGGTTTTGACTTTATTTACATATAAATTGTTTGAATATTATTCAAATCTTATAAAAGTTTTCCATGGTTGGCTAGGATCAAACAAGCAGCTGATGTAACCTAGGCATAAATCAGTCAGATTTGATTTGATTTGATTTAATGGGGTTTTATGTCCCAGTCAAGAATATTTCTCTTATATCTAGATGTCACAAGCTATAGGTGAAGTGGCAGAAGTTTTAACCTTTGCAGTGCACTTAGGGCTATGTGCAGGGAGGATTATTTAGCTTGCCACACCTGCCGTGACACGGGGCATTGGTTTTTAAGATCCTGTGACTTTCATTTCTAAATAACAAGTGCTTAGCTAAAGAACAGTCTCTACCTATTTGGTCATATTTGGACGGGGTTTCAACCCACTTGCAAAGCAAGCTCCCATAGGTGAAATTCAGTAGGAGTCCTTTAATTTTTGTGAGGACTTTCCGTCTTACTAAGTGGTCAGTCTCACTGAACACTGGTCCAGAAAAAACATCAATTCAATATCCTGTATATAATAGTTTTACACAAATGGTGTAACTTAACTGGTATGTTCAGGTGATCTTATTTTCATCTTAAATTTTTAAAATTGTTAAAATTTGCAATCAGTCAGCGCAATTGTAATTGACAAACTTCATATTTTAATTTTCAGTATGCATGATACATGTACTTTATTTTTGTGAATAAATACTGATACAAATTTTTGCAAAAATAAACATTTTTTCTATTATACATGTATTACAGTAAAATCTTGATCCATAGCAACCATACATTTATTCAGATTTTGGCATAATAAAAGAGTTTGGCAAAAATCAAAGAAAAGTTAGGACATATATAAAAACATGAAGAAGTAGACTTTGAACTTTAAAATACTGCGGCAATATGCAAGGTGGCAAAGTTAAGGTGGGGCATTATGACAAGGTTTTACTGTAAAAAAGAATGTATGATCCTACAACAGTAGTTGTTAGTGATTTACTTAAATTGTTATGACAAAAACAACCTTATAATTCTTTATGCCTAGATACAATGTATATGTTGCACCAAAAATCTACCTTTTTGATATTTTTTTTCAGGGCTGGTAGACATGGTGGTTGGGATGAAGACGAACATTTCCTATTTGTGGCAGTTTATGAACAGTATCCACATGAAATGCCAAATCGCAGAAAACTAATAATGGATCGTTTAAAACGTCATTTTCCTAAAAAATCAAGAAGTGAGTTGGTAAGTATGTCATCAAACATGTTTTAACGTAGATCTACATAATCATGGAATATTTACCATTCTTCTCAATCTTGCAAAAGAATGCATGGATAGACTTAGCATGTGTTACAAGATCAATGTCACATAATCTCGAATGAATTTCAGGGGCCCTGGTGACCATAATGGTCTAAAGCATGATCTTACAGATCACAGTGTCTCTCACTCCCTGGGTTCAAATTCCTCTCATGCAGATCTTAGTGTGAGAAAGTTTGTCAGTTCATTGCCTAGGATCTGTGTTTTTCTCTGGGCATTCTGGTTTCCTCCACTATCCCAGAATTGACCACCTCAAAATAAGTGAAAGAATCTTGAATGGGGCATGAAACATTATTAATCCAATCTAATCCCAATGAATTTTAGTTTTCACAGTCATTAAATTTAATTTTGTTTATTATAGTTTAATTTTTAAGCTTTTTGAGTTGGTGAACAATTTTATGTGGATTTTTAAATTAGTATTTTGGTCATTTCAGAATTAACTTTAACATTTTTTATTTATTTTTTTTAAAAAAAAGATCATTCATAAAAAAAATAAAAGTTGATTATAAGTGTCCACTACATCTTAGAAATCTAAATTTACTTAAGTAAGATCTCAATTCACAGATACCTTTGGTTAGGTTTTTTTTTTCTTTTTTTTTTTTTTTTCTTTTTTTTTTTTTTCTTTTTTTTTTTTCTTTTTTTTTTTTTCCTTTTTAATCATGTTTTGATGTACTCAACAATTACTTGCATTGATCTATTGATCACTCTAACAATATATTTGTGACAGGTGTCTCACGAAGACTGGATACAAAATAACAAATATTTCCTGGAACGTAAACATGTCCTCAAAGGTGGGTGGCAGAAAGCCAGGGAAGGTCTTTACTTCAAAGCTAAGTCAACATTTGCAGAAGCCGACCTTGCTGCTAAAATGGCTGAACACAAGGCCGAGGAAGCAAAAAAGAGAAAAGAAATATCAGATGCACTTTATGAAAAGGTAAATTGAAGCCACATTAAACAAATCTTAATGAATGTATTTTATTTTGAAGTTTTTTGACTTTAAACAATGATTAGTTACCAGACTTGATCCGATTGAAAAAAGGTTACAAAGTTGCAGAGATTTTAAGAGTCAAGTTCGGTACAGTTATTTATGTTAGAACACTTACTAAGCATAATATTTGTTTAATGAAACACAGGTCAAGTTCTTTTTAAAATACATGAGAAATAGTGTTATTTCCCTTTGTCAATTTCCTGAAAATAGCTTTTGTTAAATAGACATATATTAATAACATCAGCAATATTTAAAACATTATAAATGTTGCTGATGACACTTTATAATTTTTTACATTAATCAAATACAGGGTGAATTTGAATTGAGAATTATAAGCAACTGATTTGTTAACTTGTTTATTACAAGTTTTACATTTTGAATATTGTAAGTTTTGCAAAATGATAAACTCCCTTAAAAGTTTTTGTTTTAATTTGCAAAATATACATTATTACCATTTCATTTTCTGGTTTTCAATAGGTGCGTCTCTGGAGAGAACAGAAGATGGAATCTATAATGCTTCAACAAAAGATACATGAACAAAAGATGGAAGAAATGCAAGAAAAGTTAAAAATGGAAGAAGAAAGGGATAGAAAGAAAAGAGAAGAGGATAAGTTATTGGTTTGTGATGTTGATTTTTCATATTAGATAAAAATACTAATACACATTTGCAATTAAACTTGCTAACTGCATGGACTTGGGAATTGATTAAGTTAAAAGTTGCTTATAAAACTGGCTTATCAGAAATAGCCGCAAAAATTATTTATGTGAGGTTATTCATCATACAGCCAACCATTTAACCTACCCACCGACTAATCAATCAAAACTTACTATAATCGCCCCTCCAAACAACAAATGAATCTGCTAGCCCACCAATCAACCAAACCATTCCCCTTATTCCTATCACACCTAAAGTGAATGAGTATGTAAAGTCAATGATTATCAAACCTTGGTAGGTTAACCATTAAGTTATGGTGTTTTACCCACCAATCAAGATTATACTATTTTATTCAGGCTGTCAGTTCTGCAATGGTGAATTGTTTTGAAATTAGAGGCTCAAGTAGAATTTGCACCATATAGATGACAAGTTTAACAATCTGTAGTCCATGTCTTTTAGACCAATCAGCCAGCAAGATTTTTTTCTAGGCTCTGATTAATAAAATGTTCAGGTGCTCTAGGCTGTTTTTTCTGGAGAACATTTTTAATAATATTTGTTTATTTTTTCTTTTTTTTCACTTGTTTGAGATTTTATTTACTTTTAAAGGTTCAAAAATTCTATGAAGAGAGGAATAGAAAAAGAAGGGAGCAAGAAGCCAAATATGAAGAAAGACTTGAAGAATTGAAAAAGATTATGGAAGAACAGGCAAAATATGATAAAGAAAGGTAGGATAAGATTTCTTTTCCTTGTTTGGCATGATTAAAGTGCAGATGAATTTTATCATACCATTGATATGATCGAGAGATAAATTAAGTCCAAGTTTATGGTTTTTTTTTTGAAAGTAGTGGAGCTCCATTGTACTTTACTTTTTTAGTTAATTTTGTGGGAATGTCAGTAGGAAATAATAGAGTATTTTGTTGCATTTATTTAAAAAAACAACTATCTACTGCTTTTAAATTTTGGGAAATTCAAGTACTGCGGTATAGAAGACTGCATTACGACATACAGTAGCTAAGATTCTCGTTGCAAAATGTTAAATTAACTTGACAATCTTGAAAAAATTGAACATCTGTGGGTAATGAAAACTAGATCTTCATGTAATTTGCTGATGTATCACTGTTGTTTTGGAAAATTTAATGGTCAAATTCAGAAATTTTAGTCATTTTCTTGAAGGATAAGCCACCTGTTTTTGAGAAAAATTTTTGACAAACAAAGTCACTGTATTTCTTAAATATTACAGAATTATGCATTATTTCTTTTAAGTGTTGGAATTATCCATTATTTCTTAAAAGTGTCAGAATTATCCATTATTTATTAAAAGTGTCAGAATTATCCATTATTTATGAAAAGTGTCAGAATTATCCATTATTTATTAAAAGTGTCAGAATTATCAATTATTTATTAAAAGTGTCAGAATTATCCATAGCTGATATGGGGCTTTTAAGTTCTCAGTACAGTACTGGAATGAACAGAGTAGAATAATTTGTCATTGTGTTTTATGCCCCAATCAAGATTTTTCACTTTAGTCAGAAGGTCAATTCTGGGATGGTAAAACATGGCAGGGTTAAACAGAGAAATCCACAAACCTACAGAAATCAAACTGACATTTAAAAATCACCCTGATCTTCTATCTATGACTCTCCATCTGTCTGTTCCAGTATCATTTCCTCTCTAAAACTTCCACATCTATGGCTGGGTTTTTATCAAACTTAGGACAAATTTAAACCAACATATGTGGATTTTCTGCTACATATCAGACTTAGATGTGTAGATAAATGGTCAAGGTCACAAGGTTAAATCTTATTCCTTCCCAATAGGCAATGTTAAGACTAGTTAGTCTGCTCTAGTTTTTTATGACTTTATGGCCTTTTATGTACCTTTTCCAGTCTTAAGAATATTTTGTTTATCAAGTTAATTCTTCTTCATAAAACAGAGTTGCCTTTAGAGAACAACAGATAGCATTGAAGAATGAAGAAAAAGAAAGAAAGAAAGAAGAAATTGAAGAAGAAAAGAGAGAAGTTGAACGTAGACTTGAAGCTTTAAGACAACAGGTACAGTGTCAAAGCAGTTATCATATAGAAAATAATTCTTATAAAAAACATAACATTTCAAATATCATAGTACTATTAATATCTGTGAAACTTTTTGTAAAGCCTCTGAATTACCAAACCTTGTTCCTTTTGACAGTGTATGCCACAATTTGTAAAATAACAAAATGAATTTCTTCTTAGCTTTCTCTAATAGTTGCCAAATTCATTCATACTTAGTTAGTCTGGTTGAACAATTACTTAATATTTTTTCTCTTTCTTATTGTTGCCAAATTCATCCATACCATTTATTGTGTTTGAAACTGATAAAACAAACACTTTTCCAACACTGATTGTCTTTTTGATACTGTAGATCCCAAATGTGGCTTTCTCTCAAGATAGAGAAAAAGTACAAATTTGGGTGGATGTTAAGTTTTTTACTATATTCCCTGTATTTACGTATACTACTGCATATGCAAATACTATAAAAATAAAATTCTGGTTTAGTATTCTTAACCTTTTGCAGCTTAGGCAAATATGGAAAATTTTCACTTTATTCTAGAGCTACATTTATTATAGTGGCTGCAACAAAGGCAAAAGACCTTGGTAATCAAATTATAGGACTTAACTTGGCAAAATTTAATAACATATTTTGAAGGTCAAATATTGGCATCAAGGTCATGTGACCTGGGGACAAAGGTCAACATTTCATAATTTTTGAATGGGGAAAAAGTGCAAATTTGAATTAAGAAATGCAAAGTGTTAAGCAACTTACAGTACTAGAGTCTCCCTTAACTGGGAAACAAGTTTGTTACAAGGTTAACCTTTTGCCAGTAACCTCTATCAGCTGTGTTGACTGGAACAGAGTAAGATAGCATAAGTGATCGAGTGAGCAAGTTGCTTAAGCCACTTCAGCAATATTGCAGGTAGTAGTGCTACAAAACATATCAAACATTTTCTGCTATGCATCTACTCAAAAACACTATATAATCATAGGAACTTATCGTCTCTTTGAAATTTTTTTCCTTTTGATTCATTGAAGGTTCGGGTTGTGGCAGAGAGCAATCCAGAAAGACTGATACAAAATACACAGGTAAGTGTTAATAAAGAAATGATTATTGCCAAAAATTCAGATATTTGCTAATTAGTTGTTGGGTTAATTGCTGTTGTTGATGCTAGGTTGTCATCATAGGAGCACCATCATTTTACTTTAAAATAATTTTTGATTGATTGTTTTCCACAATGGTTGATTCAGAAAATATTCTGATTGTTCAGCAATAGTAGGAATATGTAGCAGACTAGGCTTAATAGGTGGTTGGGTAGCTCAGTCCGTAGAGTGTCCTGCTAGTATTGGGAAAGTCCCAAGTTTGATCCTGGTCTGGCCACTGCATTTTTCCCTTTCCTGTCACAAAAATAGAAGGGAAATAGACATCATTTCCCTTGTCTTCAATAATTAATTTACCATTCCACAGAATGACATTTTCGTTATTCTGTTAAAATTTGAATCAAAACCTTGTTTTAAGTGGTTTTGGTAGATTTCCTGTCAAAACACAAATCTTTTGGCATGTTCCTTGATATCAGTATTGATTTATTTTATACAAATAGGCATGGCAAAATAGGTTAGCAGGAGAAGAAGAAGATATAAATATACAGAAACCTCTGTTTGATATTACTGGATTTACAGCTAAACAGGTAAGTAAAATCTTAAAGTAAGTAATCTTACTACTAGGTAAATAAAACCTCTCAATAGGTTTACCACCTCTCTTATCAACACACTATTTGAACATCCAAAGTCTGTTTCTTATATGTCTTTTCCAGATTAGTCTTTCTTGCCAAACATTGTTATATTGCCAAAAACTGATTAAACAAATGACTGCAATGGATTGAGGTTAAAGTATCTCATTGACTTAATTGCTACAATTACAATTCTTTCATTGGTTGAACTGTTTAAGTTCGTTGCTTATTGCCACATCTCATAGCAATTTTCAACTCTTGCTTATAAATGACAAAACATGTTAATATTTCATGGATTAATTTATACATAATTTCGGGGCCTCAGTGGCCAAGCGCTTGCTTACGGATCACAGTGCCTCTCACCGCCTAGGTTCGAAATCCAACGCAGGATAGATCCTAGTGTGAAAAAATTTGTCAGTTCGCTTGCCGAAGGTCGCTGATTTTCTCTGGGCACTCTATTTTCCACCACCATCCTAGAACTGACTGCCTCGAAATAAGTGAAAGATTCTTGACTGGGGCGTAAAACACTATTACTCCACTCCACTCTACTCTATACATAATTTCAGGATAGATAACTCTAAACACCAGTTCAGGAAAGACAACTCTGTATCTTTGATCTGAAATTTCTCAATCATTGTAAACATAGCAGTCAAAATGAAATTCCAGAAGATAAAAATAATCTTAAGTTAAAAATTTTGCAGAGCCATTTGATTGTTTCTTTTAATGGTTACTTCTGGTATTGAAGACTTAACACTTTTTGGTTATCGTCATACAGTACAACTTTGATAACCAATGTAATTATCTTGAATACCAATGGTTACACCATCTTGAATTTAATGTCAAATTTTTCTTCTTTATCTCTTTACTCTAGAAAAACTCAGAAGTCAAATTGTTGAAATCACACAGTGCACTTTAAATTATAAATATTACAATATGCATAACTATGGTTAAGTGTTACTGAAGGCTTAGATATCGACTTACTTTCTAAATTTTTTGCACATATTTAGTTCAAACACTCTATATCTTAAATATTAGTTAAATATAAGTTATTTTTAAAAGATTGTTTTTGTATTTTATTTACAGATAACTTCCGACCCAAGGTTGAAGTTAGAACAGCGATTACGTGAGGCAGGACTTCATAATTCAGATTATGCTAGACATGTACTTGCCAATGTAGCACCACCCCAACCACCGAGAAGAGACATGGAATCTAATGTTTTTAAACACAATAACACATGATTGATACTTGAAAAGACTTACCTGTTAATTGGAATAGTCTTACCTGTTAATTGGAACTTATCTGGGAGGAGTTTTTATTCTCCATAATTATCATTAGAGTCCAATCTGTGTATATAAGCGGCCATAGAAAATGTTCAACCTTGATTGTTTGAAAAATGGATTTTGCACCTGAATTTGAAAATTTTTCCAACCAATTATGTCAGGAAAACAAAAAAATCTTACAAATGAGTGAAATTGAACAAACATTTATTTCCTTATTTTATTTGATTTTTATTTGTGTGATGATATTGTAAATCCACATAGCACCAACATATACATCTTGTTTAAATCCATCCATAATAACTAAAAACTCTGTATAAATGTTCATATTGATGAACAACAGACTGTTGTAAGAAAGTTATTTTATCAAGTATCAAATCCTTTTCAGCTGGTGATTTATATGTAATTTAATGGTTTAGTGGTTTTATAAGTTTTAGCTGTATACATTTTTAGCATGGACTTTGTGTGGTGCTATCCTACTTATGAAGAAGAGCATTCAAAATCTAGCTTTAAAAAATTAACTGTGCAATGTCATTGATAAAGTATATAATTATAATTTCAAAATAAGTTAGATTTCAAAACATTCCAATTCCAGAACTTAAGAGTTGCAATATGAGTGAAATTAATGCTTTAAACAACCACATTACTTAAATATTTAATACCCACATCCCCCCCCCCCCACACACACACACACAGACACACACAACAGTCATCACAGTGTCTCTCGCTTCCTAGGTTGAAATCCCACTCTGGCAGATTCTGATGTGAGAGTTTGTCAGTTTGCAGTTTTTGAACTCGTTTCCTCCACCATCCAGAACTGACCGCCTCGATATGAGTGAAAAATTCTTGACTTGGGCATTAAAAATTTATTATTCAACTCTCAACAATCGATCTAAATTGAAGATGGAAGTGGCTAGGTTTTACCTCCATCAATTTATGATAACAGTTATTTCAAGTGTACCAATCTTTGACATCATCATCATCACTGGTTTCTTTTTATTAACATGCAGGTACAGAAGCATCGTCTACACTAGTAGGCTTCCTTCCTGATGACTGGCTAGCTGCACACATGGCAGATTTCACCCCAACGCTGAATGACTGAACAATCAGCGTGTTGAGAAAGTTGTTTGGAATGTAAAAAGACTACATATTATCTATCAATGTATTAAATTCTTTTCAGGAAAAGTGATCTGTGATAATTTTATTTACCTGAAGAGGATAAAGAGTTTTGTGTATTTATTTATATGTATTTTTGTTGTATATTAAATACATGTATTTATAATTAAATAATTATACAAATTTTTGTGTTTTCATGTGTTACTTCCTTTTACCTAACTGTCAACTGTTCTTATGGATCAATCCTCTCTCTTGTTTATTTTGGGCAGAACCTAGTGTTATAAAGTCTGGCCCTTGTCAAGGGTCTTTTTTTTATCTCCAGGTATTCCAGTTTTCTTGACTAATTACAAACAACATCATATAGATGTAAAAAAGACTGTCAAACACTGTAACACCACTTTCATTTTGTTCTATTAGCATAACTGGGTTCAAGTTATTTGTTACAAAAAAAAAACCTGTGAACATTTTGATAACAATTTTTATGGAAAAATTCAGTTTCTGGAACTGTTTGTTAGGTTGGTTTTATCACCATTTTATAGTAACACTTTTCTTTTCTTTTTTATTATTATTAATCTCAAAAATAAATTGTCACAAAGTAATGATGTTTCAACCAAATGTTTAAAATCTTCATTTTACTTGTGCACACTTAATCATACCATCGAGAGTTCTAGAACAGTTGCCTGCAATGTCATAGATAAATGTTGCAAACAACTCGGTTCATTATAATACTAGTGCCATGCCAACCAGTAGAAGCCCGAGGCTTACAAAGAAAAATCTCTTTATCATCTGCTCTTGATCATAGTATAATGTCTTTGTGACAAATTTAAAAAATGAGACCTTGATTTCTGTAACCATTGGTTATCATAATCCTGTACTTAAGGAGCAATCTGGTACATGGATGTATCAATCAATATTTCTCAATTCTGGCAAGTTTCAGAGATATTTTACAATGCTTCTTCGTCAAGTTTTCTTCTGATGTCTGAAAACACCTTGAATTTGGATAAATACTCAACAAAAGTAGGCAGAACACAACATAGCTTAATCCAGCTTCATTTGACAATAAGAGCACTTAGGAACGTTGTTTACAAATCTCAGTACCTCTTGCCACTTATTCAAAATTCCAGATATATCCAAGCATGAGAGTTTGTCAGTCAGTTCCAATGTCAAAGGTTGGTGGTTTTTAATAGGCACTTTACTTTTCTCCACCATCAATAAACTATATCTGCCTTGATATAAGTCCGGGAATCATGACTGGGGCTTAACAATAAATACTTAAAATATTACACACTTTACTAGCATCTATATAGTGATACCTGTGATGTATGTACATGTATCAATATATTTAAATCCAAATAGACTCTTACTAGTTTTAGGTTGCACATACATGTACAAGTACTTGTTAGGTACAGCACATTTCCCCTTTCCTGTTACACATGGAGGCTCTATCAGTCCTTGAAAATGGTAGACCCTGTGGTTTCGATTCAAGTTAATTGAATTAAAAAAGGGAAAGAATTGTGGCAAAATCAGCTTGACTCATTCCACACCACAAGTATTATGAAGGTCTTCGGTTTAAGTTCCAGTTTGGCTGCTGCTGACTTTTTGTTACATTATTCTGTTGCACCACTTAGGAAGCAAACTGCTTCTACATTTTTCAAATAAAACAAAACGACATTAAATTTTCTCCTACAATTTACTCATTTTCTTTTAAGTATTTCAACAGAGAACAACAAGTGATTTGATACCAAAAAAAACTTTCAATAATCACATTAAAAAAAACTTCAAAATAAAAAAAAAAAACTCAGTATAACTAAATACTACAGAAACTATGGATAGAAAGACAAAATAGGTATCTTAACATTCCTAAACACCTTTCACAAGATAGAAAGACAAATCAAATATTATTACATTCTTGAATACTTGTACCTTGTACCTTTCACAAGATAGAAAGAGAACTCAAGTATTATTACATTCTTGAATACTGGTACCTTTCACAAGATAGAAAGACAAATCAAGTATTATTACATTCTTGAATACTGGTACCTTTCACAAGATAGAAGACAATCAAGTATTATTAAAGACAAATCAAGTATTATTACGTTCTTAAAAACCTTTTATAAAATAGAAAGACTAACTATCAATACCTTTCACAAGATAGAAAAATTCCACACAATTTTAACAATACTGTTTTCATCTCTAATCATGATAAGAAAGACATATTATTTCACTTTTGTATACCTTTGACAAGATGGAATTTTTTAAATTGCCATACAACTGTAAACAATATTTTTGTTTTTCTCTATACTTTAAAGAAAGACAAGTATCTTCACAATCTGTATTGCCTTTAACAAGATAGATAGACAAATTAAATATCATTACATTCTTAAACAGAGTAGACAAGATGGAAACATTTTAAATACCACACATTTTAAACAATTTTTTTTTTCTCTATATATGATAGAAAGAAAAGCATCGATCTATACATTCTTAAGAAGAAAGAATGGGTTTTTTACAAGATACAAAGACAACTTTTAAATTATCTCCTTTTTTTAATAACTACTGTTTTTGCTCTTAAGTGATAGAAAGACAAAAATCTTTATTCTTAAGATAGAAAGACAATATTACTACAATGAACACTTAAATATGTGTTACAAAATAGAAAGACAAATTCATTGAATAATTCTCATTTTAATTCATCAATACCATTTTTCCTTTAAACATGTCAGAAAAAAAAGTCTCCATACACTCATATTTATCTTGTTAATTAGTGATTAATATCATTTTGTTTTAAAAAGATAGAAAGACAACAGTAGTTTTATACATGGCCATTTATAGTTATAACAAACAGTGGCCATTAACACTTCATTCAAGAACAATGACATTGCAAGGTGAAATAAACATACAATACTATGTATTATGGAACCTTTCAATTTAATCATTTCATAAGAATAATGGAAAAATATGGAGAAAAAATTTTATAACAGAAAATTCATTAATTTTGTTTTATTTTGTAATACAATGAGGTTTAACAGCTTACCATGTGATACTAAACCAATAATTTTTGGGTGAATTGAAATAGAATTGAAAATTCTGAACATTTTTCTGTAAATCCGACATTATTCCACGAATGTGTGTCATAATGAACTGGGTATTCAATATCCATCCAATTAATTGATCCACACAAGTCTAATGGGGTATCAATGTGGTATGCTGGCAAATCCCATTACAATCAGTTCTTTCCTCATTGTAACTCCTTATCAACAACAAGATATACATCTGTATATTGCTTCATTTCTATTATATTGTATTTAATTGCTTCATTTCTATTATATTGTATTTAATACCAAATTGACCATCTAGGATCTCCAGATTGACCACCTTAGATCTTCAGATTGGGTTGACCATCTTGGATCTCCGGATTGACCAACTCAGATCTATAGGTTGACCATCTTGGATTTCAAATCCTTGATTCTTGAAATAGTATTTTATTTAATGTGTATCACATATCACAGAATTGGAATCTCTTTTAAAACTGAGGTATAATTGTGAAAAAAAAATAATTTCATAAATCGAGATTTATATGCGTCATAACTTCTATTGTACTCTTCACTCTAACTACCACACTACTTGTCATAAAATCTACCCTGCTACATCATACAAAGCGGTTTCTAATATATATACAATATGAATACATGTACTATTTAAATGTAAATAGGAGAACAAGGGTCTGTTACTATAGTTACTTATATCTCTCTAAAATAATGTAAATTGGTATCTGAAAATTCAAGTGAAACATGGAAAAGTAATCATTTATTTTCACATTAATCTTGAAAATTTCCCAAAATAAGACGAAGATAAAAATTTACAAATTTACAAAAATCACAGATTTATATAAGTTTTAATGTTCCTGTGACCTTGATCTTGATGACCCAATTTTATTGTGTCCATTTTAAAGAAACGCAAAGCGGACACAGACTGACCACATAAGTAAATATGGACATGGCAGTGTCAAAAAAAAAAAAAAAAAAAAAAAAAAAAATACGGATCAAGACCTACCAGTATATACATGTAGGTTTAATTTTATGGCAGACGCTGATGTCCTGATGTTGGACTTTGGCAAGAATTTCTAAATTTGCAATAATCTAACAGGTACTTGATTAGCAGAATTGGTTATATTTTAAAACATTTAAAAAAAAAGTAATAAAAATATTTTAACTATTACAAGCAAAACAAAGGCATCTGTGAAAATATTGCTTTTAAAAATCATCTGAAAATGTACACTAAATAAATATATCTGTTCTCGAAAGATGCGTTGTCATAACGATGGACGTTATTTACATCTTGATATAGGTTTGAGGTATATAAACTAAAACTACATCACAAACCTCAGTTACCATGGAAACATTGTATACAAATAGACAATTTAACAATAATATACAGTCATGTATGTTTATTAAGTGGGACTTAATCTAATAGACATTTTAAAAACATTATGGTCTTAATTATATAATGACGGATTAAAACTTCTTCTGGACATCATGGTTCCAATAGATATATACTCTACACATATTAAGAGTTTACAAATCTTTACGTTATAGTTCATACAGTTCTAAATATCATGAAAGTTTAAATGAAAAATTTGGATGTCATATTTCACATAGTTGTGAAAAAATTAAAATTTGAAAGAAAAAAAAATCTAAAAGATATAGTTTTCATAATTTGGAAGGTTTAAAAAGAAATCTAGGCGTTTTAGTTCATACAGTTTAAACAACTAAAAGGCTAAAACAGAAATCTTGCATCATGGTTTACATTGTTGTAAACACCTGGAAGGTTTAAATAGAAATGGACATCATGGTTTACATTGTTGTAAACACCTCAAAGGTTTAAACAGAAATGGATGTCATGGTTAACATTGTTGTAAACACCTGGAAGGTTTAAAAAGAAATCTGGATGTGATGGTTTACATTGTTGTAAACATCTGGAAGGTTAAAACAGAAATGGACGTCATAGAACAGAAATGGACGTCATAGTTTACATTGTTGTAAACATCTGGAAGGTTTAAACAAAATTCTGGACGTCATAGTTTGAAATATATCAAAGGTTTCAATAAAATTTTGTGGGCTCCGCTTTGGGGATATGTCTGTGTGATAAAAAAAAAAGTCGAAAACTATCACTTGCAGAATGTAGTTTAAGTAAATCCATGTAAGGTTATGTTATTTATTTATACATATACATAAAATTCTATAAATATATTATATATACATTGTGTATTTTATAATGCGGTATAATGCTATATGTAAATAAACTTTATTCAACAACCATCATCTACGTCATCTATGTCTAAATTTTAACAAATAACAATAGCATTATTTCATATATAAATAAATAATTCAAACTTAATACATGTGATAATAAAGTGACTGGAATTTCTGATATAAATAACATTAAGGTTAACAAAACGGTAACCATAACAACTGCATTATTTAAAATAGCAGTTTTCCTCTGTATCCGCCTACCCCCACAGTTTGATTAATGAGCATGATGTAAAATGGAAAACAAAATGTGACAAAAATGTTGGAAATGAACTGAAAAATGATAATGAAATAATGGTTTGATTTGTTAAACATACACAAAATCTACACTTATAGAGAAAAAAAAAAAAAAAAAAAGAAATTAAAACATTTATATTCCTTTTATCACCATTGCCCATGATTTTTGAAAACAGAAAAAAAACTGTTACACAAATTTATAAAATTACTTTTTGTGAAAATAAAACATCCTACCTGTGTCTATTATATAAATAAATAAAATTTCAATTTTTTCCAAAAAGTCGTTAAAAAATCAAATGAAACAAATGAAATTTTTGGGCAAAAAAAGAATCAATATCAGATTTTATTTCAATAAAGATTTCAATTGCTGTCTATTTTATTATATTTGTGGGTGCTAATTTTTTAGTGTACAACTTTAACTAGATTCTATTTGGAACCACAACTAAAAACTTTTTTTATCTTTTTAAAAATATCTCCCAAGAATTAAATTTAAAAAGTTTTTGATGAATCGTTTATGCAAGGAAGAAACCCAAAAGTATTTTATGCTAAAAATTTCTGTTTATTTTTTATTAAGTTCATCTGAAAAAAAAATCAACACACAAACAATTGTTTCTTAATAATCTTCCAAGATTTTAACTCCCATAAAATATTGTATACGATAAAAAGAGAATATAATAGTAAAAAAAAAAATAAATAACAAATAAATAAGTAATTATAACCAGCCATCTTTGTCTTCACAGGAAAATCCTTCCATTTTGAAGGAGTACCATCATAAATATAATGCTTGTCTTATGTTTTGAGCCATGAGAAATAAATTGTAACATAAAAATGTATATTTAACACAAAATTACTCAATACATGTATTGTAGCACCAAGATACAATGTACATCACCATAGCAACAATACTGTCCCAATTTACTCAAAAAACTTGGTGGATGTGTTTCAAATTTGTAACCCACTGTATAGAAGGTTTCTCTCACAGGGTACAAATTTTGGTCTATTTTGGAAATGTATTAAAATCATCAAAATAAAAATTCATGTTTTTAAAAAAAGAAACGAAAAACAGAAATATAATATAATATAATAATTTCACTATAAGTACACAAACAGATGGGTCTTTTTTTAAAAAGAATTCTTCAAAAAAAAAAAAAAAAAAAAAAAAGCTCTGCTCTGCAATCAGCAATACATTTCTATTTGCTGTTTGGTTGGTTGGATTGATGGGGCATCAGGGCTCAATCAAGATAATTTCATTGATATTTAGGCGGATTGATACTAGAACAGTAGAGAAAACCCAGAAAAATGACCAAAAACCACACTCCTTATGACTAGTAAACTGACAAACACTTTTTCATTGGGTGTGACCCAAAAAAACCTAAAACTCAGACAGTAAGGCACTTCAATCTTTAGACCATTCCATAAATGTGTATTCAGCACTGTTTTATAGACATTACCGATATATAGTCTTTAAAATATATGAAACATAGAAGAAAATTGAGTAAGTTGGAGACAGTAATTGATCACAGATTATAACAAAACATTTAACTCATTACAGTTACTCGTTACTCATAATATATAAATGATATACATACTTATAATTGGTATAATAATCAACTTTGGCATCATATGTATGGCAGCAAAATAAAACTTATTTATTTTTAATTAATAAATACAACTTATTCAAAAACAACATTGTATTTCACAACTGTAAATATAATTGAACAAAATAATTTATGTATATACGTATGATAAATGTGATCACATGGTGTGTGTATATACATGTACAATGTACATGACTTTGTGTACATACAACAATATTGGTCCCCTTGTTAAATTAACCTGAATATTTCTTAGCTACATGCAAATTTGCTTGCTTGGTCCCTTTGCTTAAATGATTTAAAAAATTTAAATTTTTTCATAACAATCATAAATTGAAAAACTTTTCCTGACATTTAATTTTCTTTTAAAATGTAAAAAAAAAAAAATATTGTCACAATATTGATTCAATACTAAAATATGGAATGTTTGAATTTTAATAATAAATTTAACATTAAACTTTGATCTATCACACTTTCTTGTAAGAAAATTATTTTAACTTCGATATGATTACTAGGTATTTAATTTGGTCCCAAGTAAAATAGATCAAAATGCCTGTTTGAAAATATCTATAAATAGATTTCACCTGTGTACTGTATGATTCTCACCTGTGTATTGCAAGAACCATCATTTTTACCATTAAACAAAAACATTTTAACACAAACTCTTTTTTTATTGATAAAAATATTAAATTGTTCCTTTTAGAATACAAAGGTTTTTTTTCAGAAGTACAACATGGAGCACAGGAGAAAACTATCGTGAGATCAAACATTTCTCATCATGTTCTATTAAATCACATTGAACAATCAATTATAGATCAAAGTGGTTTGTTTACCGTCTGTTACACAATACATGCATAAAACAACACGATTTTTATTCATTCTCCATGCACATATGCATTTTATCTTCATTTTCATGTACAAACTCAACAAAATAGCTCAATAAAGCCCATAAACTCAGGTGAGCTAGAAAAGCTCATAAGAGCCTATGAGCCCATGTGAACTCGAAACCTAAAGTTTCAACATAAAAATAAATGACAACTACAGGTCATGATATTTGAACTAAAAATTGTATATCAAAGTACATGCATTAGTGACCACATACATCAAACAGCAAAATGACTATTTACTGGACATCAAATGTCAAAAAGGACTTGACCATGCATATTTCCTCTCGGTCATTATATTGGTTATCAAATCAAAATATCAAGTTTTTTTTTTCAAAAACATGTTTTTTTTATCATCTAATCACCCCTATATCAATTTGGTTGTTTCAAAAATAAGCAGAAATTAATCATGCCATATATTAATAAGGAGGTGAAAGGTTAAAAGTAACCTTATTAAAGGTTAATGGTCAAAAGTTCAAAGGTCAGACTTAAGCAGAGTCCAGAAAATAATCATATTGAGTCATGTGTTCTACATTCAGTTCTTTTGTATTTTTACCTCAATGTACTTGGCGTAAATACCTCAGTGTAAACATTACTTGTAAAGTCACAAGCTGTGAAATATGACGTCACTTCATGCTGCTGTAGCATTTTGACGCTGCTGTAGCATTTTGACGCTGTGTTTTAAAATTGTTCTTAGAAAAAGCTATCCATTTTCAACTTAGACTTTTTCTTTTTTTTAGTATGGGGATATTGTTGTGATTCTGAGGTGCTCAAGTGCACAGCAGAGTTTCCTGATAATGGTAGGCGCTGGTAGCGACGTGAAGTGAAAATGGGCATGCTTCCATTAAAAAGGTCTTTGAGTGGGGGTAGACGGACCGCCAGTCACCTACTGTTGGCGGCAAGTTTTTTGGCATTGGATGAGATAGGTGACTGAGAGACGGAGGATGAAGGTGTGTGTAAGCTGCTGTTGGACTGTGAACTAGCGGTTGTGTATGAGCCAGGTGTACCAGCCTTTGGTGGCTTTTTAGTCACTTTCGGTAAATTGGATGAGGAATTACTGCAAAATAAAATGTTCTTTCTATGAGCTCTTCAGTCTAACTGCAAAACTAGAATAAATAGTGTCCTTCCCCATTAAAAGATATTTTAGAACAGTATAATATCATTTTATACTAATTCCATGTAAAAAGTGTAACATTTTTCATCCCAAAAAATTCTACAAGGAAATAAAATGCTATACTTCCTATTAAAATATCACCAGACACAGTTCTGCAATTAGGCTGAAAGCGCTAATATACATATAACTAACAGTTATGTGATAGTGAAGGTATAATGTGAACTGCTCAACAACTGGAACATTGTAAAACTAATAATAATACACATAATATCAACAAAATAAACGTAATTATTCCAAATCAAGTATATATAAGTACATACAGATACATATATATGCATATTTACATACACACACAAACATTTCCAATGATTTCATATAATATTTACGTTTCCATGGTGGGAGAAAGAGAAAAGAAATGCAGAAAGTTGATCAATCTAGTAACAAAATAAATAAAAATGAATCTTAAAGTTTAGATATTAAAGCTTGTAATAAGAGATCATTTTGAAACGTTATGATGCTTTACGCCTCAGTGACGATTCTCTCGCTTATACTGAGTCGGTTGATTCTGGGATGGTTGAGGAAATCAGTGTGCCTGGTGAAAACCACCAACTTTTGCCAAGCAAACTGACAAACTTTTTCAAACAAGAATCTGGCTGATTCTAAATCATGACCAGGTAAGCCTGGTTTCAGTAGGAAGATATTTGACCAAGTGGTTAGAGCTATAGACATAATTCTAAGGTCATGGGTTTGAGCCAACACAAGACTAGAAGGTATTTCTTTTAGTAAGATATTTAACTTCTCATTGTTTAAGCCCCATCCCCAACCCCACCCTTAAGTTGCCAAATGAATAAGTACTAACAAAAATTATAGAGGTTAACCTCAAATGGAAATCTTTTACCCCAAGAGATTTTACCAAATCAGAGTGTGGAGTGGATTGGAGTGTAGTAATTGTTTTTTTATGCCCCAGTCAAGGTTCTTTCACTTATTTCGAGATGGTCAGTTCTGGGATGGTGGAGGAAACCAGAGTGCCTGGAAAAAACCATCTACCTTCAGCAAGGGAACTGACAAACTTTCTCACACTAAGATCTGTTCCAAGTGGGATTCGAACCCAGGCAGTGAGAGAAGCTATGATCCGTAAGCGTGCACTTTAGACCACCAAGGCCCCCCCACCAAATGAAAGAAGAATAAGCTAAAACTTGATAAAAACTTGAAGTCCATAGACTCAAGACAAACTATAACTTTAAGAAGTGACCTATTTATTCTGATATTACCTCGTCCGTATTACATTTTCATCTCGTTGTGGTTTACTGACTGGTGCACTTTGCATTCTTGGTTCCCGATAACTGCTTAATGAAGAACTTGGTGGACTCCACTGTAGACAAAAAAATTTAATTAGTCAAAAATGAATTAAAACAGTCATTCATAATAATTATTGATAAATATAAACATGATAGCAATCAAAATTCATAATACATGTATTTAAAAGTTGAAATGAAAAAAAAAATTCATAATATTTATTGATAAATTTTAAAATGACTAAAAAACAAAAAAAATTGAAAAAGGTCGAAATGAAAAAAAAAAAAAAAAAAGAAAGAAATTCATAATTCATAATATTAATTGATAAATTTTAACATGATACGTAAAGAACATTATAAGACTCAAATAGAACTTTTAAATTAAGGGAAAATCAATCATAACGCTGTATTTCAAGTCATGAAAGTTGCCTTTATTATTAAAACAAAAAAAATCATAGATAAAATCAATCAACTTCATACATGTATATTGTCAAATACATTTGTGATACCAACTCTTCTAATGTACTAGTAAAATTGTTTGACAGAGAATAGTAAGGTCACTCGACACAACTGAATCTTAATAATTTTTAACAAAGATGCGTAGATTTGCCTGAACTTTGAGAGTTTGCTCATATCTTGGTAAAAAACTTCTACACATTGTACATACAAGCTAACAAATGGCTGAAGATTGTGAAACCTTTCCCATATTTTATAACATGTACTGTAAAATTGGTAAAATTTCAAGTCAATTTTCATGAGTATCAGTGTTATTTTTAGATATCCACATTCTTTTATTTTGCATTGTTAGGTGAAAATCAGTGTAAATGCAAAGTTAAATATATCCAAAAAACAAAACAAAGCAAAAAAATAATAATAAATAAATAAATAAAATAAAAAATAAAAAATAAATAAAAAATTTCATGGAAATTTATTTTTACAGAATGTATATCTTGTTGCTCTTATGAATTACAGCAAAAATAAAACAAACACAAAAATCTCTTATTTATAATAATAAAATCTAAGAAGGGTTTAAGTGTATAAACTGACTTTTAGAACAAAATCTGACAAACATGAATTACTTACCTGATGATGTGGATTGTCTGTATTGCTCTCTAGATGAATACCGTCTTCACAGTATGTTTCCAACATGGCTATACCTTAAATGATAAAACATAAAATCATGTCTTAATCTATTCCTCAAAGTAAGAAACCCATGTTGTTAAGTTGTACACGTTTGTACATGTAGCAGGTAACATAGCCCCGTGTACCTTGACAAAGTTTTATGTATCCTATACTGCAAGTGAAACACTGTATATAAGAGATCCTGTGGGGTGCCAATATAGGTAAATCTTCAACGTGATGTATTAACTACCAGTGAAAAAGAGTTAAATGAAACAAGGAAATCCGAGACATGTTCAAGTTACTGGTTGCTTTCCACTGCACTCGCGAATACAATTTTTATGTCTATTGAAAGGAGGCAAGTACTCGCGTTGAAAGTAACTCATCATAATGATATAGATTTTTTAAAAATAACCTGCCTTAAATTTAGACACCGACACTCGACTGGAGAGAAAATGTCAAAATATAAATTAAATCGGGCAACCGTACCATTGGACTGCAATATAAATTGAAATGCATATTGGTTTCAGAATTTACATGAACCATTTCTCATAAACTTTGTCTGAGGGATGCTATCTTGAATCTAAGGCGAACAACCTTAAGATACTGATAGCGGTCGCTCACGAACACTCAGGTGAACACACATTCCTGAAAGGCCTGAAGTCAATGCACAAGTGTATGTAGTCAATCTTGAACGGGCCTCATACATACATGTATTTAGTGTGATTTACAAACCTTGTCATATTTGTGTACAGTAAATCAACCATATGGTTATCAATCAAATTTACTAAAGTAAGAAAGTCAAAATTCAAAAAATGACCATTATAGATTAAAGAGGTAATAAAAGTATATATCTCTTAATCATTGTTGAACCTCGGTACCCCAATATCAGGGTGACAGACAGACCACCTTGTTTTCTCTTTGCAGTTTATATAAATATACTTGTGTTTTATTCTGTGTAAGTTCTGTCCAAAATATCAGGGTGACAGAGGGGAAAAACAAAGAAATTCTTAAGTTACATAACTCACTCCCCACCCCCCCCCCCCCCCACCCCCCAAAAAAAATAAATAAATAAACAAAAATAAAAAAAATAATAATAAAAAAAAAAAAATAATAAAAATAAAAAACAACCTTTTGTCTGAATGGTGTAATGATTAATCTATTGTACCCACAATATCTGGATGACAAAGGGAAAATAAGAGAAATCCTTATATTATTTTATTTTTATCTATTTATTTATTTTTTTTAATTTTTGCAATTATGTAATACATATATACCTTTGTTTTATTCTGTTAGACTGCAGTAACCACAATATATGGGTAACAGAGGGTCAATCAAAGAAATTCTTATGTACATGTACACTACCCCCTCTTCCCCGAATCTTGTTTTTTATGGTGTAATAAATTTACCTCTTTGTTCCATTCTGTTAAACCTCTGTACCCACTGATCTAGCAACAAGTTACCATATCTGGCTGTTTCAAAGTAACGTAAATATTTCTGTGTGTTTGGTGTTGGGAAAACTCTCTGAAAGCCTCCTTTACGACTGTCTTCATCGATACTCTCAGTCAATACTCGTATGTCATCTGGTGTAAGTGTGTCCAATATTGTCTGAACAACTTGCTATAATAAGAAAAGACAATATTCACCATTAGTTAAAAATAAATTTAATAAATCAAGATAAGATACATTCAAAATCCTGTATGTGATTGGTAGCTAGTTATGCATGTGACTGCTTTGTCCTAGCATGCAACTCAGGTGATTTATAAGTGTTAGCATTTGCAGAGGTTGCTGTCCCACCAGTCAACTATCATAAAGAATTTTTGTTAATTTTATGAAAAAAGTCAAAAATCGAAACACAATTGAAGTTATCTTGTGATAGTCTCCATTTCATTGGATTTCAGATTTGGTCAAGCCCATAGTTCTTTAACAATCTAAACAATCATTAAACATCAAAATGGGAGTTTACAGGTATTAAAACAAATATGATATTGTTTTTTAAGAAAAATGTATTTATCATATTTTGAGGAAAGAATCAAGACTCTGTTGTATTGCCAAAAATTTTTCTTTGACAGCCCTGGATTCCAACTAAGTGGCCTAGCATTTCAATGTAAGAAAGTATGTTGATTAGATAACTGAAGGGCAGTGGTATTCTCTGAGTATACTAATTTCCCCACCACCTTATAACTGACTGCCTCAATATAAACAGACTAATCTTGACTTGGGTGTTTAATACTCAAACTCACTCTATAAGAGTCATGTGAAGGGTAACATAAACTCTTCTATACTTTTTTACAAACAAGCTAAAAAGCCCTTTTAAAACACTTTTTCTTTACAAAAGATGTCTCTTCAAACTGTATGTTAGAGTACATACATGTATGTACTTACATCATCTTGATGTCTTTGGCAGTAATAAGCATGTTTACTTCTCTCATCAGGAGAACACTGCTGGGTATATAATCTTTTATCTAAAGTGATTTCTGTAGGAGGAACATATGAACTAAAAAATAAAAATAAATTCCTATATATCAAATTTATTTACTGAAGGATCAGAAGTGTTTCATAGGATTTCAAGGTGTGCAGCATAATTAAAAAATTTAAAATTTGGCCCATGACATTTAATATCACAAGACATATACAATAAAGCTAGTAGAGGACTCATGACAATATTTTTAGTAAGCTTGTTAAACAATTCAATAAAACAATTGTACAAAAATGGATCAAAGACTCAAATACATGTAGCAGGGTTGCAAAAATGCTGTAAATGTGTAAACAAGAGGCCCAAGATGGCCCTAATTTGCTCACCTGAGTTGAAATGTAACTGGTATGTCTTGATAATACCTGGTTAAGTCATAACATGCTGCCTCAATAGAAGTGGTTTCAGATAACATTATTTTTATTGTTTTTAGCTATATAGGTCACTGTGACCTACTTTTGGTAGCCAAAGTGACCAGAAACACAAATGAGAATGGCAATGGCTTAAAGGTGCTATTGACTTATATGAATGAAATGTGACCAGTAGTGTCTGAGAAGAAGTCTTTTGATAGATGTATGGATGGATGACAGAGTTCCTATCCATAACAAAAGCTAAAATGAGCAATTTTCAGATCCAGATTAAAGACTTTACAGATTTGACACATTAATAAAATATTTTTAAAAAAATTGTAAAATTCAACTGCAAATTATTTTTAAAGAATTGTTCAATTAATTTAAATAATGTCACATAACAATGATTTTGTAAAACAAAAAAAAAAAAAAAAAAAAAAAAAAAAAAAAAAAAAAAAAAAAAAACAAAAAAAAAAATTCAAGGTTTTAGCTAAATCTACATATCAGTATCACATGTATTTCAAAAATAATAATTCACTATAAAGTTAAAATTCATAACATCTCTTCCATGCACCATTGTAAGTCATAAAATTCAGGGGAAAAAAAAAAAGTGGCCTCACTGGTATTTGAACCCTCGACCCTTGGGTTGCTAGAATTGAAAAAGAAATAGGTAGAAAAAAGCGACTTGTATTTTACAGAATTTCATAAAAATTGTTAAACATATGTTTCTTCACATAAGAAAATGATGTTTGGAAAAAGAATTCACTTAAATTTATTAATATTGTAATTTTGGTAAAAAAAAGTTCTATTTTCACTGTATAAAAAATAAACGCAAAAACACGTAACCTAATTTTTCACAAAATTGTTGGAATTCAAAAACTTGATTTATAAGATGCTTTAGATGCCAAATATCACATCAGATTTTATCTCAGTGAAGTGGTTTTGGGTAGAAAATTTTTTTAGGTTTTCAACTATTTAGGTCAATGTAGCTATGGCAACCTAAAAAGTAAAAAATCATAAAAATTCTTCCATGCACCATTGTAAGTCATAAAAATTCAGAAAATAAAAAAAAAGAAAAAAAGAACAAAAAAAAAAAAAAGTGGCTCCACTGGGATTTGAACCCTCGACCCTTGGGTTGCAGTATCACATGTATTTAAAAAAATAATTACACTAAAAAGTAAAAATTCATAAAATCTCTTCCATGCACCATTGTAAGTCAAAAAATTTAGAAATTATAAAAAAGTGGCCCCACATTTTCATGAAAATTGTCAAACATATGTTTCTTCACACAAGAAAATGATGTTTGGAAAAATAATTCACCTAAATTTATTCCTTATTGTAATTTTTGGTAAAAAAGTACTATTTACCATATACAAAAATTAAACGCAAAAACGAGTAACCTAATTTTTCTCAAAATTTTTTGAAATTCACAAACTTGGTAAATAAGATGCCGTAGATGCCAAATATCACATCAGATTTTATATCAGTGAAGTGGTTTTGGAGAAGAAGATTTTTTTAGGTTTTTAACTATATAGGTCATTGTGACCCACATTTGGTAGCTATGGCAACCAAAAACACAAATCTGAAAGGCAATGTTCTATAGATGCTTTTGACCAAGTTTTAACAAAATGTGACCAGAAGTTTCTGAGAAGTTGTTTGAAGCAATTGTTGAGGGACGGATGGACGGACAGACAGACGACGGAGGGTCTGCCTCTATTGATACCAATAGCTCACATGAGCACTTTGTGCTCTGGTGAGCTAAAAATCTAAAATTATTCGACAAAATGAGGTGTAAATCTTCAATATTCATGTATATACAGATATGGATACATTATACAAATGTATATAGACACATTCCATAAAGTTTCAAGGTTATTGTTTGAAAACTGTATTTTTTAATTTTAAAAAAAAAAGACCTCATTTTCTCTCTTGCTGGCCAAATATACTAGTAACCATATTTCAACTGCCCAAAACTAGAAAAAATAGTATTGTTTTATGTGAAATCTGTATTTTCTGGTACTTGATCTACAGAAAATCAATAAGAAATGTTGCAACTAACTTACCTGAAATCATTACTAGCTGGTGACGGGGAAGCATGGGCTACATCAGCTTTATCTGGTACACGGAACCCTGCTATATTCATCAAGTCTCGGATCATGTGACCTTTGATATTGATATCAAGTTGAGAATTGGAATGTAAACTGAAATGACAAATTAGAAAAGCTTGGAAAACAGAAGAAAACTTAAAAGAGAATGATTGACATGACATCTGAGAATTAAATCTACTGCCTGTAAATACCGACACAAATAAAACAACTCACAAAATTTCTTTTTTTTTCCTAATATTTTTTTTAGAAAAAAATAAACTAACTTCTGTAAAGATGTTCATCTTTTCCTAAAAATATGTTACTCATGACTCCAAAATAAGAAAGAATTTTTATTTTTGTATGGAATCTTGTACAAATCTCATAGAACTATTTCATTTTTAACAAAAGATGGAGCCTTGTCTTTTTTAAATATTTCCAGAAAGAATTGTTGTATAACAAGAAAACAGGAAATATGCAAATGTATTTTGTTTGAAAACTGTAACAGATTACCTGGGTGAAATGTTTACTTCAAGGATCCATGGTTTAAGATTTTCATCCAGCATGATATCAAAGCCGAAAAGTTCATGTACACAATAGCGTGACCTAGTGTTGGCTTTTATCATACTATTAATCTGCGAATCGGCGCTTACAATTGTCTTTATAACTAAGTCCTTAATGTTATCCCAAATAGCCGTCGTGTTAATACCCTGCCTCTTCATGTAATTCCATAAGGCTTTCAGTCCCCTGGAGAAGGCAGAAAATATTACATTAGCCTAAAAATGCATGTTTTGTAACAGTTATAATACTAGTTCTTTCTCTCTCTCTCTCTCTCAAAAAAGAAGAGTAAAATGTTTTCAAAGTCTACAGTATAAGAATTAAAAAATTATCAATGTCCTGATTTTGTTTTGACATTAAATTTAAGGGTCAGCCAGTCATTTATAAATGTTGAATGGCAAAAAAAAGTATATTTTCTATTAAAATCTGGTTAATAAAACAATTAGCAGGTTTGATGTCAATCTGCCATCCAGATCAACAACATATGGAAAAAAGAAACAAGTCTAGATGAAAATTTGGTTAATAAAACAATTAGCAGGTTTGATGTCAATCTGCCATCCAGATCAACAACATATGGAAAAAAGAAACAAGTCTAGATGAAAATTTGGTTAATAAAACAATTAGCAGGTTTGATGCCAATCTGCCATCCAGATCAACAACATATGGAAAAAAGAAACAAGTCTAGATGAAAATCTGGTTAATAAAACAATTAGCAGGTTTGATGTCAATCTGCCATCCAGATCAACAACATATGGAAAAAAGAAACAAGTCTAGATGAAAATTTGGTTAATAAAACAATTAGCAGGTTTGATGCCAATCTGCCATCCAGATCAACAACATATGGAAAAAAAAAACAAGTCTAGATGAAAATTTGGTTAATAATTGACTGTCCACAATAACCTGGAACTCTGCAATTACCAGTTGTAACCTGACGCACTTTCCATTTGTGATGTCAACACACTGAATGTTTGTGACATTAATGCATTAACTTTTGTACACTTACTATTTTTGGACTTCATTCACTTAACATTTATGACTGATACACTTTCCATTTATCTTTAACCCTGACATACTTAATACTTGTGACTTTGACCCACTTACCATTTCAAACCTTGATACACTTCTCATGTGTGACTTTTAACACTGGCTACTGTGACCTTGATGCCATCAACATGTAAGACTTTAAAACATGTACATGTGTGACCTTGACATACTTACCATTTGTGACCTTGACACACTTGATCATCACCATTAGACTGGTATTCTGCATTCTTTTTATTAACACTGTAGTTTGTAAGATGCATGAATTTGTTGTTCAAATTCTTCATTGAAGAGGAATACCTGAAAAACAAAAAAGAAATAAATGCATTTTTGTACTATTACAAGTTTTTTAAAATATAATATGTATTTGATATTTTGGCAGAATAAAAAGATAAAAATAGCAGTCTTAAGAACAGCATAGCTAAATGACAAAATAAATTTCACTAAGACCATCAATATTAAACATTAACAATCACTATAAGAATTAATGCAAAATATTTAAAAAATATTCAAAATGCCATTAATTATTAAGAGCTTCAAATATAAGCATGAAGCCACTTAATTTACAGATCTTTCTCTAGCTAGAAAAGTGCGTAAAAACATGCAGGTCTCAATTATTTTCTAAAATTTTGGGTTCTCCTTTCCCTTAGATTCTAAAATTTACAAAAGCAATCAAAAAGACCATCAGAACCGAGTATCCTAACTGCATATCAATTTTTCATGCACACAATACAATAAAACCAAAAATGTAACTTTTCGATTATTTAAAGTAATGAAAACTTTTATTCACAGCTGAATCTACCCTTGAACATGACTTACTTGCAGGAGGCAAATCTAGCTAATCCATCTTCATATATATAGAGTCTTAGTGGATCATAACAGCTAACATATACATATATCCTCATGTCAAATTTACTGTCATTAATAAGATATGGACGACTTAGATATCTGAAATAAAAATTTAAAAACTTCAACTGAATACAAACGCTTTGTGAATTGACAGAGCCATCAAGATGAGAAACCAAAACAAACCAATACTGGGTAGTAGTGGAATGATATAATTTGACACATTTAGAGTAAAACTTATTTTTAGAACTTTAGTTCTGATTTGATTTGTTGGTATTGTCAGAGAAGTCAGTTTGTTGTAAGAGTTATTTGCCTTGTTCAGTAAGTCGCATCATCTGATTGGACGATAATACATGTACTACTTTTTGGGGGGTATTTTTCTTCAATTTTATCAAACTGCTGATGGCACAAGCACTGATTATAATAAGAATTAACATGCACTTTATTAAGAAATTATTTCTGACATTTGATTTTTGCTGCATAACTAAATGATATTCATGTTATAAAAAAATTGCTATAGTCCATTTTCTTCTAAAATATTTCTTAATTTCATGTAAAAGTCTACTTTCAAATGTCCAATTTAATCTGTCACCACTCAAGCTCCACCAACTGAGTTACTGAAGAAGCAACTTTACCTTTGAACAATTATAGGTCTTTTCCTTGGAATCTGGTTCCACTTGTGTATGACCTTGATACCAATACCTCTAGCTGAAGCAGGCTATAAAAAAAATTGAAATAAAAAGTATAGATGCATGTATGTTACAAAATGCAAAAATGCCTCTCTAATTAGATAAACACCTTCACTAAAACATAAGGTAAGCTTTTTGTGTATTATTGTTGTTTCAAACAAATTTTACAAAATTTTCCTTTAATCTCCAGCTTAGTTCTTTTTTTTATTTAACATAAATACTATCACAATGTGCACATACTATCAATTTCCATAAATTATTTCTGTAGAGCAAAATGTTACAAACTTCAGGATATTGGGTCTGATTGACCATTTGGTTTAAAATCAACAGTCTAATTTTTAATAATCTTGTGAAAATTGACCCTATCCTCAACCATCTGAAACACTGCAATACTGTTGTTAGTATTTATATACAATTTTAAAAAAAAATTCTCTGTAAGAACTATATACACCTAACCAAACCAAGGTAACAAGATGTACCGTGATCAATAAGCAAATCCTTTAGATCAATCGGTCACCAGGACCTTTAAAAAATGGCACCTGTTAAACTTAAGTCAATGTAAATCATGACAAGCACATAAGAAAAGGGCACCTGTTAAACTTAAGTCAATGTAAATCATGACATGCATACGAAAAGGGCATCTGTTAAACTTAAGTCAATGTAAAACATAACATGCACATACTGGTTTTATTATCCATTTCTGTTTGTTTCCTCCATCTTCCCAAGCACGTTTTAACAGTTTCAAATCAGTTGGCAGTACAAATGTCTGTGGGAAAAATGAAAATTCTTTTTTTCCGAAGTGGACTTGCATCTTGGACAAATTACGCCACAGCTTGTCTTTCCGGCCTATTTGGAATGATCCTGGAAAATGATTCAGCTGAAAAAAGAGATGATAAGAGAATTAGTTATAACTAATACCATTTGAATTTAATATCACCACTAAGGTTCAAATCCAACAGATCCTCATGTAACAAATGTTCGTCATTTAGTTTGTCAAAGATCAGTGTTATCTCCAGGTATTCTAGTTTCTTCCACCATTGGAGAACTTATCCCCTCAATTTAAGTGAAAGATTCTTGACTGGTGTGTTAAAAATCATTATTTCAATACACTCAAAAATAATCTGAACACAAAGTTCATGATATTTGTGAATTTTATACTTATGTTCTACTGCACACTAATGAAAGCCTTAGAAGTGCCAATAAATTTTTTGCAATGTCACAAATAAACATCCCAAACTATCAAACTGGTATTGAGCCAACCAGAAGGAACATTTGGCAAAGAAAAACCTTATCTCATTTGCAGACAACTAGCTAAAGCTCACAGTGGTATAACTTATGGGGGTTTGAAGTCTTATCTCTTAACCACTCAGCTACCACTGTCCTTACATTAGCAGTTAACAAAGTTTAACATGGTAAGGAACTTGGTATTATATTCTACTTCATGCTAAACCAGTAACATATAAAAAAGAGGCAGGGATAACCCCACAGGCAACAGACATCTTGTATTTGAAGGATAATCCCTTTTACACCTTCACTTACGGATATCAGTGCCTCTCACCGCCTGGGTTCGAATCCCACTCGGGACAGATCCTAGTGTGAGAAAGTTTGTCAGTTGGCTTGCCAAAGGTCGGTGGTTTTCTCCAGACACTCCGGCTTCCTCCACCATCCCAGAACTGACTGCCTCAAAATAAGTGAAAGATTCTTGACTGGGGCGTAAAACACCAAAACTTCACTCCACTCCTTTTACACCTTAAGTAATATAAACAGTTTTTATCTTCAGTGAAATACACAATCTTTTATAGCATTTTTTATGCTTCGTATATCTTACCTTTTGATATTCCCGTATAGATTTAAATGCCTGAGACTTCATGTGTTTACCCCAGCATCCTAACCAGTCATGATTTCCTGTGAATTATAATGATATATACAAGAATTTACTAAATGAACGGTTGATGTTTAATTACAAACTTTTTTAAAATAAAAACTAAAAAAAAAATACTGTTTAAATTACTTGAAAAATAAAGGTATATTTTTTGTGTCTAGATGTGCCTTTTATATAATCAATACAAATATACTGCAAATACTTCAATTTTTCACATAAAAGTTAAAATTAGTAATGATGAAATGGTATGAGGTATTTCTGTTTTACGCCCAAGCTTCTGTACCTTAATTATGAAAAGGTACAAAATCTAGGCAGTGAAAGCTGCTATGATCCTTAAGCATGTGCATGGACCATCTAGCTATCAAGGCCCTTATTAGAAACGCAATTATATCTCTCATATTGAAATTTATCATTATCTGTGTTTTTCACATTCCACTATGATAGTTTGAGTCTTACTTTTTGTAATCCTAAATCCAATTCTAGCTAAGGAATGTTTAACTATATTTGGTGTAATAGGACTCATCCTCCATTTTAACATCTTTCTGATTTCCCATGGCAACTGTTCCACTATAAAACAAATACAATAATGATGTAAAAGAGATTTAGTAACTAAATCACTGTGATTCCAAATATAAAATACAGTTAGACTTTAATTCATTACAATCTCTTGGCTCAATCTGATTTTGGTGTAATAGGAGACTTCAGCAATAAATAAAATAAGATGGTGGGGAGGGGCTATAAAAGATAATTCAGCAGAAATAGGTTTGGAGAGTTGAAAATACTTTAGCAATAAAGATGTCGGTTATATATTGAGGTTTGACTGTATAAATCATTTTGAGTTCAAGTTTGTTTGTTTTAAGTTTTAGTGGAGTAGTGGTAAAAAAATTTTTGTTGAAGTTGTCAGTTGAGGGATCATGGAGAAAACCGAAATGCCTAGAGAAAACCCCTGACTTCGTTAAGTGAACTGACAAACTTTCTCCCACTAAAATCTACATGAGAAGGATTAAAATCCAGGTGACGATAGGCACCGTGATTCATAAGAATGTGTGCATTAGAACACTCAGCCAATGGGATCCCATTTCTATGTGTAGAAATAATTGTAAAACCACAACAGTTAGACTTTGATCCCATTATTTATTTAGTGACATTATCGTTACTTTGGCATAAAAAAAAAAAAATGCTGAGAAACTTGTTCATTATGTGGCATTTATTATACTTCTAAAACAATTAATTTAAATGAAAACTGAAAGGTGAAATTGTTGAATGCATGTCTATTTGATAGTAAAATGGTGTTCATGTACATGACGTGTGTAAGCAGAGTTGATGGGAGACTGACTACGGTTGTTGATAATGTTAGAAGTTTGTTGATATAATATTAATTTGGTTGCCATGTACATGAAGTGTGTAAGCAGAGTGGATGGGAGACTGACTACGGTTGTTGATAATGTTGGAAGTTTGTTGATATAATAATATTAATTTGGTTGCCATGTACATGAAGTGTAAGCAGAGTG
>CM056608.1:4972071-5203561 GCA_029721355.1 Tegillarca granosa
ATATATATATATATATATATATATATATATATATATATATATATATAATAAAGCAATATATTTCTTTTTCAAACATGTTTAACAATCAATTTTATACATTTAGCATTTCACCAATTTATATATATAGAATTTTCAACATAAACATACCATCAGAGCCATCAAAATCATCTACTTCTAGGTTTTCGAGGGCATCATCATCTTCATCATCATAATCATCATCATCATCACCATCAAGACTAGCTTCGCCATCACCAGGCAACCTCTCTCTAAAATAAAAAGACAAAGGTTACATGAAAAAAGATGTTTTATAATAACAAAAAAAAAAAAAATAAATAAATAAATAAAATAAAAAAGAAAAGGTAAAATAATTAACAAGTGTGGTCAAATAGATATTATAGGTCAAAGGTCAAAAACTCATTTCAAATCCAAAAAAAACTTTGAAAATGGATGTTGAAGCTGATTCACATTTTCAAAATAAAGCAGGTAAAGCATACAAAAAATTATTTTTGTGCTTTGGGGCCTCAGTGACAATTATTTGAAGCACTAGTAAATAAACCAAAGGGTCTCTTACTGCTTAGGTTTGAATTCCATCTTAGTAAGAAAATGTTTTTAGTGTGTTTACTTTATGCAGGTGAGTGATTTTTTCTGGCACTCCAGATTTCAATGCCATGCTATAACAGACCTCCTTGATATAATAAAAATCTTGACAAGAACATAAAACACCATGTCTATTTAGGGGTAAGCTAAAAATAAAGACAATGTCTGCAATGATGGTATTAATTAACTAATACATTTAATCTTAAAATATTCTATTTGTTGTTGCTCTGTGAATATCCAACACAAGTCGAGTAAATGTGATGTGGACTGGGATGATAGGATAAAAGATCAAGGAAATCGTTTTACAGACATCTCAGAGCCCATAAAGATAATCAACTAAACGAGGATTGATTAATTATACATCAGTGATGTAAGTAAAAAATACAATATCACTAAGAAACTTGTAATCTAATGAATCCTTTATATATATACATACATATATACATATACACACACATATATATCACAATAAAATGCTTACAGAGAGAATAGAAAAGGTTTACACATCAATGTTTGTAAATGATGATTGTATTGATGCCAGAACAAAAACCACCTTTTTTTTTTTTTTTTTTTTTTTTTTTTTTGCTAACGGATATCTGCCTCATTTGTCTGTGTTTTTGTTGCAGAGGTTTTAAAACCATTTTTATCTTAAGATTTAAAAAAATAAATAAATAAATAAATAAATAAGAAAAATTAAAAATTGAAAAAAAAAAAAAAAATTAATCACATGCACAAAGGCACTGAAACTCAGAAAAAAATGTCTACCAGCCATTTGAACAAGTGCTGAATCAAAAGTATTTTGATATGTAATACCTAGGTATTTTAGTGTCTCCATGGTAATAACCACGCAATTAGCCAAAAACAATGAAATGTAGATCTACATCAGAATAGTTGCTTGTTTGATATCAATGATAATTAATGTAAAAGTCATTTTTCATCTTTTGTAGTAAATATTCATTAAATAATCCATAAGTCACTTTTCTTTTAAAATATGGGAGGAATGATTGAAGAATTACAACACAAGAAGATTTATAAACAAATAGAACAGGGCCTTAGTGGCTGAGTGGTGTAAAGCAACACACTTACAGATCACAAGACCTCTCACCTTCTAGGTTCAAACCAGGGTTAGCTCTGCCTTTTGCCAATTTAGCCAATTGCTCATTTTATGAATTCTGGCTCCAAATAATAGCTTTTGGCTAATATTTCTGCTAAATATTAGATATCCATATGAGGCCAATGAAAAACACTGACTTTTTATTTTTATTTTTTAAGTATGAAAAAGTAATTGCTGATAATCAATAACAATTTATACAGCAGATTAGAACTACATTTTTGTCACTATTCTTAGTTTTTTTGACTCCTTAACATATACATTGGCTCCTAAATTTGAACATCGGTTAAAGACTTGGCTAAAATCTTTAAGAGCCAGAGCTAACCCTGCAAACCCTGCTTGGGCAAATCCCAGTGTGATAAAGCTTGTCAGTTCAATTGCCAAATAATATATTTTAAATACAGAAGGCAATTATTTGTGAATATGTAGTAAGTTCAACATAGTATGAAAGGGTGAAATTATAGCTATTTCTAATTTTAACTGATAAAGAAATATAATTCAGCTCCACCTGGTGTGTTAAGAGGACATTACTTTAACTGATCAAGGAATATAATTCAGCTCCACCTGGTGTGTTAAGAGGACATTACTTTAACTGATCAAGGAATATAATTCAGCTCCACCTGGTGTGTTAAGAGGACATTACTTTCACTGATCAAGGAATATAATTCAGCTCCACCTGGTGGTGTGTTAGGGATGTCATCTATTTCTGATTTTAACTAATTAAGAAATATTATTCTGTGTTATTTATCCTCTAATTACAAACTCATAGTAATTATTGGATTTTATGTTACCGATTATCTGAGCCACAAATATCGGTACTGTTAACGATCAAATCTCAGCGTTATACAATCCAGATATTTCTAGATTAACTTTGTTCTATCAGAATTAAGTGACTAAATCTAAGTACGCTTCATATTTTAAGGTATTTTTATCAAAAAAAAAAAAAAAAAAAAAAAAAAAAAAAAAAACAAACAAACAAAATCAATATTAAGTTCCTAAAAATTCAACTAGGTAAAATAGTACAACATCTGACTGATGTGTGTGTGTGTGTGTGTGTGTGTGAGAGAGAGAGAGAGAGAGAGAGAGAGAGAGAGAGAGAGAGAGACCAACACTTAATTATCAGAGACTGGTTAGAATATTACATAGCTGTAAGAACCATATTTGAAAAGAGAGAGAGAGAGAGAGAGAGAGAGAGAGAGAGAGAGAGAGAGAGAGAGAGAGAGAACAATACTCAATTATCAGAGACTGGTTAGAATATTACATAGCTGTAAGAACCATATTTGACAATAGTAGCTCTAAAGAATATGTGCATCAAAAACATTTACACCATATGACTGGGATGACAGAAAAAGATCTCAAGACTTTCACCTAATGAGCTTAAAAACAGAAAACTACGGAGTTCAAACAAAAGTTCATTATGCTTTATGCAGCCATAGTTCCAAAAAGTGAAAGAAAATTTTGCTCAAGCATTTTTCAGTCAAATAAGTTGTTCAGAATTTTTTTTTTTTTTGTTTTTTTTTTTGTAAATATGAGCTATTGTTCAAGACAACAACTACCGGCCACTAAATTTAAAACCATCATGAATTATTTTATACAAAATCAAAATTAAATCAAATTACAGAAAATCAATATTTTTTAAAATTTTGAATTAATTAATTTATTTATTTATTTACTTATTAATTTATTATTTATTAGTATTTTATAAATATTACTTTTTTTGGAGAGGGGGGTTCACAAAAAAAAAAAAAAAAAAAAAAAAAACAAAAAAAAAAAAAAAAAAAAAATCTAAACAACACATTCTACATGTTAAAGCTTAATTTGAACTTGCTCTATCAAACTGCTTCAATGTCTACCCAGACAAATATTGAGATATATCCATTTCTTTTTATTTCCAGGCTGTACCATTAACATATAGGGATAATAGGTCCGTACTGGTATAAATCGTTAAAACAATTTATTTTCTGTCAGTTGCATAATTTCTGGAAGCTACTTTCCAAAAAAATTCCTTCATAAATTGATTTTCAGACTTCCCGTCAACATGCACACAGACAAAAAGATTTAAATCTTAAAGATAATTCATTTTCTGTCATTTTGGCATAATTTCTTAAAAATACATTTATGAATCTCAAAATAGCTACTTGATAACATTTTCTCTTTCTTTAGATATTAAAGCTAATGTAACAATTATGTAATCCATTTTACAAAATGCAACAGTGCTTTGTTTCATCCAATTTTAGGTTGTAGTTGTCACTTTAATGATGTTTAACATTGCACCAGCTATTGCAATATGAGCAAGGCAATTTATCTCTATGGATTAATCAGAGACCAAGTTCAAGTTCGCACGAGATGTACCAGTGTGAATTATGGTCTGCTTTGTACTAGTGGGCACTAGAATTGTACCAAGTAAACACAGCAGACATTGTGATTAACTATATTTTATTTGTAATAGACAAGTGGTCGATTGTACTGGTGGGCACTCGAATTGTACCAAGTAAACACAGCAGACATTGTGATTGACTATATTTTATTTGTAATAGACAAGTGGTCGATTGTACTGGTGGGCACTCGAATTGTACCAAGTAAACACAGCAGACATTGTGATTGACTATATTTTATTTGTAATAGACAAGTGGTCGATTGTACTGGTGGGCACTCGAATTGTACCAAGTAAACACAGCAGACATTGTGATTAACTATATTTTATTGGTAATAGACAAGTGGTCGATTGTACTAACGAGCACTCAATGTACTATGTAAACAGCAGACATAGTGACTGACTATATTTTACTGGTAATCGACAAGTGGCCACTTTATACAAGTGGTCACTAACACAAGTTAGACTGTAAGCTGAACACAGCAGACATTACCGGTATATTCGACTATATTTCACGATTAAAAGTGTGATCTGAAGTTATATGACAAGAAATAAAGCCTTTCTCACATGCAGTAAGAGTAAAAACTACAGCATTAAGACACCTTACTTCTTGTGGTGGAACAAAGTAGTGTTTTAGCAAAGAATTGTCTTTTTTGTCAGGAGGTTCTAAAAAGGGATGGAGGATACCAGGGAGGGTAAACACCACAGCCTTAACTTGACTCCTTAATCTTTGTTGTGGAATGATGTTTTTCGCTTCTTTCAAGGGTTTCAATTTCTGGACAGAGGAGACCACAAAAGTGCTGAGAGAACAAAAATTAACTTCTGTAGGTGAACTGAAAATATTTTTCATACAAATGCCTGAGTGACTGAGATTCAATCCTTATGGCTATGAGAGTGCTGAGTTAACAATAAAAGGCTCTTTACATCACCAAAAAGAGACAACATAGCCACTTTGAAATGGATGGCTAATACTTTTAACACTTAGCCACCAAAAACCTAAATCGACATCATAAGTAGGTTGACTGGATATCTAATAAACTTGTATACATATTCATAGCATAAAATCTTTTAAACACACCTATCAATTGATACTATTAATTATGACATATGAATGTGTAAAACATAAGTATTTGAAGAAAGCTAAATATCAAAATATATCATTGGAATATCAGATAAATTGAGAGTTTCAGATAAATTGGAATATCAGATAAATTGAGAGTTTCAGATAAATTGACAAAATGTCAGATAAATTGGTAGCACATAAGATAAATTGGGAGAATGTTAGATAAATGAGAGGAACATCAGATTACCCAATAGAATGTCAGAAAAATAACAAAGTGATATAATTCGGAAAAATCAATGGAATGTCAGATAAATGGGTAAAATATCACATAAATTGGTACAATGTCACAAAAATAGGAAGAATGTCACTTAAATTTGTGGAACATTACATAAATTGGTGGAACATTTGATAAATTGATAGAATGTTAGATAAATGGGTAGAATATCTGATGAATTGATAGAATATCCGACAAATTGGTAGAACATCACATAAATTGGTTTTATACCAGATATGCAGGTAGAATATCAGGTATATCGGTAGTATATCAGATTTATGGACTACCGGCATTTGTTATTTAAACCTTTTGTCATTATCAATTAAAATCTAAACTGTTCTGGTGTTTAGTCACAGTTCATTTGTTAAATGACTGATCCATTCATATATAGATCTATACAGCACAGTTTATAAAACAAACATGGATTTTACAATAACATTAAATAGTTTTTATTATGTCAATAAGTCATGAATCAGCAGTATTTCTGTAAACATGCATACAAACTGTTTGTGTGATTATTACAACATTAATGTATGCAGTAACCAGTTCTATAACATATTTTTACAATGAAAATAAAAAAGGGCAGGGAGAGACAAAATTTGGAATGATCAAAACAAGTATTATCAGACCACATTTAGCAAATTTGTTTGTATGTACAATTGCAGGGTTTTCTATAAGCAGATGTACATATGTAATCAACTGTCATCATCAATACATTAAGACAATAATTTTGTTGTCAGTTAAGGGGCAATAACAATAGATATTTTATTGCTTTCCTGTTTACATGGGATGACAACAAGGGGACCACCACTGTGGTAGCTCAGTTTGTAGAGTACTTGCTTCGAAAGTACATGGGTTTGAACCCTGACAGGGTCTGACCCAAGAATTGCAAGTGGGTAGTGACTGTTCTTTTGCCAAGCACTAGGTATTACGAAATGTAAGTCACAATTCTTTCGGATGGCAACTTAAAATAAACATTGTCCCATGTCACAGTAGGCGTGGCATGATGAAGAACCCTGCTGTTTAATGCCATCAGCCCAAAGCACATGCAAAATTTCTGCACTTTCGTCTATAGCTGGGGATGTCTCAATATAAGTGAAATATTCTTGACTGGGACATTAAACACCATTACTCAACTCAACTCAACAAGGGGACCTAGAATTAAAATCTTATTTAGATCATTATGTTTAAATCAACTCTTGTAATGGCACATCAATATCTTACATGTATCTTGAAAACAGTTAAAAGAATTTTGATATGAAGCAAAACAATATGCAACAACAATAATCAACCAACCCAACACCAACCATCAAACCAATTGACTGTAAAAATTCACCAAACTACTAGGAAGATTTTTGAACAAAATAAATAATTTTACCTTTCATTCACATCATATACAATATGGACGTTTTCCACAATTGGTTCCAATTTAGGAAATTTGTGATCCCACATTTTCAACTTCACAAAGAAAGGATGAAATTTTCCAGAGGGATTTTTTACACTATACACAGATTTTAAGTCTGGTCGAAGTTCTGGTTTAGTATGATCGTGAGGTGGACATTTTGTAAAACACATGCCACCTATATCCGGCACTTCCTCAAATAGCTTATCCTCACAAGAAAATTTTGTCACATGAGTGACCTCATTGTGAGTTTTAACTTCAATTTTTTGTACTTTAGTATAATTACATCCCATGTTCTGCTTTCACTTTCCATTTATTCTCTTAAACCATTTTGTTATAAATAATTGTCCAAATTGCTTTACATAAAAAAAAACTTCAGTTTGGCTAATTACTAAATTCAGGTCTGTGTCGGATATAACCCAACATAGTATGTATGCAATATAAATTGACCTTTTCAGAGGAAACAATCGGCCATTATTCAAACACTGCCTTAGTTATGAATTAAAAAAACTTATTTATTTAATACCTGCACTTTATTAATCTGTTTAATCTATAATCCAAATTTCACCTGAGTTTTTTAGTTATAGATCAGGCAATATTGTGTTATTAAAAGTATTAAATCACTTTTTGACATAGTGAATAAATGGGCTTATGACCCGTCAGACATATTGGAGCATGAGAGACAATTCAAACCTACCAGACACTATGTCAAGTAATGTCTAGATAGGCTTCAAGATCAAACCTGTCAGGTCTCGCTAAATAGTTTCATATTTTTGTCCAGAATCTAATAAGTCAAACATCTCTGAAAATTGTCATAGCAACAAAAAAATCAAACCAGGGCTCTCGTGTATTAAATTTTTAAGTAAATAAGAAATAACTAGAATAAAATTGGGTCTAAATGTTGCTAAAAAAAAATAACAGATTTATTGATCAGGTTTAACTGAATACAAAATTATATGAAGTCAACATTTCAGTTGCCAATTTAAACACCCCTGAAATTTTTTCTTAGAACCATTTTTTTTAAATTTTTCAAAAAAGAAACAGAGCAATCTTTAATTTTGAAATATTCTTGACTCCCCAGAGCATAAACTCCATTAAATCAAATCAAATCAAATCTAGATCTTATAAACCCAAAACCAGACAACTAATTCATGTTACATGAAAATTCATTCACATTTGAGATGTGTATACCAGAATTTGGTATGGCAAAAAAGTCAGAAAATGTCTGTTTAGTGACACCTTGGAAAAAACAAGACAGAGACTGATCTACCCTGCCAGCCATTACTAAGATTGAGTCTGCAGATCAAACAAAATTAAAATTTTGAAGAAATAAATTAACCCAATTTGTTATGAAAATAAGTGTTATTTTGAATTAACCCATTTCACACAAAAAATGAGTGCAATTTTGGATATTCAGACTCCAACAATCTTCGTACAACCAAATTAAATCCCCAACCTTACCATAAAATATCATTTTGTAGAAAGTGACTTTCAAGATGATAAGAATGATTATTTTCTAACAAGTGCCGGAAATTATTTTTCACACTTTATGGCGATAACATAGTTTTTCTTCATATGTTATTTTTACTGATGATATCTGGGCGATATGATGTCTTTAATAGGTTATTGATCAAAATATTCACGGTTGTTTGTTAGTAGTCTCCACAGAAAAATATTAATAAAGAAAACAGAATTTAATCTATGCGCCGTTGTTTGGTTACATTGTTTGGTTACATATATATATATATATATATATATATATATATATATATATATATACACAGTATTTTCTTTTGTTAATACAAGAAACAACATTTTAAGTCTAGAGCAACCAATCCAAAATTGTTTTTTATAAAATATATTGATTTAAACTTGTCGAACATTGTATAAGTTCAATGGCCTCTTTCTATCCCAAAATTCAATCTTGAATATATGTTATTTCATGACCATATCAACAATACATGTAGAAGATTCTGACTAATGGGAATCTTTATCACTTAATTTAGAATTTATAAGTGATGGAGGACCTCAGTGCTCAAAATTGGTCGACAGCATCAACATACTGATAAAGATGCCAATCCCAACCTCATTAGAAGATAAAAGTGTAAAACAACCTATCAGTTTGTTTGCCAATTCAAGATCAATGATCTTCTCCAGGAACTCAAAATTCCTCCACCATCCAAGAATCCTGAATGGGTATAAAGCAATATAATTCACATCACTGTTAATGATAGTATGCCTCAATAAGTCAGATTTTAATGATATTGTTGTTGTTGTTATGTTTATTAATGTTGCATCAACAATTTTTCAGCTTATTGAGTAAAGAGCTATACTTATAAATCTATGGATTAATGGAAGAACAAGTTCATGCATGTGTGAGATATGCAAGTGTATTATGGTCTGCTGTTATTAGCACTCTCTGGGGGACTTTTTGCTAAGATGCTAGCCGAGTCAGTATGCCACAGACAAACACACAACTCGCCCAGTTCATTATCCTGGCAACAGGTTAACAAGTCAATTCTCTGTCTTCTAAATTCAGAGTGTTGGGTGTAACAATGACACTATAGCTGAAAAACTCTGGAATTGGCTTTAAACTAACCTCATATGCCAATAAAGAAAAACACTGATTCATCTCTAATTGTCAACAGTCCTTGAAGAAAGAACATCAGCAACAAACTTTTTTTAGGTTTTCATCAGACATCACCCCCTTTCTGATTTTTAACTTGGTTTATGTATAAGCATTGGCTCAAAGACCAAAGCACGTTTCACCTCCAGGTTTATGCAATCTCCTACGATATCATACTTGAACTGCAAGGATTTTTTTTTAAATTCTTAGGTAAGTTAAAGGTCTTTAAATTTTAATTTCATAGCAATAATCTAATTAGGAACATTTAAATCAAAGAACTAGTGGTAAAACCAACCTTTTTACACTACAATTCAATAGACACAAAACCAACCCTATTATAATGGTACCAAACTTTAAAATACCAATTTTATATTTCATTCAAGTGTTAAAGGTGAGTCTTTAAAGTAATCTTGAGTAGAATAAGTAACTATAAACTCTTTTACACATATATCTATAAATAAACTCCATATTTGAATAAAAGAATTATACTTCTGAAGCCGATCTTTTCAAAGTGTTATAATCTAATATTACAATATTGTATATTGTACACCTTTTATTTAATCAAATTTTAATTAAATATATATGAATAATGTCAACAGTCTCTACTTTATTTGTAAACACATTAAGAGACCCCATTAAAGACTACAGTTTAAAAAATGTTCAATATTCAATAAAATTTTCCAATTTAAATGAGTTCTAAACACTTCTGTTCAAATTTACCATTGTTAAAAAAAGAATGAGATTTAGATCTGTTTATTTAAAATTGTTTTCATCTGGTCAAAATAGGCAAAATAACACATACATAGCTTTACTTATAAACATGCATTTACATAGGTCACCCTTTCAAATTTTGTTCGTTGATTATCAAATAAGGCAACTATCATTAAAATTGTATTCTTATATATTTTATTCAATAAAGTCTATTCTCCCTGCATTTTTCTTAAATTTTTCAGATGGAAAAAACAAAAAATGACTAAGTAACAACAAAAAACTTTATTTTAGTAAATTAGTAAATAAACATTACCAAAATCTTTAGAGATTTCTATTAAAGATATTTCTTTATAAATGGATTTTTTTTTTTTTTTTTTTTTTTTTTTTTTTTTTTTTTTTTTTTTTTTTTTTTTTTTTGTGAATGGTCGTCTCAAGGACAACTGCAAAATGTTTCTCCTTGGCTTAGGCCTAAAATAAAATTAACTTTGTTTGCCGTTGACCGCCCGACCCACTTCAAATGCCCCTACCCAAAAAATTTTATTGCTTTTTTTTTTTTTTTTTTTTTTTTTTTTTTTTTTTTTTGGCTTTTCATACAAATTAAAAAACAGTATGAAAAGGCAATAACCCAAGCAAGCAACCTTTGAGTAGGTTTACACATAAGTGAGGAAATTCCACTTTCTCCATGGGAGAAGACACAAGGAGAAACAAAGAAGACTGTAGTTAGCAAAAAAATTGTAAAATGTGTTTTAAAAGAAACATATGAAACCAATTTAACCTTTTTAAAAATGGTTATATATTAAGTTTTCAAAAAATAAAACATTTTTTCAACCTACCTACCCACATGTGGACAGCATGAGTCGGAAAACAGCAAACAAAGAATTTTTTAAGTTAGGCCTTATAAAAGGCTTGTAATTATAAACTCAAGATATTAAAAAGCAGTAAATTGCCTAAAGATCTTAAATGTCAGCTTCTATCCAAATTATTTTTTTTTAATTTTCAGTTTAACTTTTACCTTTGGTTTATTGTTCTAATGTCTACAAAGCATATGAAATATAAGCATTTTAGAAAAAAAAAAAATTGAGCAATGAATGACCTTAAAATATGGTCTAATTAGGCAGATGTTATAATGGTAGTCTGAATGTCAAATGTTCTGATTTTTATTAGTTATATAAATCCACATTCAGATTATGAGTACATAATTTTAGTTAGAGTAGGATTTTGTTTGCATATAATGTATGGATTGGAATTATAACAACGATAAATAAGTAAGATTGATGGATTGGTTGATCGTGATTGAATGGGATTTTACATCCAAGTCAAGAATATTTCACTTATATTGAGACATCACCGACTAAAGATGAAGTGGCAGTGCTCCTAGGGCAATGTGCAGGGAGGGTTCTTCAGCATGCCATGTGCCTGCAATGACATAGGGCATCAGCTTTTAAGGTCTCCTCCAAAGGAGTGTAACTTTCATCTTTTTTTAATGCAGAGTGCTTGGAAAAAGAAGATTCACTTCCTATTTTGTCTTTATCAAACCTGGCCAGGGTACAAACCATGACCTCCCATATATGAAGCAAACACTACCAAATAAGCTACCATAGTGGTCACAAAGTAAGTAAGAAAACAATCCTTTAGGAACCAGATTTCAAATGGTGACAAGAAGTAAATATCCTGCCCACTCCTTCTTTCAAAGGTATGTGTGTGTGTGTGTGTGTGGGGGGGGGGGGGGATATAACTTAAAGATAACAGATGGAGTTAAAATAGCAGTCAGACAAATACAGGTAACTTCTAGGTAGGTCTGGATATTTTAATATAAATATATAGAAATTATTGAATTCTAATAACAATTTACATATGTCATTTAGAGCAGTGGAATGGAGTAATGGTGTTTCATACCCCAGTCAAGATTCTTATTACTTATTTCAAGGCAGTCAGTTCTAAGACATTTGAGGAAACCAGAGTGACCAGAGAAGTACCTTAACATCAGTGGACTGATACACATTTTTACACTAACATTGAGACCTTTACTGGCTAGTATTTGAACCAGTTAGCACGATCCACAAGTAGGCACTTTGGGTCAATTGTGCACAGACCACACACAGTCTTATATAAAAGATACTGGCATCAAAACAAAATTGGTCTAGTTCAATATTAGTTACAGATAAATACAAAGAAAAAAAAACTCTGGATGAATTCAAACTTTACAATAGTAGAAAGAAAGAAATAACCAAGACTCAACTTAAAACTTCATTAAAACAGTACATTAGAAAAGATTCAAAAAGAAAAATTAATTGATTAATTAACAAACAAACAAACAAACAAACAAATAAATAAATAAATAAATAAAATTCACTGGCTCCTGTTTTTTTCTTTTGTTTTTGTTTATTTGGTTTTTTTTTTTTTTGGACACCCTTGCATTAATGTTTATTTATTTATATATTTATTTATTCATTCATTCATTCATTCATTCATTCATTCATTTATCTATTTATCTATTTATTAGTTTTCCTGGAGGCCTATGTTTATTGAAATAAGTTAAGCCCTATGTTTATTAAAAAAGAACTTTTTTTCCGACTTCAGATAGAGGATTTATGTTCATAGATTGCCTACTACTTGCTTAAAATATCCTTCCACTTCTAAACTCAATGAAATCCACGACATGATTAATTGTACAAGGACTAAATCATGCACATGTATAGCAATTTTACTGCAAATGGATGAATCAAATTAAATGAATCTTTTTTTTTCCAAAATATGAAGGACTTAAAAAAAGTAAAAACACCTTAAAACTCAACTTTTAGTATAAATACATGTGCATGATTTAGTCCTAAGCATTTATCACAAACACGTCAATTTTACTGCAAAAAAGATTAAACTATTTATTGAAAGGAGAGATAACACATGAAAATTCTATTAATGTACCATAAATTTAGCTTTGAATTCTCTCCACATAAATCTATTAAAGTAAGCGACATGTCAATCCAAGTATGTAATAAATCGTTTTATAAAGCTTTTCAATCAATATATATGTGCCGGGTATTACTTATTACAGTTTTCAATAATAACATACATATAAACAACTGGACAACTGGCAAACTTAGCTCTGACAAAAATAATTTATTATCTATCTCATATATCTATTTTACATGTCAAAGTTCTGCTGGAATTTTTAAACTAAATTCCAATAACTACCAGGAAGTCATAATTCATATCTTATACAGTAAAACATGAGATTATTCCTCACCATTTGTTTATCATGATTTGTTGTTATAAAGAGGTTTGAAGTTAAATCAAGAGGCTTATATAGAAAACATAAGACTGACAGACTAAGATTTTGGGACTTCAAAATGCTGACGTGATATCCAAAGTGGTGTTTAGCTCCTAAGGGGCAATTTTACAGTGTTACCAAGTTGATAAGCAAGGTGGTGATTTAGTTACTAAGTGGTAGCAAGGTGGGGATTTAGTTACTAAGGGGTTATTTTACAGGGTTACCATGTTGATAAGCAAGGTGGTGATTTAGTTACTAAGGGGCAATTTTACATGGTTACCATGTTGATAAGCAAGGTGGTGATTTAGTTACTAAGGGGCAATTTTACATGGTTACCATGTTGATAAGCAAGGTGGTGATTTAGTTACTAAGGGCCAATTATACAGTGTTTTAAATTTTACTGTATAAAAACTATCTAGACATTTGAAATATTTGATAATTTTTTATTATAATATTATTATAATCAGAATAAAAATCAAAATGATATCATTTATATTCTGTAATCTTTTTTGTTGTTTTTAAAATATTGGAAAAAGAACAGTGATTGATATGGACAGTTTGGAGGAATATCTTTTGCAACTCCCGAAGTTATTACAAAACATTTTACTATTAAAAATTGTCTTTTTTGGCAAAAAAAAAAAAAAACAACTAAATTTAAAGCAAGCATTAAAGAAAACCAAAAAAAAAAAAAAAAAAATAGACATTAAAAGTAAAGCTAAATAAAGTCTTATACTTGTAATTCTAATTAATTACAGGTCCGTCATTTGGTAACAAGTCAGTTTTGACAAGTTCTAGCAATACAATTAATTGAAACTAAAAACAAATCATCACATCTTCAAAAGTTTTCATTTACACATTTCTCAATATGCAGAATGTATATGGGATAATAAATCTGGTTCTACAATTAGTACCACAAGGGAGGTCCTGATTTTGTTAGTGACAGTCATATTGTCTTGTCACTTTTCTCAATACACATCGTATACAATCAGATTAACTTTCTATACAACTTATTCCTAATGCATCACACAAATTTCTTAAATGTCATTTAATTGTTCATATATGTACTTCATATGTATACTATAGAATCATTTATATTTGCTAGGTTAAACATTTGGTTTTACAATTCAAAAAAAAAAAAAAAAAAAAAAATTGTTGAGACATTTCGTGGAATTGAGTTTTTGATAATAAATTTTATTAGCGATCTTTGTAATTAAAAATTTTTTTTGACATTAAATTTCATGGTTTTTACTAACCCGCAAAATCAGCAAAATTTAATCACCAACGGAAATGATGATTTTATAAAAACTTGTAATTATATGCTTCAATGTGCTATATGACATTTTAATAGCAGATTCCTTGAGCAATTTCAAAGTCCACCCCCACATCCACCCACATCCACTGTCAATCTTTCTTAAAAAAAAACTTCTAAAAGGCCAAACCCTGAGAGAAACCAATTAACCCATAATATTATTATTATTATTATTATTATTAATTTTTAAAAAGATACAAATAAATATAAGTAAATAAAAATAACAAAAATAAATAAATAAATAAATGATTTTCCAAAAAGTTGGAAGGTACAGTCTGAGATTCAAATTTATTTTTTAAATAATTTTTGGTTTTTTTAACATCTATGGTCTACATTTTACGTAATGTCAATTTTAATTTCAACCTTGAAATCGATATCAAAATTTCATTACATTAAACATGAAAGAATTTTCATAATGGCATATTCATAAATTAAACTAACAAATTTAACTTGGCAGGTATACTTAACATAAACTGATCCCCATAGAAATATAACAAATATAATGAATTGAAAATTCCTTCCCAGAGTTCTTGGTTATAAACTAGGATTTCATTAGAAGCATACAAAACTTGTACCTTATTTTAAAAAAGGAAAAAAAAAAATCTTTTTTTATTTTTTTTTGGAAAAGAAGAAAAAATCCCAAACTTCAAAGCTTATCAGTTCTTATCTTTTAAAATGTTTAATAAATGGTGTTTAAATTCTCGTAAATCTACCTGGACCTGGTGATATATCAAACACTGATTTGTTTGTTGATTTAACACAGGTATCAACTTGTCAATCAAAGATCATACCTTCATATATAAATATTGATGTTTACCTTCAATACTTATATACAATCACCTGTTAGATACCTATCTACATTTCAAACATTTCTATTGATTTTAATTCACAAGTTTAAACGGTAGATTTAAAAAAATCTTAAGTAGAAAAGGAGTACTTTTGATCGATAAATCAAGTGCACCCATGTTCCAAAAATTCTGAAGTAGCTAAGTAGTATTTGTCATTGATCAAATGAGTACATCCATGTTCCAGGTACAATATTTTACTTGTCTAAGATAAGTGCAAGTTGATGATATCCATGTACATAGTTTTATTTGCTGGTTCTAAGTAGAGCTGAGAATGGTTTTAAGTTAGAAATCTGTACTCATTTACTCACATTTTATGCTCAATTCCCACCATTAACTTCAAAATTTATATTGGGAATTTCTTGAGTACAACTTCAAAAAAAAAATACTGTTTTTTTTTTTGTTTTTTTTTGTTTTTTTTTTGTTTTTTTTTTTGTTTTTGTAGCCAATTTTATGACACACATCTGAGATATAAGTAGGCCTTCTAGAAATTTCATTTTGTAACCTGCAGGTAAATTAATAAATAAATAAATAAATAAATAAATAAATAAATAAATAAACTCTTACCCTGGAGTTCCTGTTTCTGTTGTCGATTCGTCATCTTCCTCATTCTCATCTTCTTCATAAGCTTCAGCAGCTGCAGCAGCAGCCTTCTCAAGTATCTTGGCAACCTTGGACGGAGCACCGACAGCTGGTGGTCTTTGCTCATGCACTGACAATGTGTCCTCAGTACGGCTTTCCTTTCTGTAAAAAATTGTACCATTGGCATCTAATGTTCCTTTTATATGAGCAGCTGGAAGAGCGGAAAGGTGTGGTGGTGCTGACATTATTTTAGCAATCTTGGGTTTTTCTTTCACGACTTTTTCTTCTGGTGTGGATACTATTGAAGTCGCTGAGGTTTGCTCAGGTTTATGTTTGGATTTCGTAATCGCTGTTACTGAGGTAGTTTGTTTGGAATTGCTAGTTTGTGGTGGTGGTGGTGGAGATGGATCCATAACTTCAGCATAAGGTTTTGTTGGTGTGTAATTCAAATTTCTAACTTTAGATGGACATTCCGGAGATGCCACTCCACTGCCGGGTTTAGGAAGTGATGAGACAGTTTTGTTTACTACTTTTGTTTCTTGTCTTTGATTGGCAGCTGCAGATTTTTCTGCCACTTTTGCAATTGTACTTATGATCTGTGTGCTGAAGTTTGGTGGTGCTGGGACTTTCTGGATGACAGTTGGACCAGTTGATCCAGGTTTATGCTTGGAGCTGTTTGATACATAACTTCCATTAACTAATGGTCTCTGACCTGATGTTGCTGAGGCATCAGCGTATTTGGGATTATTTAATTTTTCTTTTGAACCACTTTGATTGGCTTTTTGCACATCATTTTTGGCTGGGATTTCCTTATTGTTAATTTCTCTCAGAATTTCTTTCCGAACTGCGCTCTGTGGCCTCATGAAAGAATTGACTGGGAATACGTTTGTTGACTGCCCATTGCTTGTTTGTCCATTGATATTTCCGGAGCTTGAGGAATGCTGTACAGCACTGATGGTCTTTTTAATTTTGTGCTGGTTTTGTAAAAGGTCACTTACTATATCTTTGGCACTAAGAGGTCTTGCATATGGATTGGAATGTCCTTTTGCAGACTGAGGTTTCCCTACATTGTTTGGCGATACGTAATTTTGACCAGGACCATGATGTGTTTGGCAAACAGGAGTAGGTACCGGACTTGGACCAATCCTATAACCAGTATGGATCATTGGGCTTGTTGAGGAAGCTTGGCTTAGGGCACTATATGCATTTCTTCCAGTATCTGGCCGAATGTGGACAAGATCTTGATGGTCATACAACTGAACCTGTTTGGATATTGGTGGGTTGTATTTTAGCGTAGGCTTAGCTGTCGTCTGTCTTAGAGGAAGTTGCTTCTTTAAGGACAGCTCTTCCAGGCTCGCTGTTAATTTTGAATCTCCCATTTTGTCTTAAACTGGCAAGGGAGATAATTCAGAGAGCTGTCTGTTGGTTAAAAGACTTTAAATATGAGTCATGTCATGCCTGTCATATTTGTATTTCTACATCCATAACGACCAAGAATCCATCTTCTCTTAACATGACCTGTAAATAGAATCAAATATGATCAGAGCTGACTCCATAACATATAATATTCAAAAGGATAAAGACCATGTAGAACTGAATACACTGCCACAGTCAGATTTTGGCATTATCCAAGGGTTTGGTCATAAACTGAGGGAAACTTTGAAACTTCCAAATACTGTAGCAATAGGAAAGATGGCAAAGTTTTAGACAACAAAGAATTACTGTACTTTTGTAAAGATGAATTTACTCTAGGTTTAAAATTTCATAAATTACAGAATTACAGAATTACCAAATCTTCATCATTTAAAATGACATGGTGAAGGATATACTGTAAACATTGCAAAGAGAAGTGAAAGGACTAATATTTCTGAAGCTTCATGTTTAAAATAAGATGAGATCATATCATAAGTCAGATATTTCTGACAAGTAAATAAAAAGTCAAATAAAAAAGAAAGATAATTATAAAACTACAAAAAATTGTCACTTTAAAAATATAAAAAAATGTCAAATAGGAATAACTACACCAAAATTGTTAAATAACAGTAATTGCTCAAAATGTCTTATATAAATATCTACAAAAAATGTCCAATAAAAAAAAACTACAAAAAATGACATACATTGATAACTGCACAAAATGTCAAAAATAAATAATTAAAAAAATGTCATATATTTAACTGAACAAAATATCAAATATGAAGAACTGCATTTAATGTCAAACATGAAGAAATGCACAAAAATGCCAAATATGATAATCTGCAATAAATGTCAAATATGAAGAACTGCATTAAATGTCAAATATGAAGAAATGCATAAAATGTAAAATATGAAAACTGCATAAAAATGTCAAATATGAAAACTGCAAAAAATGTCAAATATGAAGAACTGCATTAAATGTCAAATATGAAGAAATGCATAAAAATGCCAAATATGATAATCTGCATTAAATGTCAAATATGAAGAACTGCATTAAATGTCAAATATGAAGAAATGCATAAAATGTAAAATATGAAAACTGCATAAAAATGTAAAATATGAAAACTGCATAAAATGTCAAATATGAAGAACTGCATTAAATGTCAAATGTGAAGAAATGCACAAAAATGCCAAATATGAAGATCTGCATTTAATGCCAAATATGAAGAAGTGCATTAAATGTCAAATATGAAAAAATGCATAAAATGTAAAAATATGGATAATTGCATAAGATGTCAAATAATTACAAACTTTCAAAAATAATTACAAAAAAAATCACCAAAAAAAAAATTGTAAAATTTTATGACCATGTACCATTTTAAACTATTATAAGTTACCATTACAACATAAAATTTTAAAGAAAATAAATTTTATCAAATTTTTACCTGCTTATTTCTACAGAACAGAAATGAATTTTTTCCCGACCCCTTACTATTTTAGAGAATTAATTCCTACAGATCTGTAATGGGTCAATACAGACTGGCATTGGTATAATAGTTAATAGATTTCCTTGTCTCTGAGATAGCTTGACTATACAACTATATAGCAGTATACATATGCTAGAACAACTTTATCAATAAACATGTAACATTTATTGACTTCTAAGTCTGACTTAGTAATCATTAAACTTATCATATATATATATATATATATATATATATATATATATATATATATATATATATATATATAAGTACAGTAAAACCTTGTTATATCAACCATTTAAATTAATTTGCCAGTTTATTCATATTCATAGTTTTTTATACAGTGAATGTTTGTTCTCTGAAATCAAATTTTCCAATTCAATAATATCCATATGGTTTTTATATATCTCCGACATCAATTCTTCTACTTCAATTATATCCATAGTATTTTTATATATTAAAATATGTTTTCATTGTCTCGTCCTGTGATCAATTTATTTGATAAGAAATTGTGACATCACCAAAAAATTGATCATGTGATGTTACTGATGTCTCTGATGTCATTTTACAAGAAACTTCTGTATCCAGTTGATTTTTTAAATTAGAATTTGTGACATCACCAAACAATCGATCATGTGATGTAACTGATGCCGACTGATGACACTGATGTCATTTTACAGTAAACACTTTTATATCTAGTTGCAAAACTCAAGATTCAAACAAGACTGATTCAGACCCTACTTAAAAATTGTGGAAATGTTTGATGGACCGGAATCATACACCTAACATGAGACAGTTCCCTATTTTCCTAGGTGTAAAGGACATTCAGTCTGGTACAGCTGGAATATTTACTAGAATGAAAAGAATATTACCAGACCATAAATACATGTATCTTATATAGATGCCATAGTATGAGATAGATTATGTTAACAAAAACATTAAATTTTCCCATCAAGATTTTCCTTATCAATTTAAAAATTTGCACTCTCGCTTTGGCTCATTTTTAAAAAAAATCTTGTCCTCATATTTCAAAAACTCAAATAAAAAATTATCTTTCATAGTTTTTTCTCCAAAAATTATTTTATATCTTTGGCAATGTAGAGCTAATAACAGTACTTATAAATCTGTAGTACATATTGGGTAGTGTTAACGTTGCCAACATGTTAACATTGTTATTATAAAAGAAAATTAAACCATTGATTGCCCTATTGTAAAATGCCAATTATATGTACAAATAAAACAAGATGGGGTCGATTGATCAATTCCGATAGATCAATACTTATCAATTGACTCTATATAATTATGAGGTTAATATGTACCACAGACAAGAAATCAAGTTTTCTGACAATTCTGATCTTAATCATCTTATCGCAATCACATAAAAGTTTGTCAGACTTAATAGGGAAAAACAATAATCAAAGCATCAAAATGATGACAACCATGTTCATGTCCATAATCAGGGCCATGAAAAATCCAAGTGACAACCAGAGTATTTTACATACATGTCAATAATAAGAGCATAAAAACACCCAAGTGGCAACTGTCCCAATTTCATGTACATAATCAGGGCTATAAAGATTGCAATCACCGTGTCTAAAACCATTGTCTGACGATAAAGACAATGTATGTCTATGATAATAGAAACTAAATGGAGCATAAATAAATGATTTTATAAGAATAACACAATCTATTGTAAAGTTTTCTCTGTAATATAATCAAGTCTTACTCAATACATTTAGTATTTAAAACACACTTTTGTTAACTTTGGCAAAATAAGTATCAAAAGCTTAACACATGTCTAAAGACATTCAATCACTAATTCTATACACAATAAATGTAATTAAAGTTCTTGTTACAAGTTCCTTCTCTTGACAGGCAAGAGATTTTTACCTATTAAACAGAAGGAAAAGCATGTACTTGACAACAGCCAACACAACAAAGAACATATTATCATAGGTCATAGACAATAATTCTAAAAAACAATAAATGTTCAGTATTCAATAAAAAGGAACGAGACTTTTTGACTTCTTAAAACAATGTTTCACAAGCAATACATGTCAAAATAACATCAATGGTTTTGTTTACTTGCACATCTATAGACAATCACTGGCAGCATGCCCATTCATGCTAAAACAAGCGTTATTTCACACAGAAAAAGTTTTCATGTAATCTTTTGTAATATAGCGGTTATCGTCATGCAAATAAATTCAATTAATCATTTAAGTGGCATCTTATTCACCATAACAAAAACCAGACAAGAAATAGTTGAAGTGCATATAATTCATGTATCAATCTGCATTTTTGTCACCTATATGTTCTTAAAATAGATGGAGTTTCCCTGTTACGTCACAGCACTGGTTGTACCAATTACCAACATTCAACACTAATGCATCATCATGAGGGAAAAGATCATCTAAAAGCTAAAGATATATTCACTCAGAAAAATTACATGGCTTCAGCCAAAAAAATTGTCACTAGTAAAATAATGCCAGTGTTACTTTCACAGATTGGAACTGCTATGTATCTTGCAGAGGAAAATTTACGAAACTGACAATTTCTTAAACTGATTAACCTTCAGCTTGAAAATGGCGCTACTGTTTTCAGTGACAGAAAGGACATTTACTCAAATAATCAGGCTGCTGCGACATATCAAAAGTATATTACCAATGTTTTGATGGATACTTCAATTATCAGAATTAAAAGTAGCCCTTTCATTGGAATTATGTTAGATGTGAGTTTAGACATAGCAGTGAACAAGAAACCTGTTCTCTTTTGTAAAATTCTTCATGACCAGTCCATTAAAATTGAATTATGTGCAAACATATTGATTAACGATGGTAAAGCTGCACTGTGTTTAACTGTATTATAAATTTCTTGCAGAAAATTGGTGTTGATGTTGCAAAAGTGAACGGCTTGGGTAGTGATGGTGCCTTAGTCATGATGGGTAGAATAAGCTGGGTAGGGGTTAGTCTTAAAAATGACAATCCAAAAATAGTTCATATCTGGTGTGCAGCACACAGAATTGCACTGGTGTCTTTCTGGGCTTCAAAGTCTATTCCTTTCATGAAAGAGATAAACCAGACAAAATAAAATAAGATTGAAACTAAATTACATTTTTGTTTTGCACCCTCCCCGTTTCCCCTCCCCTCCCCTTTCCAGTACACACAAGCCAGAACAACATAGGCCTAAAGTCGCAAAAAGAGAAAAAAGAAAATAAATACACCCCCCCCCCCAAAAAAAAAAAGAAAAGAAAGAAAAAAAAAAGGTACTTGAATTCCCTCTCCTAACCACTCTCTGTCTTCAGGTTTAAAAGTATTAACAGTTTTAGGAATTTAAATTCATATAATACCAATATTCAGAAGAAAAAAAAATTTGTCTATTAATTTTAAAAGTTTGAGATCTTCATTTATTCAAATTCTCTAAAAACTTGGATTGCCTACTACCAAGCTTTGAAATATCCTTTTACCAATAAACTTAATTAAATCAGTAAATACATATATATGATTAAGATACTCTTTATTGTAACTTAAATAAGCAAACACTTTCTTTAAAATTCTGTATATTAGCTCTCGATCTGTGCCTCTCTCTGTGGGTTACAAGGAGACAAGATCAATATCTTAAATTATCTTCAGATATAGTAGAAGTTCTAGTTACCAAAGAATTGATTATGATTTCACTTTCATTAAGATAAGATGCCTAAAATGTTCTTATCGATCAAGCATTTTTATTTTTATTTTTTAAGTATGCTTCTTTTATTTTCATTTTAAGCACGCATTTAATATATATACACGTATATATCTCCATCAGGTCTTAGTTTCTTGTAAGCAATCGTTTTACGTGAATACACGCATATCTGCCAGTACCCATCTCTAAACCAAACTAAATGGAATTTTATGCCCTAAAGAATACAAATACAGTTGGAAGAAATTCCACATCGTTTTTTTTTCTAATGTCAGTATTTAAGATATAAGCAGAAGTTGTATCAGATCCAATTTCTAAATTAATTTTATGTATATACATGTATATGCCTTTTGGTTAAGCAATGTGCTTAACATGGAATGATGGGAACAGCTAGGGCCACAATTAAAAATATCTTTGTTTCCCCTTGCCCTACCCTTACTTCTGATATTGGGTAGGTAGGTAAGCTTTTTTTTCCTCATAGTTTTCTTTTCTGGTTAGGAAACATTCTTCACATGTCACCTTGTGTGTTTACTAGTACATCTTCATCACTTTGGCATTTGTATTGCATTGAATTATAACTGTATAAGCATCTTGACAACTAAGAAGGTTGGCAACTAAATCATGAAAAGGAAAGAGAAAGAACCGGAATCTATTAGCACAGAATTGCGAAAAAAAAAAAAAAGAAGCCACACACAGCATTTTTCAATAAAATTTTTTCAGTCGGCAGGATTTTTTACGGTCTGTCGCACAGGGGAAAACAAATTATATTTTCATTTTGGCCTAGTGATAATTTTTTTTCTCATGCCATGCATTAGATTTTTGTGATCTTATCAGTGCTCTAGGATTCCCATTTCCTGTCTCCCGTACCAAGTGAATTTTGGTCACGGGAAAGTTATAAATATTGGCTTTCTTCTCCATGGGAAAGTGAAATTTATTACAAAAAATATTATCCATCAATCAAATGCAGTTTCTTTTTTACATTTTTAACTGGTAAATAGCTTTAGTTTTGTATCAAGCAGTGATTTTTTTGTTTGTCAGAACATCTGTTATTTGTTTTTTAATAAAAAATATAAAAAACAATTTTTTTTTATGGTTAACATTTAAAATAAATTAATTTATGTCACATATTATGCTCAGAATTTTAAAATTCATTGCAAAGATTTTATATTGTGACAATATCTAACATTTTTTGTCTGTCAGAACAGTTTTGGACAACTGGATTTAACTTAAACTATTTGATTGTGTGTCACTGTTGCCTTTTGGGGAATTTTAGTTGTCAAATTGGGAAATTTTAGTCTTATTTCTCAAGGGGAAACTACCTTTATTCAGTAGTAATTTTAGGCAAACAAAACCACTGTAATCTAAAATCAATATACAAGCTTAAGCCCAAATTTCAAGGTGGTTTTTTTCTTTTACAGATAACATTTCTTGTAAATAAATTGATTTTACCTCAACTTTGTTTTGAATTTCCATTTACTGACAATCTATATTTTTCTCGCCAAGATATGGGAAAGTGGATTTTCTGTTTTGACTTTCCTGTGGGAAGTTAGTGTCAAGGAAAAATCCTAGAGTACTGCTTATCTGAGCAAAACCTTTATTGACAACATCAAATTTATATGCCAAAGTTTATAGAAATAATGTTTTGTGATGTCATAAATTTGGTTGTGTCTGCCAGATTATATAAATTTATATGTCTCTCGATATATTCTATGGTGAATTAATGATATTTTATTACAAAAACTTAATATTGAATTAGTTATCATCTACTTCTCCAATATATTTGTAGCAAAAAGAGGATTTTTTATACATTGCAAATGAGCATTACTTTGCAGCATATTATCATCAAATGAGAGGATAAATAAGGACCTGTAATGCTCAACTGGCATATAATTTGTGTATACCGTTAATAATTTAATTCATGGTAAATGGCATTATGCATCATGCCCAACCACAGTTGTAAAGATTTATCGAAGTGTTGATTAAAAATTTCATCGTATTTCGATAATAAATTAAACTTTAAATGTAAACTGACCTACTAATTACTATCTAATTTCATATTTTAACAAAATTGGTTGACAATTAAATCCACAATGTCTTTTTCACTTTTTTGATAAAGCATTAGGCAAGTGATTTTTACAAGACTGAAGCTTATGCCATAAGTTATGCAAGCATGGACTCGCATGTGTACACACACACACACACACACACACACACACACACACACACACACACACACACACACACACACACACACACTTCATCATGTCATGCATGAGCTCAGAAGGCTATCGCTAGGTAAGATAAAATTTATTGATTTTGGTATGAGATATAGATAACTGATGAAAATTTTGAAACTATACAAAGTCCTACTAAATTTGTGTCTATTAAAGAATGTGTACTACAATACCCTTAATTTAATCAGTTTAAACTTCAACATCACAAGAGATAAATTTAGATTTCTTTTGATCTTAATAATATAAATTCATATTTTAATGACCCATTTTCAAACTTATACAACTAGAGAGTGGAGAGACAAAAGAATTTAAACTTTGACATGAAAACTTTGATGTCATTTTCTTTATATGACAAATTAAGGGCCTTTTTGTTATTGGCTGGCTTGTATATATCTGTCATTAAAGTTTTAGAGGAATTTAATTTTGCTCTGTATGTCAAATAAACTACGACACAAATTTGATAGCTACAAATTTCTTCAAGAACAATAGTTCTTCCATCTATACCAAACCAGTTGCAAAGGTCACTGAAACAATCCTGTAAGTGAATTGTGTGTAATATTACGTATTACAGGTGTATATATATGTTCTCAGTATTGTGAATGACCAATTTATGAGAATAAAGAACTTGAACTTGAATCCAGCTTAAATTGGTAGTTCCAAAAGCATCTATCATACTGAAATTAGAAAATTCTAAAATCATGAAAAATCGTCAAAAAATGAAAAATATAAACCACTTCTCCAAAAACTGAAATGTTTACCAAAATAAATGTTACATAAAATCCTTTATTTTTAATCTGGGTTTATTCAGAAGATGAAAAATAAAGAAAGCATGATTTATCATCAAAAATCTTTAAATATTTACATGTTTTTAAGGCAATACAAGTACATGTATATAGAATATACAGATTTATTCCCAGAAAGAGAGGTTTTTTTTGGAATATTTTTTAAAACGCTAAATTTATTTATTTATTTCAACACAGCTCATTTATATGACTATTTTTCTATTTTAAAAACTCAATAATCTTTACCTAAATTTAATGAATTCTATACAGTCTGCAGACATACCATCATAAAAATGAATATTAATGATTAAAAAAATATCTAAATGAAGTAGATCTGGATATTTGACATTGAGGTACAGGTATCACAATGTAATAGCTCTTTCTAGTGTGAGCTAAAACGTAAAATCCATTAAACAATTCTTAAGTAATTTTGATTATTTCCCATATGAGCAATAACTATACAATAACTGTACATTGCATAGAAATACCAGTAATCAGAGAATGAATGTTTTAAAAGCTTTTTGCAGTAATTAAGAAAAAAAAAACATAGCTCAACCTGATTACATGGCATTCCAGGATCTTCCACTGGTTAAAACAAATAACAGATTTCCAGTATAAACTGGATTTTTATTAGCTTTTTTTACTTAAATTTTTTAAAATTATAATTTGGGTTCAATATCTGATTGGTTAAAATTATTTTGCGTAATTTCAGAAATACACCCAGTCAGAATCAGGTATTATATAAATGATCTGTCTTGATTATTTAAGAGTTAATTATATAATTGTTTGATGATGTTTGACACTTGTGACTCTTTGATTGTTTAAGTAACAACTTAACAACTTTATCATTATCATTATTATCATTTATTTATTTTTTGCTTGTTGGGTATACCAGACAGAGTTCTGTTACAGGTATCTCAGATATAGGCAAATTTCTGATATATCACCATATATACCACTACAGAGTTTGTTAAACATTACTGATTACCTTTTTCTGTAAATAGATTGAAAAACTAATTTTTGTAAGCCACTTCAGAGGTATAACCAAACCAATATAAAAGTGCCAGTTTTGATAAATTGTCTCATTATGATAGTGTTGCAGATAACTGGAAAATTCCAACCAGAACTTGTCTGATATTTAAACATTTTCTTTGTGGTATTAGCTGAGAGATGATTGAAAAGTAACCAGTCTTTTCAAAAAGTTACCAGTCTCAGACTAACAGACTGTTATTTCTAACACTGAATTGATATTACGCCATGTTTCTGTGATGTTTCATAAAGCCATCTCCATGGTAATCATGATGATTTGTCTGTCATACATAAACTATGTCTGCACAATCATACTACCTACAGTAATGTCATTCAAAAAATCTCAAACAGGGGACCAATGGCATAGAAAATGGGTCTCAGAAACCTTCATCCGTCATAATAATGTCTGTATATCCGCGCCATTAGCTGGATATATTTCTGGTTATCGTATCATGTATCATAACATCACAAGTGACCATTGTCAATCCAACCCTCTCTAAAAGTTTGTGCGTGTTTGTTTTCGTCACACCATACTCATTGACTTGTCAACTTTATACCGTTGGTTGTCAATTCTTAATGTGAAACAAAATCAAATAGACGCTACAGAGTTTCGATTCATGCGAGTCTCACGGACACTTAAGAGATGCAAAATTAGAATCATGATGAGATGATGGCATGGCACGATTTAAATGTAAAAAAAAAAACATTTTAAACGACTAGACACTAGATTAATTGTGAATCGATTACAAAAAGATTGAAATTTTCTACTTACCGTTTACCCACTAGGTTTAAATATGGTAGTTAGTAGGCCATTGTATACGATTAATCAAGGAATTAAATGTGACTTGACTCGTCAACCATGAATGATACTAAGGTAACAAATGCCGCTATTTCAATCCAATCGACGTAACGCTTACTTCAGAAATATAAACCAATCAATACCATGTTGACTTTCGTTTCCGGTTAACTCGTTTTTCGTGCACACACATGTCCCGGTGTAAAAAAAAATCTAACGAAAGGATTGGTAGTAAGGTACTCGGTTTGTATTCATCGTTATCATCTTATTTTCATTGCCATATTAAATGTTGGTATTTATACCGGTTTTTAATGAAGAAAAATTAACATGGTGTGGGGTGAGGATTGCCAGAGAATTTAATTAATTACTGTCTGCGCATGCGTAGTGTTTTTGTGACCGTGACGGTGAATTATGCTGGATTTTCATAGAATATCCAATTAACTTGAATTAATTTTAGTAATTTTCGCTTACTTGAGTAACTGAAAACCGCTATGCATATCCGCATTACCATAAAATATTTATGTAGAAACATGGAAACTGTTGCTGCTACGAATTACAGAATTAAGGCCACTGTTTAAAAATCGATAATTTTAATGTGAATGCATGCGAACATTTAAAAGTATGTAATAGGTGATTAGAACTAAGTTAAATTCAAATCACAATACCACACTCCACACAATCAATTTAAAGGGTAATTAAAAACCTATTCTCCATAAAAATACAATGTCTTAATGTTTCTAGATAACGTCATTGAAGTTATGTGGCGTAATGGTGGTTGTTTTGAACGTGTGCACCACTGTTATAAAATGCAATTCTTAGTGTTATGCATGATGATTCAAAATCGTTTTAAATATCGCTGCTGTTAGTAACCTGCTATAAAGGAGTTACATTTCCTTAGCATAGTATAAGACATCTATTGTCTTAAATGGTGTAAAGAGAAACAAAGATTGTATATAAAAATGAAACCCATTAAACTTGTCATTTTCCTATTCTAAAACTGTTTAATACTACCTAGTCTTTTGCCGCTAGTTTACACTTGCTGCTTAAGCTTTAAACGGTACCAAGTAATTATATTGTGCATTAAAGTGTACCTTTAGCGATTTTCAGTTTTGACGTATTTTATTCGCCATACATGAATATGGATATACCGAAAAAAAAATATAAAAATCCATCCCGAAATAAGGAAGATATCGATGAATTTAGAAATCCAAATGAAAAAAGTCGATATCAAGATTACCTTGTAGTGATGTCAAAACAGTAACAACTTTCCACGGAATATTATTTACCAATTACTAAAATAAGACAAATACGGACTCTTATTTGAATATTCTTTAATCATTTCCTGATTAAAAAATTGTGAAGTAGAATTTGCACCCGATTGCCGGACACCTATTTAAAAAATCAAGATTATTATTAATCCATTTGAGGCCCGCACCTGAAATGAATCCCATTAATTGCCAATTTGGCTTCTGATTAAGCAGATTTAATTTCTTAATAATCGCGTCACGTGTTTCATGTGAATCTCGTTTGTCTTTGTAGTTCTGTTTATTATTAAATACATGTTACTTAGCGTTAGCTTCAACTTTCCGCTGTTCACATTACAAGACATGGAAATTCTTACATAACGGACATCTTGGAACACTACAATGAAAACGAAAGTAGATTACTGATTAGTTGTAAACACAGCACTCAAAAGGGTATACAATTTTCGAAATTCCTACATTTATATACAAGTAATGGATATAAACCGTACGCATAATGCAGGGGCAAATTAATTTGAAAGTGAAAGATGATTGTGTTCTTTATTGTTATAACAGTATTATACGTGTACAGATTTTTTTTTTTAGAATTTTACCATATTTCAAACGTACAACAGAAAGTTTAAAAGAAGCATGAACATTTCATTTGAATCACCGATTTCTTTCATATCTATAGATTTGATATAAATGTAACAGGAAAGGAAAAAATGCAGCTGAAAAACTGGGACCCGAATCCGAGACCTTCCCAGTACTAGTGGGACACTCTACCAACTGAGCTATTCAGCCACCTATTAGCGTGGTCTGCTACATAATTTGTTGTGAAATTATGTTAAAATGGAACATTGAGCTGTGTCACTACACTATGTTTAAGTAGTCCTGTTGTAGCATTACATATCCATATAGCAAAGCTGTTAAGAGTCATGATTTCCAGGACTACACTTTGCTTATGATGTTAAATTTATTTCCAATATAAGCTTACTTAAATTATTTTTCGATTTAAGATATCCTCTTGTATTTTCATAAGCTTAATATGAGTAAAGTTTACTTGGATAAGTGGAAATATGGAAAAGTAAGTGACATAAAAAAGTCAGACATGTACAAGTTCCTCTGACCCTAACACAATTAAGCCTGAGTAGGGGTCAGAACAATTTCATTACTTATTAATGGAGGCTAGTTAATTTTCTGTAGTTTCATTAATAAAAGTCTGAAGCAAAATGGGATAGTGTCCTTTCCAACACCAGTTAGTGTCAGAAAATCCCAGGTTTTTAATTATGTTGATGTAGTAATTGTTCTGACACAGAGCCACTAGGCTTAATGTGTGTTAGAGTGAGAGGAAATTTTGATAAGTGCAACATGTATCAATAGTGTCATTTTTTTTATCATTTTTATTTTCTATTTTAGGAATGGTTACTATAAATAAATTCTTGATCATGGAGGTTTTATAGAGTTTAAAAGAAGTTGGAAATAAAATCATGACAAGGGAAAGCAAAATTTGATTTACATGTACTGACAGATGTATATTTTAAGTATAAAATCTACAAACATATACTAATAGTACCTTTATTTGCCCAATTTCAGAAGAAAAATCAATTATTAAAAAAAAATTGAAAAAATATGATGTCAGATGCAGAGAGTTATCCAATCAGATCATGGACATTGTGTTACTATGTTGACAAATCTCGTACCTGGGTTTATGGTGATTTATCAGTTCATATGAATGGTGTTTCATTTCAGTCATCTGTTGACACAAAACCACCACTGAAATTCAAACTCATATTCAATGACTTTACAGGGGTAAAGAAAACAACCACTGGTTTAATATTTAGTGCTTTGGTGATTATTCTATCGAATGGATGTAAACATTGGTTTTCCTCCATTCCAGACAGAGAGAGTTTGTATAATTGTGTTCACTACTTCTGGAAATGTTCACTTCTAACAAGTAAAAAACCTAATAAATCACAGGTTGGGTTTGCAAACCGAACTGAAAAAGGTAGACAACTCTTGAGTATTGTACACGATACTGATAAAACTCTAAGAGGAGCTGCTGAGAGTTTAAGTATTCAAGGAGCACAGATAGATTCTGCAATGGGAACAATGCTTGATATCCATAATGACCTGGATGTAGCTGATGGCTTAATGTCTGGACTGGAATCATGGTTTGGAAAGTGGAAAATGCCCAAGGAATACAACTATGTAGAACCGGTTTTTGTGTCCAAAGATGACATTTCCGAAGTTCTTGAATATGAAATTCTCTACACAAAGCTACAAGTTGGGAAAGCAAGTATGCAAAATGTTGGCCTTTTGCGAGTTTCTAATAAAGGTCTCTTTATTTTAACTGAAAAACAAAAAGTTGTTCATAAGTTTAAATGGAGTGATATATCCCTGGTAAAAGTGGTTACACTATGGGAGATTGTTGTAACAAGGTTTCTGATTGGTGAGCCAGATTTGAGCTATTCCATTATCAGCAGTGGGTTAAGGAGTTTACTGAAACTTTTAGACAGACGTTTGAGAAGCAAATTGGAATATACCAGTAATATAGTTGATCAAGTGACCAGCAAAAGGGAATATACAGTTAGTTCAAGAGAAATAAAATCAGAAAGGGGTAAGGTCTTTCTTATTTTAGCTCATCTGCTACACAAATTACTATTCAGCTCAATTTGTATCAAAACATAACCGTTGATGTCATTGTTGAGAAATACTGGTGAATTTCAGCCTGTCTATGCAAAGTGTAGATGAGCTTTTACTGTACCTTGACATTTAGCCTCAGCATAAGTGTTAAAATTGAGTTAAAATTTGATTTGTGACACAACGAAAATTGTGGACAAGGGGTTATTTACAAACAGGGAATACTATAAAGTGGTTCTCTTCTGAAAATTCCAGTTTTGTTTTAAGTCTAGATGAAAAAGAATCATATTGTTTTTACTTACTATAAAGTTCAATTTTGAATCACTGTATTAAAACATATAGGTACTCTTTTAGAGAACAGTAACAGATGTATATAACACTTTTTCTCAATATCTAAAGACACATTTGTGTCATGATTCTTCAAATTTTTGTGTATTTTCAGAACAACTACATGGTAGACAGGAAACCTACCCATATAAAAATGGCACAAAATTTACAGGTAACAGCAACCTGTCTAGTGGTTCATCATCGGGATCAGGATCTCAGATCCAGGCCATCCGAACTAAGGAAATAGTCTCAGAAGAAGAAGTCCAGGAATTGAGTCAAGTTTTAGGAGACCTTAAAAACATGGCTTTAGCCGTTGGTCAAGAAACAGATGTCCAGAATGAGAAATTAGACAAACTGACATCATCTGTCAATAGAGCCAATGATAGGTTAGAACAAACTGACCACAGAATAAAAAGGTTACTCTGAGAATTTTTTTCTAAGTTATCAGAAAGTTATCCCCCTTGTTGGAATTCTTTTGTGTTGTGGTGGTGGGAACAAAGATGTAACCCTTCCAATAACACTTTTTGTGTAATCTGAAATATACTGGTATAGCAATTGTCACAGAAAAAGAATGGAAATTAGACACATCTTTAATTAAACAGTTTGTTAAAATAAGTTTAACATAAAGAAAAAGGACTAAAGGACAAGTTTTTTGAACAAGTCTTAGCAATAAGTTCACCAAACAATATCATCTATTGGTGCATACAGCATATTTATGTTTTTATTATTCACAACCTTTTCAACAATTTCAAACTTTAACTTGACAGACTAAACATATATAAATAAATAAAAAGTTAAAAGGATTTTGTTAAGATGGAGTTTCTTAGTTCTTAATAATCCACAAAATGTGTTTTCTATTGCCTTTTTTAGCCTATTGTATTTGGAGCCAAATTGAAATTTTGGACTAGAATTGTTACCATCAGGAATGTTAGTAATTAACCTAAAGCTGATGTTTGATATATTTAGTACCTACCTACCTTGGTACCAAGAGTGGAGTGGAGTGGAGTAATGGTGTTTAAGGCCCCAGTGAAGAATCTTTTACTTATTTTGAGGCAGTCAGTTCTGGAATGATGGAGGAAACCGGAGTGCCCGGAGAAAACCATCAACCTTCGGCAAGCGAACTGACGAACTTTCTCTCTCTAAGATCTGTCCCTAGTGGGATTCGAACCCGGGCGATGAGAGGCATTGTGATCCGTAAGCGCACGCTTTAGACCACTCGGCCCAGAGGCCCCCTTAGGTACCAAGATTTTTCTTTTTAAGCTGAAAGGAAACCCACATATTTCTCATTTTGGCCACAGTAAACATTTGATAAATAAACATTTCTGTAAATTTATATACATGTTTTGTCATCTTGTGGCACCAATAAAATTCATAAGACCTATATCATAATGATATTACACTTTTCTTTTATAAAATCATATCCCACACATGTACATACTTTGTTTTCACGCGTTTTATATTTAACAAATTGTGAAGCTTATTATATTATTGCTATCATTTTTCTTGTATTGTTAATAATTATAATTTAATATAGTGAAGCAATGTATCTTAGCTAAATTTTTGAGCAGTTTTTTCAAACTGTTTAGCAACTATTTATTATAGTAACTTAATTGTTCAGTTATTTATGTGGCAGGTTACTTGTTGAGAACTATAAAAACAGTGAGAGTTAAATACATTTGATTTGTGATTGCTATGACAACACTAATTGCAAAAACACAAGTTCTCTGTTTGTTTTATTCTGTACAGGGGCGTAGATAGCAACCAAATATAACTGAGGCAGAAAATAGAAGCGCCCAAGGAGCTTCAAATCTAGGGGGTTCGGGGGCATGCTTCCCTAGAAAAATTGAAAAAAAGGTGTTAAATGGTGCATTCTGGTGCCATCGGAACCTGATATTAGTTAAGACCATTTGAATAATCAAGTCTCTGTACTAATGGGGACAAAAGATAATTTATGTTTGTTCACTATAAATTATTTTTATTCTTTTCTATTTTCTTCTTGTTTCTGAAACAAAACATAAAACGGCAATAAAGCCTGATTTTTACAGAGGCAGTTGCCTCAGTTGCCTAATAGTAAGCTATGCCCCTGCTGTATGAAATATTTTTTGTCAAATATTTGTTTATTCTTAATAATCAAGTCAACAATCCTAATTGTATGCCATCATTTAGTTATGCAAGACTCAATTTAAAGATATGCTTTTTGTAAAAGCATTTGTTTCAGTTTTTCCATGTTAAGGCAAGTTACAAGAAAAACTTGTTGCTTCAATCAAGTTTTCAATTTATTAGCTATGAGAATTTTGTTAATCTGTTTAGAATTCATCTCGGCATTAAAGATTTTATGGTGTTTGATTTATTGCAAGTGTTTGTTGTTTTTTTTTTCCTGTGCAAGTCCAAGCTTAAGGTTACAAGTCAATTACTGTAATATGTGCCGAGATAGATTTCTACCTTTCAAAATAGTTCTATGTTGCTCTGATGGATAAGTTGATTTGAGTAATGGTGCTTAACGTCCCAGTCAAGAATATTTCACTTATATCGAGATGTCACCGGCTAAAGGAGAAAGTACAGAATTTTTGTCCTTGCATTGTGCTGATGGCATTATACAGAAGGATTCTTTATCCTTCAGAACCTCATTTATTTTGTTCCCATCCGAAAGAACCATGACATTTACTTCATAATGTTGTGTGCTTGATGAAGGAACAGTCACTACCCACTTTAAAGTATTGGGTCAGACCTGGTCAGGGTTCGAACCCAAGGCCTACCACTTAGTGCTAGCACTATACCCTCTGATGGATGAAATACTCTGACTTTGCTTTCTAGACTTAATTTATTTATTGAAATATTATTATTTTTATATTTATTTATTTTTATTATTATTATTATTATTATTATTATTTATTTTTATTTTTTGGACAAAGGCTGCTCAGGTGCTGTCATGATTTTCAGACTAACACTATTCTACATGTCAGTGTTTTGAGGTCCCATCAAATGAGAAGCTGTTTAAATTTAGTTTACAGTAAATTATTGGAATAATAAATTAAATAGACAGTAGAAAAAAAAAAACCAAAATATTCATCACTATTTATTGATAAGGTATTATTATGTAAAAAGCAGTAGGTGACCACTGTTTTATAAGTTACTCTCAAAATGATCAAAATTATGTTAACAATAATATTAAGGGGAATATTATTAGCAATATTTTAAAGTTAAAAAATGAATTTTCGTTATGTTAGGAAAACAGGACTAGTTGCTCCTGACAGATAATTTTCCCTGGTTTTGGCTTACAACATAAATTATGGTAACAAACTACCGGTATGTTCATAGTAAACCAATATGGCAGCTATTATTAGCAACATTATTGTACTAAATATGTGTTTTTTTCTTACTGTCATAGAGTTGAACCAAGGGCACTGAAAAGGATCTTCAGTTTTTTTCTGACAACACCAATCAAGTCATAGCTAAATATCATTATAAAATACAGCTATAAGAACAGACATTATTGTTTCAATTTTAGTAATACAAATGTATATTGTTCTTGATTGAGACTAAGTGCTCTGGAAGGACTAGTGTCTTTGCTTTTGTCTAACAACACCCATCCAATATCAACAAGCTCTCAACATATTTATAGTAAAATACCAAGACAGCAAGTTGGAACATTATTGTATTGAAAATGTATTGTCCTCACTAACACAGAACCAAGTTCTCTGGAAGAAAAAAAACTTTTTTAAAATTCTTCAGACACCATATTGAGTGGCAGTAGGCTACCAATATGTTATTTGTGACACATTCTGCAGAAGTAAAAAAAAAAATCAAAATTTATGAGGTAATATTTAAACATGGCCATATATGAAAACAATTTTATTGTTTTAATTATTTGACAATTTGAAAAGAATTAAATATAAGCATATAAAATAGACTATAAATGTTTTTTCATCTCTGTGTCTTCTACAGTATTTGTGCATAAGCAGAGTATATATTACATTATACCATAAACAGGATTACTTGTCAGTTACTATAAGCAAACTTAATTTAGATGTGATAATATATTGTCAGAGTTTGCCTTTAGTTCCAAAATCTGAGTATTTATTCAGTATCCATACTTCCTTCTCTTCTTTAATCTTATTCCTTTGCTCGAACTGTGACCTGTAAAAATGAAATGTGGGTACATGTATACATGTATTTCACTCAAAACTGTGTTTTGTGGTCAGGTTTTGGTGTCATTTTTACTAAAGCATCTTTATACCCCATCACCCTTAGCAACAAAGATACCCCCTATTTCCAGTGATAGATATTTATCTATCTTTTTGATCCCTGGTGGTTTCTCGAAGATAACTATAGATCTTTTGGATGTTCAGTCCTATTTTTACAATTATTTCCTTACATAAGATTTTCCTGAACTTTAAATCTTACAAATTGTGACAGGCCTGAAAAGTTAAAAAAAAATCAGAACAAAAAAGCTATTTTGATACAACTTAAAGGTATGAAATAAGCAGACAGATTTCACTTTCAATTGTTAAGAATGTTTCATCTGTTTTAAATTTTAAGTAAAATTTAAAGTGGAAACCTATCTGCATAAATTTAAGTGTAAGGTATTCCCAATTTATATACCAGTAGATACCTTTTGTTGATCACTCTTTGCACAATGCTTTCAGTTGTAGTGGAGTTTCCAGAATCTATCACTTGAAATTTCCCTAGTTTTTTAGGCATCTGAATATAAATGAATGAAAAGAAATTTATTTCTTTAAGTAAATTATTACACGAAGTAAATGTCCTTCATCTTACCAATATGTACATGAAGTATCATGTAAAGCCACAAGATATGAATTTGTTGAGCAAAATTTTCAGCTGTTCTAACGTTTTAAAACTTATTTAAAATTAAGGTCTGTTCCCTCATGTAAAGCATTCCTTAGCTGGATTTGGATTATTTAATTTTGGAACTTTAGATTTATTGATTTTCAAATGTTTGGCTTGTCCTTTTATTTATCAATTTTTTCAGCCCCTAGTTTCAATGATGAGGAATGAATTTCCGAAATATGCACATATATCACAACCAAATTTACACAGGTATTTTTGTTGAACATTTAGCTGAATATCTTGCTTCTTGTTTTTTAATTTTAGTTTTTGTTATCTTACTTTTTAATATATTTTGTTTATTTTTTGTATTTCTATTGTATTCGATTTAAAAATTGTCTTGCCTCTCTAGCTGTTTTTCCATGTACTTATGTTTTTCAAATACTGACTTAACGTTTCCTTCACATGTTCTTAATCACTAGGGCAGCCCAGGTAGTAGAGTGCTGGCAAAAATTGGCTGTTCGAAATTTAACGACATTTGAACAAAACTTGAAAGTGGGTAATGAATGTTTTGCAAAAGTACTCGGCATTTAGAAATAAAATGTTACTTTAGATGAGACCTTACCTATATACTGATGGATGTGGCAAGGTTAAAAAAACCCTTATGTGCTTTAACCTGAGTGGACTCAAAAAGTAAAAAAGCTGCAATTTCCTCATTAGAGTGGCTAAATATGACATCCAGGTCATTTTGAAACAACTTTAATCTCAATCAATCAATTCATCAAAATGGTCTTTTTTACAATTTTTATGTTGCATTATCTTTTATCATACATAAATACTTCAACATATTTTGCCAATGCAAATCTCTATACTCATTTGTAATATATCCAACTTAAAATTAGTCTAAGTAACCAAATAATATAGATACAACACATAAAGTATGTTGACCCTCCCAAAAAAGTTTTTTATGCAGCATAGGCATCTTACCAACCTACTACTTCGCTTTGCGAAAAAAAGATGACGCGTAATCAAGTTCTTACAGAAACTGTTCCGATTCTACACACAGCCGTCAGTCACAATGTTTATTAGAGATAGAAGAAATTAGGACTATACTTAAAATATGTTTAAAAACCAGAGAAGTGTCTTTTTGGGCAGCGTAAGCATCTTAACCAACCTACTACTTCGCAAAAAAGGATGACATGTAATCAAGTTCTTACAGTATAAGGATCTTGACTGTCGGAGCATACAAAGGGTGTCCTTCCATGCAATACAACATCAATCTGTAATAGAAGATAGATGTTCTTATTAAAAATGGAATACATAGTTCTTTTTACAAAAACAATTTCGATTTTAAACATCAAGGTTTTATGTGATTCAAGAATAGTAAACTAAAGCTTACCAATCATTATCTGCAACAGGTCACAATGCATCACCTCAAGATTTGATTGAGTAATAATAAAACAAACATACCAGTCCTTGTCCATATCACAATCCCAAAAACAAAGTAAAAACTTTGCAAACTGGCAAAATATGTTATGCACGTGAACTTCCATCAAGGAAGTGAGGCCGGGTGCTGATACATTTCAGAAGTTTCATGACAAAATCTCTTGTTTTATATCAATTTATAATATTGAAGTTAGATCTACATTGTTTTGCGATTACTTGTGTATTTTGACCCATCATTGTGTTTATTACCAACCATAGTGACATCACTAAATAGATACAGGTTGATAAAATACCTATTGTAAATATCTTAATAATAAATTGTTGATACCTTGTTTTGGGCATTTCAGCTTAAGACATGAATCTGTTTTACTATTTCTGTTTGAGGTCACTGTGGTATTAAATGAAAATCAAGGTTAGCCAAATATTCATGCATTGATATTTTTATAGAGATAAGCTTCATATTGTCTTCGTTCAAATGTTAGATATTTATTATATAAGGGGTTATTAAAATGTTACCTTAATGAAAGTACAGGTCAACCATTTTTCTTACTCGAGCTTTAAAAATTAAAGAGCATTGCTTTTAGTTAAAATCCATTGTTTATAAAATTTGTCCCTGCAATGTATTAAAGTGATCCAAGGTTCCAAGAGAATTGAAAAGCCAATCTCTTAAGAAATGTACTTAATAAGTAAATGTTATATAAAAACAAATGGAATATTAATGTGAGGAGGATGTCACATTGAAGCACGTAACTATTCCTCTGGTGCACAAGGCTATTAATGATCGTGATTTTAGGAGGTTGACCACAACCGACAAACCCTAAGTACCTTTAGAAATCAAAACAATGTCTCTAATTAAACTGCAGTTTTTCAGAAAGTAGAATTAACGAGAACTGAAGGTAAAGAAAACTGTCATTCATATCCAACTTTTCTCTAACATGTAATTTATTTGGTATCAAATACAGACATACTAGTCCATTGTTAAAATCGTAATAACAAAAGCAAAAGTAAAAATACAAACTAAGATAAAAGGACAAAATACTTTAACACATGTAATTCTACAATTGAATGGCGAGGCCGGATGTTACCGAAGGGTATTGCAGCGTTTTCTTTGTGAACTGCCTGGATGTTTGCTTACCTTAAGTCGGTTCATGTAATCCTCATTTATAACATGTGGAGCACCAATAACAACATTGGAGACAAACTACAAATAAACAAATGCATTAGTGATTTTCCGAAATGTGCACATATGGCAAATCAAAATGTAACAGGCATTTGTAAATATATATTTTTATATGTATTCTTGGTATCTTAATTTGCTTTGTTTTCGTGGACATACTGATCCACGAATTTTAATGCCAGTGGTTATATAAACTTTGAACAATATTTGTTTTGCAAGAAACTTTCTGCATTTTGCAATAAAGTTATATATATATATATATATATATATATATATATATATATATATATATATATATATATATATATATATATATATATATATATGCACCTTACAAGCCAAACAACACATCAGTCGTTCACGTAATGTCATGATAGGATAATGGGGTCCCTTGTACTGCTTAACAATCTGCAAGAAAATGGAATAAAATAAAAAGATAAATTGCATCAGTTCTACAGTTCAATAGTCTTACAAAGATTTCTTTTGAGCTTACATTTGAAGTCTAAAATTTTGATAATTTTCATATATTCAGGATTTTAAGATGTTATTTATTACAAATGTATATCCGTTTTTAAAACTTTTATTTTTTAAAAGCTTGCTTAATTAGGTGACAGGAAATCGTAGTGAAGGATTATTAAGAGTCAAATCACATATACATTTCTATAAATCCATAGATTGGTTATAGATACATGTAGCTGTATAATTTGTAAAATGTGCCTTTAGTGTTTTCTTTACCTTTACATATCTAAAGATTTTGTAATGAATACTTACGTCATCCTCATGAAGTCCTAATATTAAATAATCACCTTGCTTTGCTGCTTTTTCTAAAAAGTCTACATGGCCAACATCTGTACAAGTTAAGTTTTAAACAAAATCCAGTTATCTTCTTCTTATCAGGATATGATTGGAGGAAAGAAATAATTATTTCCTTTTATTTCATGATATGATTGGAGTAAATATAAATTAAACACAAACATACCAGTCCTTGTCCAAAAAACTATCCCAAAAACAAGTAAAACTTTGAAAGCTGGCATTTAGTTACACACGTGAACTTCCATCAAGGAAGTTAGGCCGGGTGCTCCGGAAGGATAAGCACCTCCTATCTAGCACCTGTAAGCACCTCCTGGAGATAAGAAAAATTTAAGTTGAATTTAAGACTGATGTTAAGTAATCTCAGAGTACATGTTAACAGAGTAAGATTTAGTATAATTAGCGCTTGGCAATCCGGCTTTTAACTGAAAACTTAAATTGTTTACAATTCCACCTAAAACCTAAAAAGTCAACTGTTTAATAAACAATCTAAAACTAAAGCAGTAAACTTATAATTTTCTTCTGAAACTTGAGATGTAACCTTTTAGCAATTCACATTGAAACCTTATATGTTGATTGTTACTTCTAAACCCAAGATGTACATGTGAACAATTCCACTTGGAACCTAAAATATTAACTTTTTGCAATTCAACCTAAAACCTTATATGGCAATTCCATCTAAAACATATAATGTAAACTGTTTGCAATATCTCCTGAAATCTCACACATTAACTTTTTATTTTGAGAACGTTTCACTTTTTTGCACCGAGTAAGGTCTAAATATTTGATTTTGAATGTGATATTATGAAAGGATATGAAATAGATCAAATGCGCCGTCAACATATATTACTCTGTCCCCGGGGTTTGATGTTGTTTCGGGGGAGAACAATCTGATGATATCAGTTGTAAATATAAAGTCTGAAGCTCCTGTACATGGACTTGAGGGTAATATCTAAAATTCAGAAAAAGAAAATCAAGACAAAATTTATAAAAATATCAATTTTAAAACGTATTGGTTTATATTGCCTTACTTTGTGTGTTTTATTTATTTATTTATTTATTTTTATTGTCATTGGTTATTGCCGAGTAAATATTTTTAAGCCGCAAATCAGTTTTTTCTTTCGTGTAGACTGTGTTTTATGATGAATTAAACATTTTAATGTTGCTGTCGAGTGCTTGTTTGTTTTGAAATTATATTATAAATATTTAACAAAAATACCTGTTTTATATTGCTGTTTGATCATTTTTCATGAGTGACACTAGGGCCAATAAATCCAGCTGAGGAATGCCTTAGTGTTGAATAATTTTCTAACACAAAGACGGATGAAAATTTTGACACAAGGTACATTTTCCGACAGCACTGCTTACTGAATTATGGATACTCTCGAAGAGTTTCACTCCGACACCATCGGTACCAGCTCAGGGGTGGAAAATTGTTAACCTGATTAATTTTGCTATGAAACAATGCAAATAAAAGTTGCATATGACACCCCCCTACAAGTTTAGGTGCATATAGCATGTGAATGAACTTGAGCGTAATAATGTCTGAAATGCAACTAGTCAAAACTCTTTCCCACTGAAGACAGCACTTTGTGTTGTCAGAAAGTACCATTTAGCAAAAATTTCAGCCGTCATCAATTTTGAAATTTATATAAAACTAAGGTTTGTTCCCTCTTGCAAATCATTCCTTGGATTTGGATTTATATAATTTTGGACCTTTAGATTGAATAATCTGTTTGGCTTATTATTTTTATCTATCAAACTTTTCGGTCATAGTGTCACTAATGAGGAATGAATTTCCGAAATGTGCACATCTGGCACATCAAAATTTCACTGGTATTTGTGTTATTTATCCCCTAATATTCGAGCACCGGGCAAGGAAGTAGTATCTCAAATTTTAGTTTTATGTTAGACTTAGTGTTAGAATACCTCTTTTAGACGGACAATTAACATTTTTACCACCGAGGACATGTGTACAAATACGTCTTTAGACGGACGATTTACCTCTTGACCACCGAGGACATGGTGTTCAAATACGTCTTTTAGACGGACGGACGATTTACCTCTTGCCCTCGGAGGACATTGTAATGTTTATTGAATCATGATCATAATACTTTAATATGTACCTGTTCTTTATTTTCGACACCATTTGTTGTCTGTAACATTCTACGAAAAATGATTATATAGTCTTAAAATTATGATTGATATCAATGTCTCATATAGATTACAATAGTGATAGAATAAATATAAAAAGATTGTTAAAAAGATAGCAAATTCTACTGCTGATTGTTGAAAATGTTTAAAAAATAATTTTTTTTATTTTGCTAAATATTCCAATGCTTTCTGATAGGTGTTTGAATACTAGTTATGGTCAATAAACAGACAAATAATAACAATAGGCACAAAAAAGGTTTAATAAATCTTACAAAACTATAAAAATGAATAAATTAAATAAATAAATTATTTACAAAATGATAGGCAAGTACTGTAATGTTATAAAGGTTATAATATAAGCTAGAATGAAAAGGGTTGGTTGTGCCAGAAATATAGTTTAATTGTAAACCAAAAACATTTTTAGTTTTCAATTATTTTTCTAGCAGACCGTTATTAAATCACCAATATTGCAAATTCATTCCACTACATTGATTTCATTTTTGTTCAACCTTATTATCTTCATCAAATATAAATACGAATTTCAAGTGAACTTACCTATGGACCAAATCTGTAGTAGATATTCCTTCTGTTCTTTTACATACTCTGTTACATGTAAACGGAAATTTTAGTCCTTAGAAGAACCAATAAAATTATACCTAACATGTAAACACAAATTATCTTCCTTTAAATTAATACAAAGTTGGTACATTGAGTTTTACCTTTTTCGAATTGGTGCTTTAATGACCGTATGGTTTAAAGCGTTCTCCCAGCCGCCTAAGTTTGAATCCTCTTCGGCAGATTGAGAAAATGTCCGTTTGCTTGTCAAAGGTAGGTCGGGTTTATTCGGATCCAAGAACTTTGAACGAAATTTGACTGGTACTTACAACACAATTACTCTAGTCTATTGTTGTATGATAAGCTGTGCTTTTTGTTTAGATTTCCAGTACGATCTTACATGGAATACACAAAACCCATTATGCTCATAAGATAATTCAAAAGTGGTAAGATTTACGATTTAAAATATTTTAGCAAACTTATTGTTGAATAGTAATAGCCAGTATGATGAGAGTATCTCATAAGACAAAACATGACTGGGCATTAATAGATTTTATTATGAATCATTCTTTGATGTACGTGTCTAGAAAAAGTATCTTTGTGCGAAACTTAATATATAAAAATGATTTATTTATTAAAAATGTTTTTATAAAATTACCGTAATCGATCCTCCTTGCGGATAAACTCGTATGGATCCGAACCATCAGCTCTTGGTAGTAAATCATCTATATACAAAAAATAGAGAAAGAAAAAATAAAACTAAATTAATTTTTTAATTGAAAAACAACATTTTGAAAATTTTTGGATGGACAAGAACAATGTTGTTACTTATTAAACTCGAAAAGTCTTCGATGTTTTCTTGAAAATGTTCATCAGCTCAGGTATTGCATTATTTCTATTATGATAGTTATGATATTGATTATACTTTAAAGCCACCAAACGATTAGAATTTGGAGCTGAACCCTATTTTCAAAGCATTGACAAAAGCGATCAAAAAACGTAACAGCAATAAAAAAAAACCAAACAAAATATAATACAATGATTACTCAGTAAGAATAACGGACAAAGTAACAACAACGACATAAATCTATCCAGTAACATATATTGTGTAAGTAGTTCTTTCTCATACGGATTAGGATGCCTCTCACCGCCGAGGTTCGTATCCCGCTTGGGTAGATCTTAGTGTGAGAAAGTTTGTCAATGCGTTCGCCGAAGTCAGTGGTTTATTTTGAGCAATACGGTCTCACCCACCATTCCAGAACTGACAATCTTGATATAAGTGAAAGAACCTTGACGAGATGATTTAATATCATTTTTTATTAACCGCCGAATAGCAAATGGAAAAAAGGTAGCTGAGAAATTAATAAAAGGTTCTTATAACATTTAATCACAAAAAGAGGGCATAAAAAGGTGTTATGTACATCTGGATTTTTCTTACCTCCATGAACACAAAAATCCATGTTATATCGATTTAAAATTTCAAGAGTAGTTCCATAAGGTGCTCCTTCCACAACCTAACAATTATTCATAATAAAGTTTAATAAAAATACATCTTAATTTGCAATCAAAGCAAGAGGTAGCTTTTTCATTTCTTGTGCTGTATATAAAAATGTATTTATCACTAACCAGAATTAAAGTAGACGAAAATAAACGTAAATAGAGTATTAAAATAAACGATCATTTTGATCATAGGAAAATAAACGTTTCCTTAATAACTGGCATACTTAAACTTAAGATATCTTTCTACGTAGTTAATTTTCAAGTTACCAAAAGATTTAGGTTGTTGCTTATTGTTTTATTTTTGCTAATATAACTGTCTTTACATATGCCAGTGGTCGAAGAAACCAAGACAAAGAAACTCACGAACCAAATAATTACGAAAAATACGATATGGATATTTGCGAAATAAATGATAAAATTACAATATAATATCATCACCTACCTCGTCGACCCATCTATTAGCCCTTATAAGCTTGTATCTTTCCTCTTGTGTGGAAACTGGGGGACCTTTTACCCTTGTAATTTCGTCTGAAATTTTAAGGTGTATTTAATTTCAGAGCATTTCTGTCTTTCAGACGTCTTACTGACGTGTTGATAAAAGTGAGTAAAAGGAGGAGGAGATTTAATTATATTCACATTCTAATCAAAACCAAAGACATTCGGTGTAATGTCAAACTTTCACACAAAGGTATGGCGAGTTGGATTCGAACGTAGATGGCGATAGACGTTGTTATCCTGAAGCGCGAGTCTAAGATCACTCAACCCAACCCCTTCTCCAACCCCACACACACACGTCTTGTTAATGTTTGGCATTTTAACACCAAAAGGGACTAGAACAAAAGACATATTTAGGTCTTTTTTCCTTCTTTAAAACATATTTTAACTGCGGTAAACGTTATTAAATGAACTTTGCGCTTGTAAGGATAAAGATTTTTAAGTATAATTTTCATATTTTTGCATGACAAATCTTAATCATACATAATTCATTCAACATAGATTATCAACTTGCTTAAAAATAATTTTGTTGAGTTAAATGATTTTCAACAAATTTGAGATAAAGAATAAGAAAAAAACTGTATATGAATATTTCGTCTTCATTAAGTAGTATCATAGATAAACATGTTAAAAATACGGGATTAGTCTATAGGTAACCAGGTAGGCTATCATGTAGTATATATAAAGTCCGACCAGCAACATATAATTCAGATATATCGCTGCTCTGACATTTATTTGGAATAATCAAAACTGATTATTTCCCCTATCAATGTTACATTGTTTCATATCCATCTGCGCCATAGTAACAATGCAAAGGTGCTTAAATTGTACACTTCAACTTTTGCTTGAATTTGAAATCTTGGCTCTTGTTTGTTATAAAGTATGCATAGACACAAAATTAAAATGAAAAACAACAAACGCGATAAAGAACCACTCACAATTCAAATAAATGATAAAATAGCAAAACACATATTGTGACAATTGATGATAAAATTCCCGACTTTGGACAGACACTATGGCATATGCTTTAACATGTTAACATGCTAAGATTATTTGAGTATTTGTTCATTTGTTCATTGTTTAGTATAATAACCAATGGTCCCAATATGTGCTTGTTTTTCAGGTTCTTGTTTCGTCAATTAATTGTATTTTAATGTTTTTAGTTGCGTTGATTGTTGCCAAGGACATGTCCTTTTTTAGTTTCCTTTCTGCTATATTTTATTCAGATGAATCATTGTGTTTCTTATATGTTTCCACGTCTTTTTCTTTTATCGTTTTGTGTTCTGAGCAGCATCAATAAATACCAAGTGTACATGTGTATGTTTTTAAGATATAATTTGTTTTGCTTTGATTGTACTATTTAATTAAGGTCAGAATTACCGTCTGTATGGACACCAACTATCAGATAATCACCCATTTCTTTAGCCTGTATAGAAATAAAAGCATTTGAAATTAAAACAAAAGACTTAAGTTTAATAATGCACCTAGAAAAACTACCTACAGAACGGATAAAACAGCAAGCCTGTGGCAACTGAAAACAGGGCGCTTTTTAATGGAACTATGGTTTCTACAATTTTCAACTGTTTGGCTTATGTTTTTGTCTTTCAAACTTTTTGGCTCCTAGTGTCACTGATGGGTTAATATTTTTTCGAAATGTGCATTTTGCACATAGAAAAATTTAACAGGTATTTATATTATATATTCAACAACCTGCAAAAACGGTATACATGTATTTATAATCGAGATTGAATTTTGAGCGAATGGTTAGATTTAAATTTTTTAAAAATTATCCATGTATATTAATATCATCTCTGAATGCTGATATTCATTGATTAAATATGTTTCAGGTTTCTGTGATAATATCATACAACTTTTATAACTAATACATTCGAAAAGTAGTATCATCACTTTATGTATGTAATATTAGTTAAAATATAACAATTTACTAACGGCAATTATCAATTATATAACTACATTATTTACTTATTCATCATTCACTTTCCTTCAAAACTAAAGAGATATTTCAATACAAAAACATCATGAAAATTGAACACCTACACACATCCTTTTTCTAATTAATTACGCATAGTTCGATCAATTTTTCAGTGAGCAAAAAACTGTTTTAATTGAGTTGTGTGTCTCCAACCAAGATATCTTGCTTGAAATAACATCGATAGAAATAATGTGTATTACTGCCAAAAATGAGGCTTCAAATTTTGCGAATTTTATCTATTTTATTTTTTTGTAAATCAATAGGAATCGAGTAAATACAATGATAATTAAAGACAACATATAATTTTACTCTATTCACGCTCTAAGGCTATAAAACCTAAAAACACATACAAAACTGAAAATTTTTTCTATCTAAAGTTCGTATTACTGAAGACAAGGCATTTTCTTTGTACGCAGTCAAGGATTCATGTAAAACTTGTAGACGCCTTTTTTGTGCATGTGCTTTTATGTGCCCATGTGAATTACCTGTCTAAAAGCATTTGCGTGTCCGAAATGCACCATGTCAAAACTGAAACAGAAAAAAAAATTCTAGAACCTCGCAAATTTTTATGCATAAACCGTACCATGTTATACGTCGTAACGTTTGTGCAGAATATTTATCTCCATTAGATTTAAAATATTATCAATTGAAGTTTATCCGTAAAACGGTTTTATTCTTAGAATTTTAGAAGTAACTTTTTTCTTAACCTCGCACACAAATGTAAATGTAAAACAAAACATATAACATACCCGTCCATGTCCAAATCCCAAATCCCCGCCAATAAAAAAATTTAAAAAATAAAAATTAAAAAAAAAATTTAAGAAACTTAAAAAATTGGCCAATTCAGTTATACACGTGAACTTCCATCAAGGCCGAGTGTTTCGGAAGAGTAAGCACCTCCTGTCTACAACGTCGTCATGTAAAAGTAAGGAATGTGTCTTATTTTTAACAAACATTCCTTAACATGAATGAAACTTAAACCTTTTGAATTAACAAATCATTATAATTTTGATAATTTTAAAGTTACTAGTATTCTAGAATTGTAAGCGTCATTAAGGACATCAGTTGCAAAGATGATTTGAAGCCTGTAAGATCTATAAAGGTATAACTGTTATTTTAATTAAGAATGTATGCTGGGTGAGACTGTCAAAAGTTTATTTGTAATATTTGTAGTTCTAAAAGAGAACTAAAAAAATTGTTGGATCAGTAGCACCTAGCATACATTTATTAAAATTCCAAACATTACCAGAGATCTGTAACCTTAGTTCAGTTTTCCATATATCCACGATATCTAGAGACATTATACAGAAAGAATCAAGATGCCATCTTGGGTATTTTATAAGAAGACGGGTGTAGCTAGCTAGACAAGAGGTGCTTAGCTTTCCGGAGCACCCGGCCTCACTTTCCTGATGGAAGTTCACGTGTATTACTTAATTTACCAGCTTTCAAAGTTTGTACTTTGTTTTGGGGATTGTGATTTGGACAAGGACTGGTATGTTTGTGTTTTATAGTTTATAAAAATTTAAAAAGGTATTACTAGCAAGTTAAAAAAGAAATTGTAGGTAAAAACAAATTAGGCCTTTCAATAGCCATGACAAACAAAATCACCCATGAATGAACAATGATGAAATTAATATAAAGGAACAAAGACGGTTTATAATTTAATTTCTTAATGTAATAAGCAAGAATATAATTGTTAAACCTACTCTTAGGATCACTGGTTTTCTATATAAGTACCTTGAAATCAAGTAATATTAAAATATAACTGTACAAGTTTTGTGCTTTTGTTTTTGTGTTATATATATATATATATATATATATATATATATATATATATATATATATATATATATATATATATATATATATATATATATCGAAATACATGTAAATTATTTATTACAAGTAGTTAACACATATTCGTTATTTAGACAGGTATGCAGTCTTACAGTTAAATCGAAAACATGGTAAAATATTGTATCTGGTTTTATTATTAAGAAACAAATGTAAAGTTTAAAAATGGACATATTCGAGTCAAGGTAAGAACTTTAGATGTAGTATAATTTTAAACTTACCAACCATCCATCCACACACGTATATGTTTTGATTTCTTCGTATTTACTTCTTTCATATCTTTATCTTTTTTGTCCATTTTCACTGCTCAAATTTACAAGGTTTACTTTACTGCTCTGTTTATTTATTTATTTATTTATTTATTTATTTATTTATTTATTTATTTATTTTGTTTAATAGATTTTTATTTTAAACAAACATTTAGATCTCAAAAGCTTTTCAAATAAAAGGATTAAATTATCTTGTCAAAAACATTTCGTCTACTTTTGCTGCTCCTTATAATCATATCAAAAATAAACATACTCTGTAGCTGTTAAAATAACTAGTCACGTCTTGTGTCTTTACGCTTTACTCTATAATTTTTTTTAAATGTTATGTTTTTTTATTACCTGCTTTATTTTTATTTTACAAATAAAGGCGAAGTATATTATAAACTTGTATATATTTTAAAGTCATGTATATATATATATATATATATATATATATATATATATATATATATATATATATATATATATATATATGGCTTCATCCCGTCATGTTTGACGATATATTGGCATAATAAAATTTCAGTGCATTTTGTTTTTATGTATGCACAGCGGCTTCCTTAAGTGGGTTGACTCGTGCAAAATATTTCCGCATGAAAAGTTAAAAAAAAATTATTGAGTGTATCGAGCGTAAAAAGTATCGTATAAAAAAAGAGGCTCATAAATGGGGATGACATGTGATACAATTAACATTTATAAGAAAATACATGTACATTATTATTTAAAAAAAAACAAATTACCTTATATTATAGCTTAATATACATGCTTGTATATATCAAAATTTATGTTTCTATGTATTAATCATTTGCATTGCCTTAAGTTGTTATTTAAGTTTGAGAAATAAACCATTGTAAATGGTTTACATGTATTGTAAATTAGACTGAATATTACGCTTATCAACTGAACAAACAAAATCACACACACACACACACACACACACACACACACACACACACACACATTCTACCTTACCTTAATTTTTTTTCTTGAGTCCTTCAGTAACCCAAATTTATTATGATCAATGATAAGATCAATCATACCCCAGGTAAAATGAATTTACATTTTTTTAAGCGTATAAAAAAAACGCAAGATCCGTGATGGCAATGTTTATTCAGTGAATAAATATCTGTATAATAAATATATATATCAAATTATTATTGTTGTTGTTGTTGTAATGCTATCACAAAATGGCCTATATTTGAAAATATCGTCTATTGGATCTAGGTGGCGGATGTTGAAGTATCGGTTCCGGAATTCAGGGCATTTCGGGAGAAAGAGTTTTCGACCTTCTTAGACTAAAATTTCTGTACTGTAATTTGTCGAGAAAGGTTGATAATTTTTAGTCTTCTTAGATATTAATTTATGAAAAATTTTGCCAAGTCAGAAAGAAAATGTTACCATACTGATAGAATAAAAAGATTTTAAGAAGTGAAAAATTTATACATACTTTTTAGAAGTCTATTAGCAGCATTCAAAATTGTCGTTCAAGTTTTACTATACTTTAAATAGAACGAAAAAGGTTGGATAAATGAAAGTAAAACAAGTAAGGTAAATATTAAATAAAAAATTTAATTAAAAAATTAATTTGGTCAAATAATACAATTTTATTGTTATTTATCATCATTTTTTTTTTAAATTTGACAATATTTATCATTTTATTGTCAGTCATTTGGTTCATCGGTTCCTGATCATTGTATACGTTCAAATCAACCTGATATTAATTATTATAGAATTCAACTCTAATTTTAGAAACATCTTGACAAATTCTCATACGAATTAACAATTAACATTTATCTTCTTCTTTTTTTTTTTTTTTTTTTTTTTTTTTTTTTTTTTTTTTTTTTATTTATTTATTTATTTTTTTGATTTGCGAACTTTTGGACAATTTTGAACACTGAAGAACAAATCCGTCCTTTTTTGACAGAAGGTATAAATTTATCACCATTATATATATATATATATATATATATATATATATCTATCTATCTATCTATCTATCTATCTATCTATCTATCTATCTATCTATATATATATATATATGTTCCCGATATGATGACGTTTCTAATAGGACTTAACTAACATTTCATTAAATATGTTTATCACAGATTATATGTAAATTATATCATCATCATCATCATCATCATCATCATCATCATCATTTTTTCCTTAATGTCAGAGATACAATGTAGGAAAAAGCATTAATTAATTATTAATGAACATATAAAAATAATTTATTACACATGATATAAGGCAATCTTAAATTAATATACAACACAAATACCAGTTAAATTTTGATGTGCCATATGTGCACATTTCGGAAATTCATTCCTCATCAGTCACTAAGACCAAAAAGTTTGATAGATAAAAAGCATAAGTCAAATAGTTGAAAATAATGAATCTAAAGTTCCAAAATTATGTAAATCCAAATCCAGCAAAGGAATGCTTTGCATGAGGGAACAAACCTTAATTTTTAAATAAATTTCAAAATTTTAGACGGCTGAATATTTTGCTAAATGGTACATTTTCTGACAGCACAAAATACTGCCTACTGATTTATGGATACCCTCGGGGAGTTTTACTCCACCAGCAGCGGTATCTGCTCGGGGGTAGTAAATATATAACACAAATACCAGGTAAATTTTGATGTGCCAGATGTGCACATTTCGGAAATTCATTCCTCATCAGTGAAACTAAGACCAAAAAGTTTGATAGATAAAAAGCATAAGCCAAATAGTTGAAAATAATGAATCTTAAGTTCCAAAATTATGTAAATCCAAAACCAGCAAAGGAATGCTTAGCATGAGGGAACAAACCTTAATTTCTAAATAAATTTCAAAATTTTAGATGGCTGAACATCTAATGTCACTTGCAACAACACAAAACCGTATGAATCTGAAGGTAGCGGCTAAAGTCCAATTTCTCTAAGTTTCGGAATCCGCATGATGGTATTCTTGTGACAAAAGGTAACAAATGAGATTTTCATCACTGTAGATAAGAAGACAAGTGATATAACTGTGTAAGTTTCTATCCAACATATAAACGTAATGCATTCAGAAATGCTGTTCTGCTTTGGGCAGTTGCAGAACATGTGCACACTGAATGTTGGATGGATTCTTCGGTGATGTAAGAAAAGCAAGCGTTGCAGGATAGTGTAGTTTTATTTTGAACCGGATTTGCCAGTATTTAAGAGATTAATAATAAGCTACCTTTGTAAACATCCTGTAAATTAGACACATTCTAATTCAACAGGGTGTTAGTTTACAATTTACAATTTGCAGGTGTTTATATGTTTTTTTTTCTTTAATGGAAAGTTAAGTTGCAAATTAGAGTTAAATTATATTTATAATAAATTGCAGATCGATTTCCATGTTTCGGCGGATATAAAACCTTTGTAATGCATTACATGATATCAAGATGATCTGACTAACTGTTGTTATATCAATTTCGCCAAAAATTTTTATTATTGTTGTTGTTGTCAATAAAAATAATGAACATAACAATATTGTTGTTGTTGTTATTTATTTTCATAAAATAGTGAAATGAAAAGAGTTTTTAAATGCCGCTGTACATAAAGCTTAATACTTTTTAAAGTTGCAGGTGCTATTTAAGAGGATTAACCAAATTCCTCACCATATAAATTCCACTCATTAATCTTTTTAATATTGAATCATTTTATTTAACTAGTGTCAAGAGATGGTAAGCTTTTAGTTTAGGTTGGGGTCTAAATAACTATTTTTTGGAATCTTGATATTAATTCATCATAGTTTCTATAAAAAAGACATGCAAATCCGAAAATCCCCTCAATGTTATAAATTAAAACTGCATATTAAATTTTATTTCAATTTATTTTATGTCGTTTATCAATCATTGACATCAACGGTATTCTGTTTTAATTGTCGCTCTTAATCTGTTAATGTAAACGAACAACACAAAAATGTCATAAATTTGAGCTTATCGGGTAATCAAAGGGAGGGAACTCTTACCAATTGTTCGGAATACATCGGACACTTGATCTCGGTAGCGTGGGGTCCAACAAGTTCCGAACAACTTAATTTTTGTGTACATTCGCGACAAGAGACCACCTGTGAAAGTCACGAGTAGACTGAAAAAAAAATGCCACACAAACACAGGAAATCTGCGATGTCTGGACAAGCCAAGGGAAAACATGCTGAAAAGATGGCTAAAAAATCACACTGTAAATATGATTTTTGTCACCATTGTGTTAAAATGTATGATAAATTGCGGATGATGATACTTAACCACGCGTTACATATTACACCCCCCCTCCCCCGAAATTTTGCCTACAGGTGGATTTACGTGATGTTCTTTATTGATTAGAGTTATTGACCTATGTCTAAACACCCTATATAAAATCTCTGTAATCAGTCCACCCTTGGGTAAAACGAAATGGAAAAATTAAATCGACTAATTATAGTTTTATATAGTAATGTAACAGGAAATGGAAAATATGCAGTGGCCAAACAGGGACTCAAACCCGGGACCTTACCAATTCTAGCAGGACACTCTACCGACTGAGGTTCCAGCCACCTCTCAAGCCTGGTCCACTACATTCCTCCCTTCCTTTTCTTTTTTTAAATTGATTCAAACACTTTGAATCGAAACCACCAGGTTCCACTCTATAGGACCAACCCACTAGTCTGTCACCTCCCTGGGTCGGACAAGCCCCCAAATATAACAGGAATGGGAAAAATGCAGCGGCCAAATCAGGACTCTGACATGGGACCTTCCAAATACTAGTGGAATGTTCTACCAACTGACCTACCTGGCCACCTATCAACCAGTCGGCTACAGTAATTATTTTATTAATACTCTTTCAAATTTTTATAAACTGAAGACAAATATGTGACCATGAACCATAAATGGTTTTTAAGTTTCATTTATGAATATGCTGCAATACAGTTAAAGGGTTAGACTTTTGAATCTGATGAAATCTTAACCTAGAGCTAACATCAGGACAAACTAACCACTTTTAAAAGTGTTATTATTTAAAAAAAAAGTTTGGCAAATAGTTCAGTTTTATGCCAAAAAGTTTAACTAACATTCAGATCCTTTACCATCTTAGCAGAACTAGGTGAGTTTCATTAATGGTTTATTTGAACAACATGACAATTACATACATTGGACCAACATTACTTGGTAGCTGCTAGATATGCCAGGTGGAAGAAATAGGCAAACCCAGAGAAAAGCACTGACCTTTGGCAAACAGATTTACAAATTTATTAACATTTGTGATCTCACCTGCTCAAGTGGGGTTACAACCTAGGTGGAGTGAGGGACTTTGATCTGTAAGGTTGTAGTGATTTTTAGATACAACAAAAACATATACATGTTGATTTTTATTTGTTTTAGTTACAAAGGAAGAAGTTGAAAAATTATTGATGATGTTGAAAGAAAAGTCAACAAACAATGCCCATACAACTATAGATAGAAATGCATTTAGAGATATATTACATGATTCTTTTGGCATGATGGATGACATGCTAACTGATAGAAGTAAGTGATTAATACTAGTATATAAATACCTATAATAATGTTTTATGAGACAATGGTTTGTTTTGTCCAATAAACTACACTAAACAATTTACATATGCTTTCCAGATACATATCTTACATGACGTATATATATTCGGCAAAAGCAATGTTAGCAAATCAACAACCGCCAGATACATATCTGTCAAAAGCAACATTAGCCAATTAACGCCTGCGGGATACATATCTGGCAAAAGCAACGTTAGCAAATTAACGCCTGCGGGATACATATCTGGCAAAAGCAACGATGGCCAATTAATGCCCACGGGATACATATCTGGCAAAAGCAATGTTAGCCAATTAATGCCCGCCGGATACATATCTGGCAGAAGCAATGTTAGCCAATTAACGCCCGCCGGATACATATCCGGCAAACAATACCAGTATAACTGAAATTAATTGATAAACAACATTGCCTCTGATGAAGGATTTACAAAATCCAAAACCAGTCAGGCTCAAGTTCATAAGACACAGCATTCGTCTGCCCCATAACTTCTATTAAATGGACCAACCTAGTTGGTATCATCCCTTTCTCAATTTACATATATAACATTAGATATTCATTTTTAGCTGTGTTATGTCTTAATAATTGACATTTAAATATTCCCTGATGTAAGTTGAGTGTACACTCAAGTGAGTGAATGATTGTGAAACTGGGGCCTGATCATTCTTTTTTCTTATCCATGACATTTGGACTTTAAATTTTTCCTGGGTTTTAGACTAACTGGTTGACTGTTCTAAATTTAAGAACTAGCAATGTAGAATGTTGAATCATCAGACTTTTCTAGCCCCAATAGTTAGGTGACAAAATGACAGCTGAGGTTAAAAAAAACTGAAATGCAACATTTATATATACCCTGCAAATGAAGTTGGTGGTGGGGATATATGTTTGAGCCTGTCTGTCCATCCTTCTGTACATCTGCATGAAATGCACTGGTACCCATTTTATGTAATTCACTCCTCTTGCAGTTTTTAACCAACAACTATGTAATTTTACAGACTGTTTCTGTATATTTTCAAGATGTGCACTCCTATTATAGATGTATTACATAAATATTTTCAGATTTTTAGCTCACCTGAGCTGAAAGCTCAGATGAGTTATTGCGATGGTTCACCGTCCGTCGTCTGTCAAGCGTTAACTTTTAACATTTTAATCATCTCCTCTAAAAGTACCAAACCAAACTTGATGAAACTTGGTAACCATCATGCCTAAGTGAAGCCCTTTCAGATTTGCACAAATGAAGGAGTTACGTCCCCTTGGGGCCCCATAAGTCGGGAAATAGTGAAAAACTTTAAAAACTTTTAAAATCTTCTCCTCTGAATCTACAAGAGATATACCTTAGATATTTCAATAAATAACATCCTTAGGTCATCTATTTTCAGATTTGCACAAATGGTAGCCATGGGGCTCAAAATGGGGAAATTGAAGGGCACTGGGGAAATTGCTAAAAATTATATATTTGTCACTATATCTTGAAAACTATTAACTTTTTGTATAGGCATAGAATATTGTAGGTTTTGACATGACGATCATTTTGATATATGGTCAAAGGTCATATGTTGGAAGGTCAAGGTCACAACTGCAAAAGAAGACTTAAATTACTAATTATCTTGAAACCTAATAACTTTTTCTAAGGCATGTTTATTAGAATATTGTAGGTATTGACATGACAATCATTTTGATATATGGTACAAGGTCATATGTTGAAAGGTCAAGGTCACAGCTGCAAAAGAAGACTTAAATTGCTAATTATCTCTGAAAACTATTTGTATGGGCATGTATATTAGAATATTGTAGGTATTGACATGAGGGTCATTTTGATATATGGTTCAAGGTCATATGTTGAAAGGTCAAGGTCACAGCTGCTTTAAGAAGACTTAAATTGCTAATTATCTCTGAAAACTATTTGTATGGGCATGTATATTAGAAGATTTTAGGTTTTTACATGACAATAATTTTGATATTTGGGTCAAGGTCATATGTTGAAAGGTCAAGGTCACAGCTGCAGAAGATGACTTAACTTGCTAATTATCTTGAAAGCTATTGATTTCATGCATAGGCATGTATATTAGAATATTGTAGGTATTAACATGACAATCATATATGGTTTGAGGTCATATATGTTCAAAGGTCAAGGTCATAGCTGCATAAGTATATTGAAATTGATTATTGATTTGGAAATTATTCATTGCACTTCAGTTACTTCATGCATATTATATAAGCTACTTATAAATGAAATGTGAGTGGATATTTTTTTGATTAAGTTATGAGGGAGTTCTTAACTTGAGAAAACTTTTAAAGTTTCTGTACTTACTATATTTTATTGAAAGGGTACCCATTTCAACCATTCAACTCCTCTTACAGCTTTCTAAAGTAAAAACAACCCATGCATGTGTGGAGGTATCAATAATCTGTTAAGGACAGTTCATGAAGGGAAGTTTGCAAAGCTGTTAATGCAGGGAGGGTGGGGGTGTGGCCAACTAGACCACACTACATAATAGTTTTTACTTAACTCTATGATATGTGTGGTTGCTGTAAGTTGAGAAATTATATTTTATATTCAGTTATAATTATAGACAAGTTTGCATATTGTCAAAAAATGTCATGTTTTAATTTTTAATGCATTATTAAGTATATTTTTTATTTTTAGACAATCTTGGTAACTCATCTACTAAAGCAATTAAAATTTTTTAATCTTTATTTCTGTATTTTATGTGTATTTGCTTTTTGTATACAAGTTATAGAAGTATTTGTAAATCTTTAAAGAATCTCGAAAGTCAAGTTATAATACTAACGGTTTTGGTAGTGAGTATTATCCCTTTACAAATTGTATATTTTAGTATTTCGAGCTCTTGACTTGGATAATGATGGCCATTTAAATGAAGAAGAATGGGTTTATGGGATGTCAGTTTTACTGAAAGGAACGATGGAAGAACAACAAAAGTGTAAGTGACTATTATCCCTGTGTGTGTGTGTGTGTGTGTGTGTGTGTGTGTGTGTGTGTGTGTGTGTTTGTTCAGTTGATAAGGGTAAGTCTAGTTGCTGAATGTTGTATGGTTGATGGTTTCTAAGCAAGTTGAGTAGTGATGTTTTACTTCTTGGTCAAGTTCTATGGGCTGTGCAATCAAAACAGTCGTGCTGATAACATTCAATTTGATCATAAACTATGAACTGTAGGAAAAGTAGATACATTAAAGTAAGTCAATTAACAATTGACTTCATTTTGTGATGGTATAGTTTCTCCTGAAAAACTATCAGTTGCTATATTGATTATGTGTTTTACTGTTTTTATCCAAATAATACTAATATATTTGCATCATTTATATAGTGGTAACTGATTTCTAGGAATCAACATGTTGGTTGAAAGTAAAATGCTCAGGCATGACAATTTTCTAATTTTTAGCAGATTATTTATGTTTCTACAATTCCTATTTGATTTTGATGGCAGAACTCTGATGTTTTACAGTTTGATATCAATTGAATTTATTTCAGCTTGATTGAAACCTAAACACTGAATTGTATTTCTTTATTTCAGTTTGTTTTGCTGTGTATGATTTAAATAATGACGGTTTTGTGTCCAGGGAGGAAATGTTTCATTTCCTAAAGAATACACTAGTTGTCGTAAGTTGTTTTTTAAAACAGTCAAACTTCAGTAATTCAAATTCAGAATTTTTTAACATTTAGAAAATTTAAAAAAAAAAAATTTAAAAAATTGGCAGTTTCTGTCCTATTTTACATTAAAATTTCCTATTTTAAACACATTTTTCATTGAAATTCATAATGTGAATACCAGTGAAATTTTAACTTTATTTTGAGTCCCAAGTTCAAGGACCTATATGTCATAAAGACTGCCTGATCCAAGGTAGTGAATGGCAAGGAAATTTATCACTTATATTTTTATGGATTTTTGAATTTGACTGGAATGGAATTATGGTGTTACTCAGTGAATAGATTTATAAATATTTGGTAACTTACATCTTAGTGATCCATTCTGAGGAAACCAGTGTGCTCATAGAAAATAACAAATCCTGGTAAGCCAACTGACAGAGGTTTTGTGATTTGTTATAATTAGCTAGTGCCTTAGACTACTCGCTCATTAAGGCCAATCTACAATAATCTTAGTTTTTTTTGATTTTCATCTAAATTTAATTGATTTAACAGCGTTTTACATCCCAGTCAAAAATATTTCACTTTATTGAGATGTTATCAGCTATAGATGAAATGATAGAAATTTTGACCTTTGCATTGCACAAACCGCAATGTACAGGAAGGTTAATTTAGCGTGCCATGCCTGCTGTGACATGGGGCATCAGTTATTGAGGTCTACTCCAAAGGATCCAGTGAATTTCATTCTAAATGCTGAGTGCTTGGCAAGAGAACAATCACTTCCAATCTTCAAGTCTTGGTCAGTCTTGGCCAGGGTTTGAATACAAACCTCCCACATACAAAGCGAGCACTCTACCAACTGAGCTACTATAGTGGTGATTTCACATAAACTGTTGATATAGCTGTAACAAGTTGAAAAATTTTCACTTGGATGTATACCCCGTTCTGTTGAACATTTAATGTACAATATCAGTTACAACTTATAGATCAGTGTTTAACATTTTGTTTTTGTTGTCATAGCAACAAATGGATGAAGATCCAGATGAAGGGATTAAAGAGCTTGTAGAATTTGCTTTGAAGAAAATGGTAAGTTTTATAAGATACTAGTATCTTATAAAAATATATGTGTCTTATGAATATGGTTAATTCGTATTATACTTGTAGTGTGAATTAACCATTGTATTCTAACCATTCTATATTATTTAAAAAAGCTTGTAATAAAAATCAGCTTAATAAAAAATTGTTTTCAAAGTGTCATTGTCACAGGAGAAATGGCATTGATTTTGAAATAAATAGATTTTTTTAGTAATTACACTAGCATAATACCACTGATCTCCAAGGTTACCAATGTTGTCCTATTGTAATATAATAGTTAAACTTTATATATGACAAGTAAAGTAAGAATAAGAAAGTTAAAATTTTATATAAAATTTACAGACTCCTATTGCTGAAACATCTCTTTTATAAATATACTTTGAAATTTGAAATATTTTTCTCTTCCTATAGGACCAAGATCATGATGGAAAATTGTCATTTTCCGACTATAAGGAGACTTTAAAAGAAGATGATTTATTAAAAGAATTCCTCGGAGCTTGTATTCCAGATGCAAAAGTAGGTATATGCGTTTTCAGGACTGAAACAAAGTAATCTCTGATGATTTAGAAGTCAGGGAGGAAATCTTGTTTGGTTTAATGCTGTTTTCCACGAAATGAGCACTTTTTCAGCTATTCGTGATGAGTAATTTTTCTTTTTGATCTGAAGGATTAATTTGAACCCAGTCCACATGCCTTGCAAGTATTTTTTATCTGCTTTGTACTAGTGTACACTTATGGCTACTTATAGTACATATGTCTTAAATGTTCGACTAAACTTTAAAGAGGACTTTGTCAATTATACCAGTACTGAGACAATAAGTAGAAGACCATTCAAAAAATCTTTTTCTCACTTGTGGGTCAACAGGGAAAAACTCACAGTACTCTGGTATCATGAGGTATAAAAGCTTATGACTTAACCACTATGCCACCATTATTTAGTGCAAAATCATAAGTAATTCCAAGTATGGTGGCTTCTTTCTGATTTCTTCTGAATCTGACTTCTAATTATTCAAATTTTTATCAAAAAGAATAAATAAATAAATAATAGAAGAATTAATAATAATAATGATAATAAATAAAATATAATAATAATTATAATAATCAAACAGACTGTTCAACCATTGCATTAAATATCAGCATATTAATTGAAAAAACAGTGTTTTTGTTTGCCTAAAATTACTACCGAATAAAGGTAGTTTCCCCTTGAGAAATAAGACTAAAATTTCCCAATTTGACAACTAAAATTCCCCAAAAGGCAACAGTGACACAAAATCAAATAGTTTAAGTTAAACCCAGTTGTCAAAAACTGTTCTGACAGACAAAAAATGTTAGATATTGTCACAATATAAAATCTTTGCAATGAATTTCAAAATTCTGAGCATAATATGTGACATAAAAAGGGTCCAAATTTTCACAATCTGAAAGGCGGAAGGTAGTTTTTAAAAACCATAGCAAAATCACTGAAAAAAATTTTAACAGTTGCTTTTGTTACCTTGTAAACAAGGTTTTCAAATATATAATGTTAATTTAGAACTTCAATTTAAAAAAATCCCTCATTATACACACATATATTGCATCACTATATACCAGTAATTTACATATGAGGATGACTTTCAGATAGATGTTACAAAATTTATATTTTAATCTAATTTACCAGTAAACATCTAAAATATTACAGCATGCATTTAATCCTATCACTACTTGTGATGTTTTCATATATATATATATATATATATATATATATATATATATATATATATATATATATATAAGTCCCCCAGATATCTGACTTAATTATTGATGGCACAGGTGTGTTTGTTACCACTTAATTGGTGACCATGATTTAATTTCTGGACTTCAGAGTGTCTATGTTATTATGCTTGAACTATTGATTTATTATCAGTTTAAGGTACCACTCTTAGCCTGTTTACTGATATTTTTTCTGTTTCTTCAGTCTAAGCAATCATTCAACATTCATGTTAATACACATATTTGGTAAGTCTTCTATTCAAAGCTAGTGTAAATAAATTGTTGAGATATGGTTAAGGTAATTTGAGCTTGTTAACATTAAATGGCAGGAACATGTCTATATATTTCTGTTTGTGTAGTAAAAAATGTTTAAAGTTAACTAACTTTAGTTTTATTTAACCATATTCATATATATATACATATGTATCATTTTGGGACTGGGCTTAACATGTGTGTCATTTTTAAAAGAAAAAGAAAGAAAATAGAAGATTGAAGTGGAGTATTGGAAATTTATATCCCAGTCAAGATTGTTTCATTATATTGAAACAGCCAGCTAAGGAAGTTGGTGGAAATCTGAAAACCAAGAGAAAAGCATTGACCTTTAGTGAGCAAAATATCAAAACTTTACAATTAGGATCTTCCAAGTGCGATTTGAAAACCTAGGTTTAAAAAAAAAGAAGAAGAAGAGAAGATCAAATTACTTGGAGGCATATTTTATATTTTTTTTTATAATTTTATAATTGGTTATAGGGGAAAACATATTATAAGCAGAAAAACCTTTTCATTTTATGCAAAGGTCCTTTTTTAATTCTGCACTTATTGATCACAGTGCCTCTCACAACATAGATTCAAATTCCACTCGGGCAGATCCTAGTGTAAGAAAGTTTGTCAGTAGATCGGTGGTTTTTTCCAGACACTCTGGTTTCCTCCATCATCCCAGAACCGACTGCTTTGATATAATTGAAAAATTCTTAACTGGGGCTAAAAACATCACTCCTCAATTTAACACCTTCATTTTATGATTTTACAAGCAAACCAAAAAAAAAAAAAAAAAAATACAGAACCGCAATAGACAGAAATTAGTAGGTACCAATAATACCATATGAAATTAATGTGAAATAAGATACTGTCACACTGTGATAAAAAGTAAACCTTGTGTTTGGTTGTAGGTTAATTGTATTTAAAATAGCAAAAAGGAAAATTTTTCAGTTTCTACATAAATGAGATAAAGGGGTTATCTCCCTTTAACAGCTTGACATAATTGATGCTAATACATACAGGTGCTTCCTGAGGTCGGATCCTTAAAGGGTACCTGTAACGATTTTCGGTTTTGACATATTTTATTCGTCGTACTTAAATATGACTGTAGCGAAAATTTTATAAAATTCCAATTCAAAATAAGGTAGATATCGGTGATTTTCTAATACATCTCTAAAAATCCAAATCAAAAAGGTCGATATCGAGGCTCCTGTGTTGTGACGTCATACCAGTAACATACCTCCACAGAATATTATTTACCAACTACTAAAATAAGTCAAATACGAACTCGTAGTTTTACTTTCTATGATTATTTTACGGGAAAACTTTTTAATTAAGTGGAATTAACATCCGTTTGACATGTACCGATAATTAAGATTATTATTAATCCTTTTGTTTATTAGACACATTCCTTAGATTAAGACCCACACCTGTAATTAACAGGATGTCACTGATAATTTGCAAAATTGTTTTGCAGGTTGATAAAGTTATGTTACGACCGGTAATATACAATAAAATATTTACAGTTCGAGTAAAGTAAAATAATTCTATTTGATAAACGTTTTTTGTCATATACAGGATAAAGATTTCACTCGAGAAAAATGGATATTTCATTTTTAAATTTTAAAAAGTAAGAAAAAGAAATTTTTCATTAGTTGTCATGACAATAATAATAATTATAATAATAATAATAATAATAATAATAATAATAATATTACAATATAACTTTAAGGCAAAATTGGAAAAAAAAATTGACGACCAGAATAGTCTATTTAATACATTTTTATTGATCTACTTACAGCATTTGATTTTATTAGATTTTAGTTTTCACTTTTGCTTTGGCATACATTTAGCTGTGATATTTTAAAATTCTTTATTCTATATATACAAATCCATGAAATTATTATTATTATTATTATTATTATTATTATTATTATCTCGTTTTTTTTAAATGTGGTCTCATTCTAAAATCCGTGTCATTTCATTTTAAACAATTATGATATATTTCGTGTTAAATAATTTGAGATTGAATATCTTTTTTTTCTTTTTTCTTTTTTTTTTTTTTTTTTTTTTTTTTTTTTTTTGTTACAAACTTTGTGTGAAAATCCTCCAATCATCGAGGAAATATGATGCCGCCAGACTACTTAAAGAGTTTTCTATATCACGGTCATTTAATTTCAACTGTCAATAAACATTGCACAAAAGATTTGATTTTTATGTATTGATTTTTAGCCGGTGCCACTTTCATTTGCTGATTTTCAATTTTTATTACAATCAGTACATGACACTACAGTAAGTTCCATAATATTCATCCTGTAGTCTTTATAATCAGACTTGATATTTAATTCATTTTAAAATGTCGACGATGAAATTAATTTTTCGTGTATTTGACAAGTTAAAACTAATCGCAATTTTTTTTGTTATTGCTATGCAACTTATCGTAATTCTCGAGTCTGTCCAGTCCGACTTAATAAAATAATTTATTTACAAAAAGTCAAAGATATCAATTTTCGAGTTATAGACCAGTTAACACTCGTCATGTATGCAGTCACAATTCTCGAGTAGGTCGGGGCTCGACTCAATCAGATTCGTCCGTTTCTGGTTCGAATAAATAACGGTTATACTCCAAATTCATCACTTTTAAGATTGTCTACTGCTTCCCCTAATAATGACGAACTATTTGGCATAAATGGGTATATGCAGAGTCGTTACTTTCTTCTACATACGTCAGTATATATCCTCATTGTTACTACTGTCTATTATGTTAGACACTACTTCTAATACTGCAATGGCGTCACACGTTTATAACTCAAAACGAGGCGTTTCACTTTGCGGTAAAGAGAAAGTTATAAAATGTGGATTTCAAACCGCTATAACTTTTTTATTTTGTCACCAATTTTGATGCGGTTTTCAATTTTAGTATACTTAAATAATATATAAAACAATTGTGATAAAAAAATTTTTGGTTACAGGTACCCTTTAAAACACACATACACCGACAATACTTGTAGTTACTACATCATATTTATTCATATTGATATTATTCAAAGTAAATAAAAGCATTGGAAATTTCATGAGATTATATTTTTTTCTCACTTTTCTTGCCACATATAAAATGGATGCATTTTAAGTGTTTTTCACATAATTATCATGATTTTGTGACTCATAGTTTTCATTTATCCATTGTCATTTTGTTCCCTTTTCCACTCATTACACTTTGTTTTGACAGTTGTAGGTCATTTGTTAGCTTGAAGTCTAGTTTAAAGAGTATATGATTATGATAAGAGTCATTTCTGCCCCTAAAACTGAATGTTGTCGAACTAAATTGAACTGTGGTCAAAACTGTTCAACAGTTTTTCTGATTCAAAACAACTAAAACAGTTTATTTTATGGCACTGCATTTATGATATTTTAATTACCATGAGTGCTGTAAAAATGTTATGGGTTATGATTTAAAAACTCAAATTTTATACAATTTTAGGGAATTTTTGACATGTTTATACTTTGTTATCTAGCTCAACTAAAAGCTTGCATTTCGGATATTTTTGTTGTATTTTGGAAGGGACTGGGCTAATGATAATCTTATAATATAAACCTCTTTCAGTGTTTTAACAAAACAGTTCCGTTAGAGGGGATACCAGTGTCTAAATGTTTGGTTCAGGCTGATATACAAAATGTTTACCTAGCAAATTACCTGCAAGATAAGATGGTTTCTAGAAATTGTTATCATGTGCAGTTCCATATCCAATAGAAATACCGGGTAATAGTTCTCCACACGTGGTAACTGCTGTTATTTATACAGAAACCTTTGACTGATATTTTACATGTAGGTGATTCTGTTGATTAAGTTTAATAACTTTTAATTATTTTTTTTTTAATTTGCAGACGAAGGAATCATTTTTGCAAACCATTTCAAATGTTTATCCAAAGGTACCTCAGTTCTAAAAACCTGTTAGACAAAGATAAATGAAACAGAGAAGAAAAAAAACAGAAACAATACTTTTTGAAGATGAGATATTTCAAAAGCACCTGAGGAAACTTTGATTATATATATACTGTATGTAAAAGATGTTCAAGGGACTTTATTTTTTGGCTTTATATATATATATATGCCTTTATATATATATATATACCTAATGCTCTCTATCCCTTTTATTTTTGAATATCTGGCAATATTCTTTTACATGTAAATTGTGAAAATATGATTGAAAATTGAAAAGTTTTACAAGAAAAATGAGGATATTTTTACTTTGAATACAGTTGAATACAGATACAGTTAAATGCCGTGGAATGTTTTTGGTACAAATTTGCAAAATTTAGTGTTATCTCTCATGGAATTTTCAACATACAGATTTTTCAGGGTAAAACATGCTTAAACCTCGGAGAATTATTGATGTATAACTATTTAAAGATGTTAGAATAACAATTTTTTTTATATTTTTACACTTTTTGTACATCACAATTTAAATGGTAAATTTTGGATCATTCAATGGAGCAAATTTCTGTATTGTATAGTAGTTTAGTCTTCAATGTTTAGACATGTCTAGATGTCAGCAAAGATTTATTTGATATAATAACAGGTGTATTGTATGTTTAGTTTCGTTGAAATGACTCTTCTGGTAACAAAAACAGTTTATTCTTTGTGTTTGGTTACACTTTTTTGTTATTTTTATACAAATTATTTCTCCAAAAACAAAGTTTAGGGACATAATGGTTTTGCTGCATTTTTCACTTTTGTTCTTCCATTTCTGCTTTAACCCTTTGTCTGTAGTGTTTCGTTGAAATGACTCTTCAGATAGTTTTAATACATCAAAGAAATATTAAAGGACAGATGTAGTTGTGACTTTTGTTATCCTTTTGTTTCAGTCTTGTTTCCATTTTTGGGCCAAAAGTGGACCCAAAGTGGGCCAAATGTTTTTATTTTAGGGATATAGTAATGACATCTCATTACAATTAACACTTTTTATTAAAATTTTTTTTATTGTTTTTTATTTTTATTATTTTATTATTATTATTATTATTTATTTATTTATTCATTTATTTATTTTTTATTTTTTTTGATAATTGGACCTACAATATACATTTTTATATGAACTATGAACTATCATTATGGAGCCAAATTTTGTGCGCCAGGGTAATTTTACTTTTCATATATATATTGTTAGTTGACACGAGAATATTCATTTGAAATAAGTAAAAATAGGGCAAATTGACTTTTATACATATTTTGCCATATTTTGTAATTGAAAAAAAATTATTAAACATTTTTGCAATTTTTCCACTGTGCCATATGAATATATAAAGGAGGAATTTAATCTTCTTCAATTTATTTTGCAAAGAAATAAAGAAGTAATTAGGATAAAAAATTGCCACTATAATAATGTTGTTATTGAGAGATTTTTGCAGATGTTTCATCTTAGAAAAAAATCTTGCATCAAACATTTTTGCAAATATTCCACTGTGCCATATTAATATATAACAGACTAGCTTAATCTTAATTATATATTTTTTTTCCTTTTTTTGCAAAAAATAAAAAAGTATATGATATAAAAATTGGCATTACATAAATGTTGTTATTGAGAGAATTTACACGATTCTCCACCATAAAGAAAAAAATTGACATAGAACATTTGCAATATATCTTTCCATTGTATGCTGATAAACCTAGAGGTTTATAGACATTTCAGCATTTTTTTTTCTATGAAAATTTGCAATTATTCCTTTTTTCACTGTCAATGTAAAATCAAATTGACTTTCCTGTTTACATTTTGTATACAGTTGATCCTTTTCATATCTATATTTTGCAATGTAATGACCAACTTTTTTATATCTTGAAGTAGCCAACAATTCATAGAGGAGAAAAGATTTTTATATACATTCCAGTGTGCCATTTTTTAAATTTATCATTTATGATTTATTTTGTTTTTTCGTGTTTTTTGTGCGTTTGTATAGATTTAGTAAAACATGATATATTGAACACCAAGGTGACCTTGCTAGGATAAATTTAGTCTTCAATCAATCACTTGTTAAATTTTCACTATGTAAACCTAAGGTAATTTTGTATAAAGCATTAGCATTTCTGTACAGATTAAATGTCAGATCAACTTTCCCCCATATGAATAGTTGCATTAGTGTCAGTTGTTAGTGTTACTGAAGTTTTTTTATGAAAGAAATGTTTAATGACGTTAAGTGATGGAAAAAATTTCAAAAAGTTTTTAAGGGCATGTTGAGATTGATCTAGGAATGTTGTAAGTAAGATTAGTGCGACTATCTTGGACAAAATTTGGACAAAAAATTTACAGAAAAGGGGTCAACATTGTAGACTGTTATCTTTATAAACTGGACACATGGACTGATGACTTTATTTGGATAAAGCATGTTTTTGATTTACTCAGGGTTAAGTGTTTATGTAAACTGTGTTAACTAGGTCAGTTTTAGAAAGGTTTTTATTTTTTAGACAGGTATTTAGTTGGATAGGTTTGAACAAAGCGATAAAAAAATTTAAGTCCACAAAAAAGGGGTTTACTCCAAAAAATCTTCTTAAAAATTTTTTGACAGTTTATCACTGGTTCTGTGTTTTTGATTTCAGGCCAATACTGTTAACCAGAAAATTTTGGGGCAAGCAATTTTTTTTTCATTTTTGCACACTGTTTTATTTCACTAGATGTTTGATGCAATTTTAAGTGAATTATGTCAAAAAAAAATTGCAAAATTCTTACCTTCATGTCATGTTATTACCCATAATTAATGGGAAAACAAAACGAACATAAACAGTTTCCTGATTTACAATAACTCTTGGAATTGAGTTGTGCTTTTGTAAGTCTCTTGGTTGTTCATTTTATCATTGTTTAACAATTTGTTATTAAAATGCATGCAATAACATTTTCTAATGTTAGACTAGTTGTTTTGGTAGCTGGTGTTGGAATTGTTAACATATTTTAATATTCTAAAAAATTGTTGTTTATATATATATATATATATATATATATATATATATATATATATATATATATATGTATTTTGTTACTTGAATTACCCGGTAGATGTTTTTTTAAATGTTGTTTTTATACATATTTAATTATTTGAATTAGATGTGCATTGAATGAAATACTTAATATGTGTAATATTTTTAAAGATTGGTTTTTTAAACATAATCATTTAAATGATTTAGATGTGCATGGAATGAAATAATTATGTTCTATATTTTTTAAATGTTGTTTTTATACATATTTAATATTTTGAATTAGATGTGAATAATTTTGTTTAAGAAATCTATTTATACATAATTTTTGATATAAATAAGAAGTAGATATAATTAAGAATGCTTGATACACTTGACTATTTGTGAGTTATACAATACCATTAAAAAGAGTTTTACAATCCTCAGTCAGGACCCTGGTGGCAGAGTGGTCTTAGTATGCATGTTCAAATCACAGTACCTTTCAGTGTCTAGTTTTAATCCTTCTTGGGCATTTCTTAGTATTCTCCTGCCAAAGGTCAGCCTCAATCAGGACCCTGGTGGCAAAGTGGTCTTAGTATGCATGTTTAAATCACAGTACCTTTCAGTGTCTAGTTTTCAATCCTTCTTGGGCATCTCTTAGTGATCTCCTGCCAAAGGTCAGTGGTTTTTACAATCCTCAATCAGGACCCCGGTGGCAGAGTGGTCTTATTATGCATGTTCAAATCACAGTACCTTTCAGTGTCTAGTTTTCATTCCTTCTTGGGCATTTCTTAGTGTTCTTCTGCCAAAGGTCAGTGGTTTTTACAATCCTCAATCAGGACCCTGGTGGCAAAGTGGTCTAAGTATGCATGTTCAAATCACAGTACTTTTCAGTGTCTAGTTTCCAATCCTTCTTGGGTATTTCTTAGTGTTTTCCTGCCAAAGGTCAGTGGTTTTCTTCTGGTACTCGTGTTTCCTTCACAAGAACCGAGTGCCTCAATATAATTAAAAGTGTAAAACAACTTTACTTCACTCCACTCCACTCCACTTCAAAACTTTCAGTCACTTACAAGTGTTTATTTTTTATAACTTTACTTAGATTTAACCAAAATGAATGGATTCTAGAAGTCTTTTACTCTTTATTTTGACAAATCTATTGGTCTTGTTGATACTAAATGTATCAAGTGTATCAAATATCCTTAATTTGGAATATTTTTTTTTTAAATTAGATGTGGTTATTTGTATATTCAAATTAGAATGTTATTCTGCACATTGGCACCAGGCCACATGTAGATGAAGAAAACTCTGCCAATCCTCTTTTCATTAAGGAGTAGTGTATGAGAAATCCTATTATATTCAACATATAAATGTATAATTTTTATTGTTATTGAGAAGTATGTCTTTAATTTTGGAAAGATTAAGAACAGAAAAGACAAGTTGACAAAAGTCTTAAAATCAATTAATTAACGGATTTATTTTATAACAAAAGGAAAAGATTAGATACAAATTTAGACTGATTTAACTTCCTTCAGCAGAGATTTTTCTCTCTTTTTATTTCAGCCATCAGTATTCAGGTTTGCAGTTTTTAAAGCAATGTTGACTACTATATATAAATAAATTTCTTTATTTTTATTAAAATGTCTTGATTGTATTAACTATTTTAATTAAATTTATAATTTTTTATTTTGTGCCAAATAACATGATTAATTTTTATGATTTAAATTAAATTAGGTTTTTATTTGATTTTTAATGCTTAATTTGCAATATAACTTTGTTTTACCAAAATATTAAAAATCACATAGATGTTGTATTCACAGTTAAACAATGAAAAGATGTGTGAAATCAAAATACCTTCCAGATTTTATCAAAATTTTCATTTTTTCAGATGTGTAGAGAAGAAGTTTGATGTAAAAGATATAAAAATTAATTTTCATCATTAGAGTAATAATTGATGTCTCAGTTACACAATTTGTATATCACATATATGGTGTAGTTGGTATTTTGGGTGGGATGGGGGAGGGGTGTTATTTTCTTCAAGAGACAGCTTTAGTTCATTTAGTGATTCTTGATTGACACAGATTATCTGGAATAGATGTCTAAACTCAAATCAAAGAGTATTGTCACTACTCTAAATAAAAAATGATCAAAAACCATTACAGATTTTTTGACCATTTTATTTTAAATTTGTTATATAGGAAAAAACTGATAAATTGCTTCACATATATATTTATTTATTTATTTTAATTTCTTTTTCTTTGACTGATTAGTGTTTGTAAACCATTTCTACATAGTTCAGTGGTAAATAGGTGATACAGCTCTTAACTAAGTCAAATTTGTTTGAATAACTAAAATGCAAAATGTTGTTTTTTTTCTAAAAAAAAAAGTTACTTACTTTTTATTTTATTCAGAAAAAACATTTTTTAAGAAAAGCAAATTTAGAGGTTTTATAAGTTTAAAACAGTGCAATAATAACACTGTTATACACAAGTATTTGATGTTTATGAGAACAGATATATTTTGAAGTCTTGTTGCACTTCAACATTTATTAAGGAAATAGCTTTGTTTAAATTTGTTATAATTATCAATGTATTATGTAATGGCTGCATATATCTGTTTCTAGCTATTCCACAACTATCGAGTTATAAAGGATTTTTATTAAAATTGCCCAGAAAGTTTGTCAAGGTTAGAAGATATGCAAACCAAATTGCATGGGCGTCGGGATCAAAGGTCAAGGTCACAGCATGCAAAAATCTAAAACTTTACAGATTTCTATTAACATTTCCCTGTATGCTTCATAACTCTTAAACAGTATTATCAATTTTGATTAAACTTGCCATGAAGTGTTTGTCAATTTGAGAAGATGAAACTGATAGAGTCAAAGGTCAAGGTCACTTTTAAGTGGCTGCTTCATTAAAATTTGCCATTTTGGTTTGCCATATTAAATGAACATCAAGGCCATAGTGTTTCAAAACAATATAGTGAGAATGTTGATTGCATGAATAGAAAAAGGTAAGACGAGTACATCTATATAATAATATAATGCATAAAAATCTGCATGTGTACAAACATACCGGCGTTATATTCTTCACTGCTATAAAAAACACTTGTTAAATTTTGATGCAGTTTTAGATGCTTATATACCTAATGTTTTAGTAATTCAGTATTTCCAGCATTATTTTTAAGATGCTGTTTCATTGATCACTTTGTCTTTTAAGAGTAATGGTAATGTGTCTCTTAGAAAAATTGATTAAACTGTAACCTGATTTTTTATCACGTTTTTCAAGTAAATTTTTATAAAAAATGCTTAAAATTTTGGCTGTACAAATTGAAAATTATGCATAAACATTATTTTTCTGTCTTGTTGAAAGGTCTATTTGTGAACAGGCCATTTTTCACTGTAAAAAATTAAACATATATATATATATATATATATATATATATATATATATATATATATATGCATATGCATGCAAAAGGGTAATTTGTAATTTGTATCTTATGATCATTGTATGTAACCCATTTTTAAATTTTAGAAAGAACATGTTTTCCAAGAATAACAGTATGTAATTTTGTAAATGTGAATATATTTGTTTGTGAAGTGTTAATTTTTTTATATTTATATTTTTTGAAAAAAATAAAGGATTTTCTTTACTTATATTAGTAGTCTTGTTTTATTTTAAGTTGTAAGTATATCAAACCCTTTGCAAGTAGCCTTACTTGAAGTTCACGGAAGTTCCCGACTTCAAACACTCATTGGAGTTAATGACTAGATGTTACCTAGCGGTGTGGAATTATTTTTGTTGAAGATCATAACCATCTTGCTTATTTGAAAAAAAAAGACTTTTGGGGCCTATGTCTTGTATTTTGAAGACTTCACTGTAACGACCTGTATAATAAAATAGGATCGATTTGGAGTTGAGTAATGGTGATTATTAACGTCCCAGATGTAGACGAAAGTGCAGAAATTTTGCCTGTGGGTTGCGCTGATGGCATTATACATCAGGGTTCTTTATCGTGCCACGCCTGCCATGACACAAGTAACCGTAACTTTCATTTCGTAATACCGAGTGCATGGCGAAAGAACAGTCACTACCCACTTTCAAGTCTTGGGTCAGACCCGGGCGAAGTTCTATTTCACGACCTTCCACTTACTGAGCGATCACTCTACCAACTGTCAATTTGGAACATTTATTGAAGTGTACAAAACCACTCGGCTCTTCATTCATGGTAATGTCGAATAGTTTGTAAATGTGTTTTTTTGCTTGTTTGTTTATTACATGTGTGAGCAAGATGTATTCAAGTGTTGTCTTGTATTTTGAAGCGATATTGATAAGGATTCTGAAAAAGAATATTTTTTAAAGCAAGTCTTCCAAATGTTTTAAGTTCTCCAAACAACCTTTGTAATTTTTTCTTGATTGTTCTTAATCAAACTATCTACATGTTAAATGGCAGACATTGTAAAAACGTAAAATTAATGTATCATGTTCTAACTTTATCGCATTTTATGGCATTTTAATGACATAATTCAAAAGCACAATAAAAGTGAAAAAAATCTGGTAATTCAATAACACAAATATTTGATAAACAAATTAAATATGCAGATTTTGTAATTTTAGAATTTTTGTAAATACAATTAATGCAAATTTTGTTATTGTATAATTTGTGAACAGGATTTATAATTGGAGATTATCTCAAGCTGTTTAGAAATACGATACGAATTCGGACTGATCTAGTATATCACAATGCAACGGATAAAAACTAGAATAACAATGAAATAGATCTGTACCTGACTAATTTGCATTTGTCAGGGCAATGGAGAACAAATCTCACAAAATACAGGAACAACAACGATAATCTAAACACAGGATCAACACACATTGACTGGTGTCTTTCAATATTTTAAAATTTCTTATTCCCACTTATCCAGGGGGCCTTGGTGGCCGAGTGGTCTAAAGCGTGCGCTTACGGATCACAGTGCCTCTCACTGCCTGGGTTCGAATCCCACTCGGGACAGATCGTAGTGTGAGAAAGTTTGTCAGTTCGCTTTGCCGAGGGTCGGTGGCTTTCTCCGGGCACTCTGGTTTCCTCCACCATCCCAGAATTGACCGCCTAGAAATAAGTGAAAGATTCTTGACTTGGGCATAAAACACCATTACTCCACCCCACTCCCACTTAGCCAACATTGTTAAATACACAATTAAGATCTTTTACTATAGTCTTTTTCATTATACTTCTTAGATAACATGGTAAATCGTTTTAAAGTATGTAATACTAATTATAAATCTTATCTAGATTTAGTTTATATTATCCTGGTAAATCTCTTGGTCAATATATTTTTTCAGATAATATCAGATCATATACAACCACTAAAAGTCCATTATTGTATAATATTTAATTTCAAATCCAGTACACGAGCATCGCTAAGCAAATGGAAAAACAACTTTAGTCCTACTAAGATAACAACAATGTCACCAATATAGCTTGTCTATTTAATAAGTAGATAATTACATATAGCTAGCCAACTTCAACCTAGTATTGAAAGATATAAAGGAGATTTTAACATACAAAATTCATTAGTAACGCATGAAAATTATAAAAAGTGATAAAAAAATCACTATGCTCTACCATGATAATATAAATATCATTTGATATTAAAATGATAACTTGTCTTTTATTTTTTATTATTATTAAGATTAAAGATTATTTGTACGACATTGACACTGTATCTATGTGGCTTAGCTGTTATGCTTTTGTATTTTATTATTTTTATTCGAAATATTTACACATTTTTCGATATCTTACTAAATGCCTTTGCTACTTTTGGTCAAAATAAAAGTGAATTTAGTAGAGTAAATGTCCTTATTTGAAATTGTGAGGAAATAACCAGTGTAGAGGGTACGTATAGAACGCTTCTTATAGTAAAATGATCAATTTTTTTATATAAAATGACCATTTTTATATTTAATGGCTATATTGTTTTACTATAACAAATGGTCATTTTACTATGACAAATAGTCATTGTGTTATGACAATTAAATATAAAAAGTTGATATGTTATTACAAAATGGCCATTTAATGTAAAAAGTTTACCCTATGTTATAATAAAATGACCATTTGTTATAACACAATGACCATATATTATAGTAAAATGACCATTTGTTATAACACAATGACCTTATGTTATAGTAAAATGACCATATGTTATAACACAATGACCATATTTTTAGTAAAATGACCATATGTTATAACCAGCGACGTATATAGCTAGATAGTGTTATAGGTCCCTGGTTATAACACAATGACCATTCATATAAAAAGTTGACCGTATGTTATAACAAAATGACCATTTAATGTAAAAAAAAAAATTGACCATATATATAGTAAAATGACCATTTAACATGAAAAATTGACCATATGTTATAAGAAGCGTGGCCTTAAGACAGCTATGGCGTTCCATAGTAGATACGAGTCGAATATAAAATGCACACGGCGATAATAGATACATGCATGCATTACTTAGCACTGTTTTTTTTTTAATGTTTCTGAAATACTCGGAAAATGAATACAATAATACTTCAAGCAATCAAAATGTCAATATTTCAACTGACATCTCGTTCATCATTGAAAAAAATAATGACAAGCTTTTTGCATAGAAGAAAATTTCTCGAGGCTGACATGTCGACAAATCCTTTAGTTTAGTAACTTTTTTTACTCAAGATAAAAATTTACAAAAAGTTGATGAATTATTGATGCTTCAATGAAGAAGTGTATCCAACCATGTGTGACATAATTTATGTTTTTATCCTTGGTTTATTGACCATGTGCATAAGCTACTTGTAGCATTTGTGTATTTCTGGGACTTGATAAATCTTTTAATTCTAGACTAACATACAAGTCTAGACTATATAGAATAAGAAAAATGGACACTAAAAAGTCATCAACCATTCAAAACTTTCTAACATAAAAAAAGAGTCAAATTGTATATAAAAAAAAAATAAAATAAAAAAAAAATAAAAAAAGCACTAAATCTCAAATCAATCAGACTGATTTTTTGGTCACGTTACCAATAACTATATAAACATTATTGAAAATTTAACACAAGCAGAGAATGGTTATATGGTTTTCCCAAAATATCGACTGATTATTGGCCAGGGAAAGTGAATAACACCAATATGACACGATGTTTCGGATGACCATCATGACTCTTCGTAAAACTAGATATAGCTGTGTATGAGCCACTTAGAACATGTTACAACCTTATGATAAACACAAGCTGAGACCACTGCTTTTAAAACTTTGGATTTCGACATAATACCAATGCGGAGTTATCTACACACAAAATTAACTTCAAATACCTGTCAGATTTCGTGTAAAGACAAATATTAGCATGCATATAAATAGTGTGGAAATCAATGCTGTGACAGATTGAGAAAAGAGTACGTGTTTGCTGTTCCAGATGCAGTCTACAGAGTGTTAGATTACCTTGAATGCGGATCTCTATATACTATATATACAAAGTGATATAATCGTTTGCAGGATAAATAGTGTTGCAATCACAACAAAGCACTTAATAGCCATAACGTACAGGTTGTCACCATGTTGCTTCTGAGATTTTTGTTGGTCATTGGTGCTTTAAGTTTTGGCGAATGTCGATTAGAGAATGACAATTGTAAGTTGTGTTTAACTATTCTATCATTACGTATATTGTCCCGTCTGGAGTTGGGAAATTTATTTCGGGCATTGAATAAAATGGAAGATGATAAGGTTTTTGTTAGATTTACCGAACAACTTTTATAAAACTGTTGTTGTAAGCTTTTTGTCATTATATGCATATGTGTAATTTTATGGTCCTTTAAACATTTTTCCGAACCATTTTATTAAAATTTATTTAATAATAATACAAAGGTTGGGAGCTGGTGTTTCGAGGATTGAGTGGCATTGGGAAACAAATCTATCAGGCCTGGACGAAAACAACCTCAAATCCTTGCACATTGGCGGGTGGATGCATATCGAACAACCTTGACCTTGCAGTGGCTACACTTCCAAATAATACTCACCTTAAAAGTCCGTTAGTTGACCAATGGTCAACTCTGAATATTGAGCAGGTATATTATATAATGGTATTTTTGTATATCGTTGTAAAGCAAAAAGGATTATTGTGCTCCTCCACAAGTAATTAAACACACCATTTTGACATTATGAAAATAAAAATTAAAAAACTAGCCGTACTCGATTACGCAAGAGGCTCTTCCATTAAACGATATTTTTCTACCTTTATTTTTGATCAATTAGACCACAGATAACAGCCTTATTTTTGTTATTTGACTGGGGAAAACTCTCAGCGCGGCCTTCTTTTTCGCAAAAAGCAGTATGTTGTGTAACTTCCAGTCGAACGACAAATAAAAAATACATTCTGTGGTCTGATTGGTCACAAATAAAAGTTTGAAAGGTATGAATATTGTGCCTCTTCATATTACCACCAAGACTCCAATTTAACAATGATAATAATAATATACAAATTTTTTTTTCAAAAATCTTACCAATTCAAAATTCAAAACATTGCTCATATATATGGAACTTCATAGCGGTCTTATGTTGTGCAAAAATGGTATATACGTTTAATTTATCATGATATTATTTGCTTTCATCGTTATATATTTTGAATTTATCATTATATATTTCATTGACATTGTTTGATTTAAATTATTATTATATCATTATGTAAGAGCTATTTTCTATATTTAGGTAAAACTGGAATTTCACGATGAAAAGCGCGTCATGTACCTGATCTTTAACGGAACCAAGACGACATATAACAACTGGTTTGTGAAGGAAAGACTTTTAGACAGCAGTTTTAATGATTTGTACAGCGATGGCTGTTTAAAGTATTTCTCCATGACGGCGTAAGAACTATATTATATGCTGTAATCTTGTCAAGAGTTGAGTAATGATGTTTAACGTCCCAGTCAAGAATATTTCACTTATATCGAGACGTCGCCAGCTATAGGCGAAAGTGCAGATATTTTGTCTGTGAATTGCGCTGATGGCATATTACATGTACAGCAGGGTTCTTTATCGTGTCATACATACCGTGACACGAGACCTCGTTTATTTTAAGTTCCCATCCGAAAGAACCGTGACTTTCATTTCGTAATACCGAGTGCTTGGCGAAAGAACAGTCACTACCCACTTTTGAGTCTTGGGTCCGACCCGGGGTTCGAACCCACGACCTCCCACTTACGAAACTGGTAAAGAATGGGGAAATACTTGTCAAAGATTAACGATTGTTCAAAGTGTCATACGACTTTGCCCTTCTTTCTTTCCGATTTTTCAATCAGATATTGAAAATCATTTACTGTTTTATGACACCAACTAATGACCTTCCACAAAAATAGGTTCGATTCCGTCAAGTAGTTTGAGAAATGAATAAATCCTACATACGGACGCAAGGTTTTCAATACCAGCCAAGGCAGCAGTGTTAAAAAAACAGTGCTGGAAATATATTACAAAAAATACCTGTTAAATTTTGATGTGCCATATGAAAAATCGTTCCTCATCAGCGACACTAGGGGTCGAAAAGTTTGGTAGATAAAAAACATAAGCCATTGAAACAGTTGAAAATTTATGAATCTAAAGTTCCAAAACGAGTTCTTTTAAATTTCAGGTCTTTCAGTGATTGCATTTGTTATTATTGCGTTAAATAGGCCAAACTTTATATTTGTTAAAATACACAAGAATTTCTGCTACTCGAATCCCAAAATCGATAAACATGTAATTCTCTTGCACTTCTCTTGCACATCTGAGTTCTTTTATTTCCCCAAATTTATCAAAATTATCTTAAGTTACTTGCAGGGAATATTTTTCCCTACCCCAAAATATGCTATAATTAATGGGAACCCTTTTTGGGGACCATATATACTAATGTTGAAATGAAATTGTATCTAATTGCAAGTTGTTCAGTTCATTTTTAGCATATAGGAATAAATCAATCGTATTTATAGTTCATTCTAGTTCTTTCTTTTAGAACATATGCCAAAAGATTCTCCGTTGTCCAAGAAGGAATGTCCTGTACCCCTGCGTACTATTGGTGGATGACAATAGCAGATTATCGTTACAGTAACTCTGGTTACCGTTGTCTGTTCGAGAAAACCGGAGCATATCCGTTACTGATATACGCACCATCTCAACACAAGTCTAAATTCAATGATCCGAAAAGTAAGATAATTTCGCAAAATTAATTATTTTCGTGGTTCTCAAAATAAACACTTGTGAAGTTGTAAATTTGCGATTGGTTTGCTTTGTCCGTTTAAAGTAAGTCTCTAATACATGTATCTTACACATGTATATAATATTTCGTTTGCATGCAAATCCGTGGGTAAAGGTATTCAAGAAAGCCAACATAGATTGGGACACCTATAAAGTAAATGATTTCACAGTATTTTGTTCTGGTCCAATAAAAGTGTTAGCACATTTTGGTTGCTACCTAAAAAGAAATAACTACAGCTGTAAATTTTTAATTCTGTTTTTTTTTTAAATTTTTTTACAAGACGTCCTGTTGCTCTCTCTAATTGTGTACTTTAACAATTGTATAACGACTTACAAGATGAACATTTCCAATTAAACCAAAGTTGTATTGTTGTAGTCCAACTTACATTTTCGAGTTTATTTTATTTATTTTTTATTTAACTCATGTTATTTTATTTATATTTTTTAAAAATATTCTATACATTATGTGCTTTTAAAAATTAGTTTAAAAAGTGTAGAAAAAAAGAAAGAAAGAAAGAAGGAAAAAAATCAGCAAACCATCGATAATTTAAATTTAATAATTTAACATGTTTGACATTTCCATGGCAAAGTCCACAGCCAGAAATCAATTGGTGGCATGTTTTGCCTTAAACGACAACATTTTTTGACGACATCAATTTTTGAATCGGGTTTACTGAAGTATGCCAATAAAGCAGACAGACATTTAGCTAGTTAAAACAAACTAATAACAATATGTTTTTTTTATATTCAGTTAGCGGATTTCGATTGGCAAAGGCAATGACCATCCACATCAAAAGACGTACAGAGAGCTAACTATGGGAACAAAAAGTTTGTCAATAAAAAAAATCATGTGTGAAACCATCTTTGGTTTTTTAAAATAAGATTTTTGTTATTTGCAATTTTGTATTGTTCTTTACATTTTATCGATTATAGTCAGAACAACTTGAAAACACAGCCACAATGGCATACAGAAAGATACCACCAAATGGCAAGCTATTGGTTATAGCCAGAACCAATAAAATGGCGTCAAAATTTATAAACAAGAGAAAAAAAGAAAGAAACCATTTGTTGTGGTTGTGAACTGCCAAAGGTTTTTTTTTTTTCAATTGACAAATAAAAAGCAAAACGATCTCCTGAAATGTTATATAAAGTTTGGGGCTAGTAGGGATTACCAGAAATATGATGTAAAATATTATGGAAAAAATCCAGACGGAACAAGACAAAGAAACATATACATGTACAACTAATAAAACATTGCTTACAAATAATCCTTTACTCTCAAGCTTTAAGATACTAATTCATACATGTTTAGAGTGTCAAAGTACAGTTAAATAAATAAGATTTCCGCGGATTTAAATGTCTCGCCTGGTTAGTTTTTGATCCAGTATAAAATACATTTACAAAAACTTTCAAATGTTGACATGCCACTGCCGCCGACACCGGAAAAGTAACGCCTAAGTCTCGCCTTATGGCGATGCTAGGCTCGACAAAAACTGAATAAAAATTATTTTTCAGATTTTTATTTTATAACTTATATTATATTGCATAGTATATTAGTAAGAAACAGTGCAGTATTTATATTAACTTAACAACCCATTATTAACAAATATGACTTCAAAAAATCCTTATTACAAACTGTATCTCTTGATCAACCTTATGGCGATGCTAGGCTCGACAAAAACTGAATAAAAATTATTTTTCAGATTTTTATTTTATAACTTATATTATATTGCATAGTATATTAGTAAGAAACAGTGTAGTATTAATATTAACTTAACAACCCATTATTAACAAATATGAATTCAAAAAATCCTTATTACAAACTCTATTTCTTGATCAACTATCACCAAATAAACCTACAACAAGAACAAAGTCTGATTTTTGTTTCTAGTTCTTCAAGCCTACATTTCATATTTGTATCCAACAAGCAATGATTGGTTACAATTGTCATTGACAAATATGTATGCTGGTGCTGATTGGTTATATGGCAAGCACTGATTGGTTGAACAATACTTTTCTGATAGATATGTTACCTGTGTATTGGTGAACTGCTATCCTTACTCTTACCAAATTTATTCATTTCTTAGCTATAGGTACCTTGTCTTTCTTAAATTGTTGTTTCATTGCATTACACATATGTAGCGTGATGGCAAGTACAAACACACTAAGTAACCTATTAGTATAATATAAGACTAAAATCTATATTTTTTTTAAATTTTCATATTTTTTAATCTAAATGGTACCTAATTAAAGTATTTTGCTTCTTAACAACCCATTTTTACCAAATAAGACTGCAAAATAATTTTCTGAGTATTTCATTTGCCGTCATCAGCAATGCTATATAGGACAAAGTGCAACAAATATAATTCATGATTTGAACAGGAATGGGACATACAAAATGTTTCTACATGTATAAATGCATAAAAATGGATTTAAAGAATCCATGACTTATGGTTTAGACTTATCTGTCTAACACAATATGGTTCTTTTTCTCCTGTTTCATAAAGTATATTTTCATAAAAATACCCCCAAAAACTGTTCAAGAACATGCAATGACTCTCCATTGCCAACCAATGATGTCACAAATGATATTTCATATCATAAGAATTTGAATACACTAGAGTGAGACATAAAATTCCCCTTCCCCAGCAAAATACAGGATTTCCTTGCCCAATATTTGAACAAAATATTGTGAAAGTAGTGATGTGTTCATCAAAGCAAAAATATTAAAACAATGTGTAATTTATCACGAGATATGAAGACATCAGAGTTTCCAATCAGATTAAAAATCAATATAAACAAGAGTTCCGCATGGCAGAGCATGATACGCCTGTCAAATCTGCAAGTCATTTATGTGGATATTTTGTTTATTATGAACTGTAAAGGGACTTATACAGTTCATATGAGCTGTTCATAATCAATAAGTCAATTCAATTATTCATCACAATGATACAAAATGCAGTGCACAAGTCAACAAGTACAATAAAAAACAATAGTAATTATTGAGATTTTGGTATTATTTTCAGTAACAAAATAGACTTACCACCAGACACACCATTTATATAATTTTACCATCATGTTCTTGTAACCTTCATCACAAAATTGAGGTAATCTCTAGTATACTGTGTTGTTTCAAAGACAGCAAGTTCTTCAGCCTACAACTGTATCTGCTCCCTGGTAGAATAAATTAAGGAAGCCAGAGTTACGGTTCCTGAGCACTGGAACCCTGAAACTCTGGCAGCACACAAAGGGGAATAACTCAAAAATTAAAGAAGCTAGAGTTACGGTTCCTATGCACTGCACTTGACATCATCGTGGTAAGTAAGCATACCAAGTTTCAAGTCATTCTGACCATAGATGTCAAAGTTATGATCTGGAAAAACATGCTAACAGCATTCAAAGGGGAATAACTCAAAAATTAAGGAAGCTAGAGTTACGGTTCCTGAGCACTGCACTTCGCATCATCGTGGTAAGTAAGCATACCAAGTTTCAAGTCATTCTGACCATAGATGTCAGAGTTATGGGCCGGACAAACCCACCGCCAGGACGCCTGCCCGCCCATCCGCCCGCCCGCCCGCCAAGGGTGATCCCATAATACGCCCCATCTTTGACGGGCGTATAAAAAGATGATTGTGAATTTATTGGCAGACTAAGTCAAAAAGAAAACTTTGCATTCAGTTTGGTAGGGTATGTGATAAATACAATACCACACATATGTGGTTTCTGCCCTAGCTGATCAAACTTATTTATTGTGAGGATGCATACATTACACTGTAACATATCAGTCCCCACAATAAACTTGTGCTATCAGCTACATGAGAAAACCACATGTGTGGTTTTATTATAACATCTAGGCCTTAACTAGGTCACAGATAATTGTTTAACAGTAACAACAGTCACTGGGGTATAACTTTTGACTATGATTTATACACCAGTTTAAAAACTGATTACCTATTGAAGCCTTATGCTTTTAAAATAGACTTGAATCAGAAAATTAGTTTGCAATGCCTTACTTTTAAAATATAACAAGTGTTAGTAAATAAAATTTATATTTTAACAAATATATATACAAATACTAGTACATATATATACATGTATAATAAATAAAATATGTTATTTAGAAAAAATATTTATATCAATTAATATACATTTAATTATCTGATTTATAGGGTCTTAAAGAATTAACAATTTCTTCAAACCACCTTTTTTAACTAACTGTTTCTATGTGTTGAAAAAATACTTAATATTCCAAAGTTAAAATTAACCATGAAGAAAACAAACAAATCACCAAAAAAAGAAGCAAAAATGTACTTATCAATGATTACAATTAATAATCCTAGCAGTTTGTACAGTGAAACTATTTTTTCTTAAATCATGTCCAATTTTCCTTGTTCTTGTTCTAAAAAATAAAATTTCTTGGGGTGACAAATTCATAATTTGTGGGTACTGTTTAGTTACAATTGTAATACATATACATGTATCTATTTTTTGTGGCGTCAGAGTATGTCCATAAAAACAACAAAAATTGGAACACCACAAAATGAAAATTTAATAAAATCACAGTAGAAGTTTTTCTTAAACTTAAATACACATATCGTTGCTGTCACAATTTAACATCTCCATAACAACTGAGTATTACTAATTAATTGCACTATCAGATTATACGGTAAAACATCTATACATAGGATAAAAGGCCTATTAAAATTTTATTTATTTATTTATTTTATATATGTAAAATCCTAACATGACTTTATAATGCATAGACATCTGTGTAAAAAAAAAAAAGAAAAAAAAAGAAAAAAAAGAAAAAAAAAAAAATCATTTACTTGTTCAGAACTGAAACCCCACTATAAATTAGTTGAAAATTGTCATCTATTCTTTTCATAATCCACTCTACCTTTTTTTCAACATAAAAATTGCAAAGGCTAGCTTCACAGTTTTATAACATATAATATTTTTCTTTTTTACAACTTCAAAATTTTGAAAATAAAAGAAAACCAAATTAATTACAATTAGGTTAGATGGTTGAGAAGAACATCATATTAAATGCATGTACAGTAAAACTATAATTTATCACAATCCTTTAATTTTGGTTTCATAAAGAAGTTTGACAAAAAAATCTTAGGAGACTTTTACAAATGAAAAGACAGAAAAATAGATTTATGGACCTCAAAATACACAGGTGATTAACAAGGTGGCAGAGTTATCAAGGTGCATTATAACAAGATTGTACTGTATATTAATAACTATATATACTTGTTAATGTTTTATGTACATTTATCACATAAAGATCTTTGAGTGATTGCAATTATTTGCAAAACAAAAATAACAAAATTGATATGACTTGATAGAAAAAAAGAGTACAAAAATAAAATATTATTGTGCTTGGAAAAATTATAAAATTAAAAAATATTCTAGAAATAAATAAGACATGATTTGTTCACATAAAGTATTTACAAATGAGTACATTGTACATTGTGGCAAGTGCTTGTACTAGGAGACAAATAGTCTGGTTTGTCTAAGTTTGAGACAATTTGTTTTTGAAAAAAAGGGTTAAAAGGTTTCAATTAAAAGTGATAATATTTTATCAATAAAAAGTGATAAAATTTTATGGTTCAGTCCAGATTCTACCAATTTTTAACAAGGCAGACAGTTCTGAGATGGTGGAGAAAGCCTGAGTGCTCATAGAATACCATAAACTGTTGGCAGGCATATTTCATTACACTAAGATCTGTAAAAGTGGTATAGGAAAAAAGACGGAGGGGTGTGTGTGTGTGTGTGTGTGTGTGTGTGTGTATTGGGGAGGGGCAATGTGGGCTGTGATCAATAAGGGTGCAGTTTAGACCACTCAGCCAATGAGGCCCCATTTAAATTAAGACTGCCATAGCTAGACAAAACAGAAATACAGTGCAAGACATGCACATCTAATGGAACAAACTTGAACTTATAACTTTAAAATTGAAAGAAGGAGCTAATACAAGCCTTTGTATATAGTTACATGTAAATAAAAAAATCATGAAAATAAGTTAAATTTCTGGGAGTTAGGAATCAGCAGTTAAGACAAAGAAATATAAATATATTATGTTGTCACAGTTTATATTAAACAGCTTAAAATTGCATGTTTCTTTATCAAAAATATTCAAAATCTAAAAGCTTACAATTGCAAACTTCATTATCAAAAATAATATTTCAAGAATTAACATATAAACACATTTCTTGTCATGAAGACTCAGGATAAAACAAAATTTTATTAAAACTGTTTTGCATTAAATGTCAATAATTAATCACAAAATTACAAGCATAGGAGTTTTCAATAAACTATATTACAAAATCTTGATTTTTAATTTCATTGGTGTATTATAAGCTGGCTCTCTTATATCATTGGAGGATTATAATCTGGATCTCCAATATTATTGGTGGATTTAATAAATTCCTATCTTTCGATTCATTGGTTGATTCTTTGCATATATGATACAAATGTATTTGATTGGAAGCTCTAGTAGTTATTGGTTTTCAAAAAAATCCATTAACAAACCACATGGCATATGTTATTTTTTTTTTTTTTTGCAAAACTATTGGATTTAATTGGTTATGATAAGAATTCCAACATGAATCTTGAACAACACAAGATTTTTGGTATAACCTCAGATTTTTATTTCATATTCATTAAAGTTCAAATTTCTGTGCAAAAAGGCAACCACTGCCATGAAGTTTATAAATGAATTCTTGTTGTAAAACATAAAACTTACACTGAAACCCAGTAGTTCAAAGTTTGATAAAAACTGATAAGGTTATTCAAAAATATATAAAAAAAATCATCAAGGACCATTATTCAAAGCTTTATTAGCAAAACTATTTAAAAAGTAAAAATTCATAACTTGTACATCAAACAAAATATTCAAGATTTAAATGATTTAGATGCATCAATGAAGTACAATTATGAAGCCAAAACTTTGTGATGATTACTTTAAATTTCATTACAATTTGATTTTTTACGAACTATTAAGTTAAGGTCTTGAACAACCAGGCCACAGCCATTACAAAACATTGTATAATTATTAAAGCAATAGTGTTTTAACTTAGAACACATATTTTTAGTTTGATCAGTAGCTATATATTTATATTTATATTTTTTTAGAGAGAGAGAGAGAGAGAGAGAGAGAGAGAGAGAGAGAGAGAGAGAAAGAGTTAATTGTGCCAAAAATAACTTATCTTATGATTAAGCTAATCAAGCAATTATGCAAAAATCTTGGTGGTTTGTTTATTTTGATGGACTGAGGATAATTATCATCACAAATTTATCTAAATACAATTCAAACTTTATATTTAAATTTAGGCCAAAAAAAAATTGATACATAAGTTTAAATATTTTGATTTTTTTAAGTTAACATAATGCTATAGTAACTAATGCTTTATCAACCTATCCACTGGCACATACATTGTAAATATTTCTTTTTCATCAAATTATTTTAAAAATAGACTTTGTTTTTATGTCTTTGAAATTCTTCTCCTTCCTAACATCACAACTATATCAAATATGGAGGAGGTATCTTAAAAATAATTGAGGTCTTTTCAGGGTGAATAATAATAATAATAATAATAATAATAATAATAATAACAATAAAGCAATTACAAATTAGCATTTGATTACAAAAGCTGTACATGACTCATTATTTAAAACTTAAAACAAATGATTTTCTTAAAAAATTACAATTTTTACCAAAAATACAACTATCTTAACTCTTCAATATCATATAAAAAATTGCTTCGTTTCATTAGTTTTGCATTGTACATCATGTTAAATACTATTTGAGAGTTAAAAATCATTTCACTTGGTGGGGAAACTTTAGTGCTCAAGGACCTTCCAGGAAGCTTGAGTGTTCAAGGACCTTCCGCAGACAAACTTTCCTACTCCAGAATCTGTTATACTCAGGATTCAAGTCCAGGAAGAGAGGTACTGTGATTTGAGAGCATGCACCTTAGACAACCTGGCCACTGGAGCTGCTCATTCTACATAAGAAATTAGCAGTGTATATGACTTTCAATAAAGACCAGAGGTATTTGTGAAACTGCATGTTTCTGTAGACATTATTGTAAGGTAGGTCAAAGGTCAAAGTCATCAGGTAAACAAAATGTTAAGAAAAGATTTGGCAACAAAGAATTCATTTCTAAAACATAAAACTGTGTAAAAAATTTTAAAAAGTTAAATAGACAAACCAAAATTTCATAAACATATAGACCAACAAACAGAAATTAAACCAATATGTCCCCATACTTTGATAGTTTAGACCCTTTTACAGCAGGTTAGAAGTGTACTCCACTAAAGGATACCAGAAAAAGTTAAATCCAACCGACAATGCATCATTCATAGCTCTGAGCAGAATATCTTCATCATCTTCAACTATCTCTGTCATGATGTTTAATTCTCGGCTGGTACATGTGATTTGTTTCAGTTTCAGACCAGTTGACATGGAGCCTAACCCAGAGGTCAAAACACCTGTGAACTCTACTTCATCTGACTGTCTCAAAGCAAATATTGTATTCTTAAGACCATCACCAGCATCTAAAACAATGGTACCATTAAAATTTGGAATTTTCACAGATAACTGAAATGAATATGAATCAAGATTCTTTAAATGACAATATTTCCCTAATGATTTCATAACATTACACAGTGCAGCTTCAGATTCTGACTGGGTCTCGTTAGTGCAATCTCCATATTTCACACCATACAGACAACGAAGAGAGTTCGAGATTATTTCTGGTAAACCATTCAGTAACGGTTCAACACTATTGTCTATTTTAGTTATTTTAGCACCATCAAATATCCCCTTCCAGACCACTTTTGTTCCAATAAGATGGCTACATTTACGCTGAAACGGGGACCGATTACCATCTACTTGTAGACATAAGCTTTTATACTCATCCCACGACAATTCAAATTTTGATTCTTTCTTTCCTGATGGTAGCTTAACAAATATTAGAGGAAGTATGGCCAAAACTGCAAATATTACCATGACAATTGTTTTAACTTTTCCATATTTTTTTTCAAAATTTTTCCCAAAAAGCATTTTGGTTTGAGATAAAAGTAATGGCACAGCTGCTAATAACAATGTTATTATGAGTTTTCCAAATACTTGTGTTTGAAAAAGTTTGAATACAACATAAATTCCCATAAAAAATATGAGTATTAATGCCAAAGGAATAATCATGGGAAGAAGGATATATCCTACACTTGCTCTTGCTAAACCCCACCATGTCGTGAATGGGAAAAAGCTGATCATCAAATGCCACCAAAAATAACACACTAAATGTGGAACCAATACTTGATATAAACCAGAAAACGACTTCTGACATGCCATTACAATGAAAAATAAACCAATAGCAAGGTAACATGCCGAGGGTATTCCAAAATGAAGTTTAAATCCCCCAGGTAAATCGAATGTGATTAATGGACCTGTGATCAGATGTAAGACAGTTGTAACTACAGGTATGTCTGGGAAATTATGGAAAAATGTCGGCAAAGAAGACAATACATTACAAAATAAAGCCAAAAGAGTGATCAAGTCATGGCTGTCACTAAGTGCTGAAAAACAAACGCATGCAAGACCTCCAGATAAAACAACCAACTCAGAACACGGTATGTACGCTTTGTTTGCAAGTGAAAAACTCAGAACAACAAAAGGCAATGTTAGAAAGAAAGCCAGGTAAGGAGCCAGGGAATTCCAGGTATACTGAGACTTTGCTTGATTAACATCGACTCCTACATCGTAAGTTTTCAATACGTTAGCCAAGGCATTGGCATCTCGGAGCTTGGCCTTTTTATAAAACATCTGTAAAGTTGAGACACTTAACATAGCCAATGTTACATAAAATATAACCAAAGGCACAACTAGAAATAAAAGTTTGGCAGATATAAAGCTGTATAAGAAGAAGACTGCTAATAGATATATTTGATTTGTCGGGATAAATGCCATGACTGTATTCATTCCTTCTTTTGATGCTATCTCCAATGTGTAGTCCAAACAAGCCATCGCTGTTTCTTTTGGATACCTGGTGACCTAAAGGGAATCAAAGAAAAACAACATTTAATAAAACCATAATTACATACTACTAGTATATAAATGGCATACAAATTGCAATTTCACAAAGTGGTTAGTGTTTAATATGTTATATTTATCTTTTTATTTTGCTTTTTTATGGGGTTTTTTTTTTTTTTTTTAAGCAAAATATGTAGAGTTTAAGACCATTTAGATTCATTTAGATTTAAAAATTAAAACATATCATGGGACACAATTTCATCTTCATGCCAGTTACTCAATCAAAGTTGAGAGTTCTGTTTGCATCATGAGTTATGTACATATACATGTAATAAAATGTTCTTACAGGCAGGAAGCTCAGCTTTACTCTAAAATCAAATAAATTCAACATGGTTCTTTCATAAAAAAATACAATACAATTAGTAAGTATGTTGCTAGAATTTTCATTTAAATTCTGTATGCAGAAAAATTTCATTGTTAAACAATGTGTCTTATTACTGTCATTAAATCCATTTATGAGTGGCAGACCTGGCTTGATAGGTGACTGGGTGGGTCAGTCTGTAGACTGTCCAGCTAGTGTTGGAAAGGTCCGGGGTTTGAGTCTCAGTTTGAATGCTGCATTTTACCTCTCCTGTTACATTTGGGTATTTGTCCAACCCTGGAACAAGGCCAACCAACAGGTTTGTCTGACGGTAAGACTTGGGTGGTTTTTTTTTCAGGGTTTAATTTGAAAAATCAAAAAAAAAATAAATAAATAAAAAATTAAAAAAATGATAAATAAATAAATAAACCAAAAAAAAAAAACCAAAAAAACAAAAACAAAACCAAAAACAAAGGAAAATGGAAGGCAGCAATATGGCAAACCAGGCTTGATAGGTGGAAAAAGTAACTCAGTCAGTAGAGCATTCTGCTAGTATTGGGAAGGCCCTGATTTCATGTCCCAGTTTCGCCAATGCATTTTTACTTTTATGTTACCTGCACAAAAACTGCACACTATTTCCCTAATTTAGGAAATTCAATTTAGAGATTTTTCCCCCAACAAAAATAATATTTAATAATTTATATCCTTTTTGACTCAAAATTGACTGTGACAACCTTTAGTTAATCAAGGTTCAAAAGAAAAACCTTCTTGGCACTTTTGAATATTCTAATGCACACTTAATAATACAGTGTACACATTTTCTTTCCATCCTTCATAAACTAAAAAAAAATATCGGATATTTTTTCAATGGATGCTGTGGAGGTATAATGTTGTAGAACCAGTCTGTTCTAGAATGGTGGAGGAAACCTGAGAGAATCTGAAGACATCTGCACACTCCTGTCCCCCCCCCCCCCCCCCCCCCCCCCCCCCCCCCCCCCCATCATCCAAAATCATTTCTCACAAATGGAAAAATCTTTACTAATACTCCACATATTTTTAACATTACTAGTGTCAAATTCAATATTTTCAGTATTTGTGTAAGACAACAAAATAAACCTTTTGGAGAAGTGCTGCTGATTTGTATTCGTCAGATCTTGTATGCATTTCCCCGGAGGTTAGAGTTATTTGCCCTTGTATCTTCTTGGACAAAACTTTAACAAATTCATTTTCTGATATCTGGTCACCAATCTTTTTGCCTTAAAAAACAACAAATATGAATATCAGTTAAACTTAAAGAAAAGAATTTTCTAGCCATCTATAAGCTGAAAAAATACAATTTGAAAATCAATGGCACAAAATTTCAATATAAATCAATTTTAATAAGGCCTAACTTAAAAAAAAAATCTTTGTTTGCTGTTTTCGGACCCATGCTATCCGTATGTGGGTAGGTAGATAGGAAATAATTTTTATTTTATATTTTGAAAACTTAATCTATTTCAAATTTGAAAAAGTTTAAATTGGTTTCATATGTTACTTATAAAACGCATTTTACAATTTTTTTGCTAACTAAAATCTTCTTTGTTCCACTTTGTGTTTTCTCCCATGGAGAAACACAGTAGAATTCTTTACCTGCTCACAGGTCATCTCACTTGCCGGTCTTTTTGCCCTTTAATACTTTTGTTTCTTATGTGTTATTAGAAGTAAAAAAAAATTGGATGGCAATAAAATTTTTTGGTTAGGGGCATTTCAAGTGGGTAGGGCAGTCAACCCAAAACAAAGTTATTTATTTTAAGCCTTAACTTACTTTTTAATGATTGATATATATGTTTATGTTAGTGATTTTTACTAACATTTAATATAAACATCAAACTAAATGGTTTATAATGATAAGGGAAGCAACTCAATCTTAAACTTCACCTTTTTAGCATCAGCTGTAATCACATACAAGGATGTACTTTGTATTGTGAAATTGTACTTTAGACCTTCATTTCTAATTGCTGAGTGCTTGGAGAAAGAACAGTAGTTACCTATTTTGAAGTCGTGTCTATTTTGGCAATGTCGCAATCTACAAATGCTTTAAAAACTGAGATTTCAGAATGATCTAAAAATAAAAATAGTCTGATACCTGCTGCCAGTAACAATTTCTCTTCTAGTACATCTCCACCAGTGGCCTTTTTAATTGCTTGTACATATTCCTCTTTAGACAGAACTTCTTTATGTGTCGCATTGATGCAGTGGAACATTTTACGAGCAGCGTGTCTGATTTTCTTCTCCACACTGGAAGTATCTATACACCACTGTATCTCCTCCTTGTTTTTGTCTGTGACACCTGAAAAAAAAAAAAATAATAATAATAATAATATGAATTTTAAATTTTATTATTCTTTGTTCTTCAATTAAAGCTGCATTAAGTTTTTCTTGGAAAAAATTTAAAACAGTGCTGATCTAATTAATGATGTTCCTAATGAACAATTTTACATTTGGTTCAATGATAAAAGCTCGAAAAAATACAGAAATAACAATAATTTCCCAGCGAGATACAGCCTGTGAAATCTAATTTTAGAACGTGGTTACATCATAAAAAACTGGGTCATTTAAACACAATTTACAAAACAGTGAAATACCATAAATAAAACACGGAATTTCATTAAATTTGTCATTTGTGACTTTGTAAGGGGTACGTAACATGTGAATACGTTTGGATATTAATGATGGACAATTAATACAATTTGTCAGGTTTCACCTTCGATTCATTGGAATTTCCGTACATCCATGTGCATGCTCCAAGCAAATAATTGTCATCGTTTAACACTGACCAACCCTTTAGAGAATTCCGTTTGTTTACAGCTAATAGGAATGAAATTTGAGATAATGAATCTTACGGATCATAATTAGAAGTTATCTATTTTTCAAAAAATATATTTTAAGAAAATCAAAAAAAAAAATCAGAAAATTGAAAAACTTAATGCAACTTTAACACAAAAAGTTTATTGAACATTATTTCTTATAATAATTCATGAGAGTTAATTAATGATTGGATAATTAATAGTAATGTAATACTGAATCAAAAAAGTGATTTTTGATGGAAACTCAAAGACCAATTAGTCTAAGAGTCTATTTCAGATAACGGATTCCATTTTTTGAGTTCTCATGCAAAAAGAAAAAAAAATACAATTAACTGGTTTATAACCAATTTAATTTGAATTGTGATAAAACATCAGTTTGCAAGAAAATTTATCATTATAAAAGTGTTCCTCTAGAAATGAAATTTTGAAGTACCTGCACAGAAAAGAAACAAGTGACTAATTTAATATCCTTAGCAATAACATGTAAACAAGATATATGAATATTCTGTCATCATGTGCCAGTAGGATTACTCAGACTGAAGTAAGTTTTTATTTTGTTAAATCATGATTATTAATTTAAAAAAAAAAAAAAAAAATCATTATAGATTTAGATTGAGAGAGAGGGGGAGGGAGAGAGAGATATTTCCATTATAGGTCCATTCTTACAAAATTGATATCATTAATTATTATTATTATTATTATTATTTTACTTTTTTTTTTTTGGAGCAAGACAATACCTGTTTTAGATTTGACACATCTCTGTAATAATTTTGTAGCTTCCTCATTTCCTTGTTTGGAGGCTTTTATTAACCAATCAATGGCTGCCTCTGAATTCTCTTCCCTGTCTACTTCCGAATCAGCAAGGGTAAGAAAATGTTTGCCAAGTTTAACTTGATTTTCTTCATCTCCATCGACAGCAAGCTTTGTCCACTCACTAAGGGTCTCTACAATAAAAATCATGATACATGTCATTCACCGAAAGAACAGATTATAAGATAGAGAAAAGGCAAGAGAGAAATAGAGTAATGGTGTTCAATGGCCCAGTTATGATTCATTAAATTACACATATGGAGATGGTCAGTTATAATATAGTTGAGGAAACCAGAGTGCTTGGATAAACCCACCAATTTTCAGCAAGCAAAGTTGTAAACTTTATTACACTTGAATCTAGTGGGTTTGAACCTAGGTGATGAGATACACTGTGATCTATAAGCATGCACTTTAGACTGCTTGGCCATCAAATTATAGAGATAATCTAATTAAAAACTCAAGGGAGATTATTGAGCAAGAATTCAGAGGTCCTGTGATAGTTAAGTGTGTCCTTTACATAACTCTATCATGAGGCTCCAAGAAAAGGCAAGAGCAACAGGCACCAAAAACCATTGTTCTGTGAAGGTCTAGTATGACCAAACTTGAATGTAACAATTACATATTTGGTTTGGCATGAAGTGTTGCCATTGATGTCATAATGACACTGCAGAGCAACACTACAATTTATTTTTGGATATACCTCATTGAGACTTCAAATATAATCAATCAATGAATAAGCCAAACAAGACATTATGTTGTAATTTTTAAATTTATTTCACTTTTTTCATTGTCTAATCATAAGGCTTATAATTATAAAATTAAATTATTCTAAATTAATTATTTTTTTCAAAAATGTCAAGTCACGATTTCAAAAAGTATGTACAGATGCAACAACAGGTAAAACGCCCAAATAATTTTTTGCACCATGCGGTGCTCTTAACAATGAAGGAAGTACAAGAAGGGAAAAAGTAAGCTGCTGTATATTGCCACCCGTTTCGAGCTGCTATTCAGTAGCTGTTGACTTAAGATGTTCACGATCACTTCACACTGGATTTGTGTAAAGCAAATCAATAAACTTGGGTCAGTCAGAAAACAGCTCAGTGGGGGTGCAATGCACTATTTGTGTTAGAAAGAATTTACCGTCTTTCTATATACTGGCTATCTACCTCAAATTAGTAAAGACTTATGGGTAATAAAATTTAAGCAGTTACTTACAGGTAAAAATTTTACTTTACTATTTTAAGCTTTACCTTTTGATACAGACGGTTTGTTATATGACGTTTCCTTGTCCGCCATTTTTCTTCTGTGCAACTTCAAGTCACATGATCAATGTACTTGTCACATGAAAAAATATGCAAGTTTACTGGCGGGAAAATAGAATTTTCAAAATTCTGTAAATTATGGTTTCATAAATATAATGCTGCATGTAAGTTAATAAATAATGGTCATTTTTTCAGGATTGGAGCGAAGAGGATAGAAAGGTAGGTAGGTTCTCCACGACAAAAAGATTATATGAACATTGATGGCCGACGTGTTGTAGTAGATAGTATGCGAAGAAGCCGTGTCGAGAGATTCAACTTAATCCTGAATTTTTTACCAAAGTCTATTTAGAGCAAGCTCGCTGTCGCGAATGGGTGATGGAAAATTGTGTCCCAGGCGCATTTTAAGTATCTCAGATTTTGGCTCGGTCGCAAAAATTCAGTGTTGTTTTTTAATCATTTCGCAGTGTATCTTGTGGTAGCAATGTGGAAGAAGAGAAAAAAGTACAGTAATGAAGAAAACATATACACGTATTTTTAAGACATAAAAACGCGTCACGCATCTGTGGTCAAAATCGGGAGCTTTCATTTTTATGAGTGATATACTTTTGTAGTTCTTGTCAGCTTATTTATTTATTTTATTCATGTATTAAATTTATTTATTTATTTATTTATTTTTTTATAAGGGAACAGGGAGACTAGTTTATATAAGAGTCTTACTCTTGTTCTGGAATCCCTTACTTGTGTAATGTAAACTTGTTTGTATTATTGCTTAACAAAAATAAATACTGTTTAAACTATAAGGGAACAATTTCCGGGCACGAAAAAAAAACACAATTACCGAACCGCGGATAATTATAATAAAAGGATTCGTGATCTTCTAAAATTTAAAATTCTTTCTATTAATTTATACTATTAGTTTAAACAGTATTAATTGAATAAATAAGATATACACAAAATATTATAAATGGCACGAAAACGGTGATTCCTACGGTGGCACAGAGGTGACATGAAATATATTTTTAATATTACGTGTGCACGTATTACCTTTTACGTGCTCACGTATTAACCTATTACGTGCGCACGTATAACCTTTTACGTGTGCACGTAGTAAACAATACGTGTGCACGTAGTAAACAATACGTGCGCACGTATTAACCTATTACGTGCGCACGTATTACCTTTTACGTGCGCACGTATTAACTAATACGTGCGCACGTATTGACCTTTTACGTGCGCACGTATAACCTATTACGTGCGCACGTAGTAACCAATACGTGCGCACGTATTACCTTTTACGTGCGCACGTATTAACCTATACGTGCGCACGTAATAGCTAGGCCAATAGAAAGCTTTGAAACAAACAGATTGATTATCCGAATTTCTAGGATCTCTTTCTACATATTTCATTATTATGGAGCCATTATTGGCAGATTTGTTTCATAAAGGATTGAAGTATTGGCAAATTCAGTATATTTTAAAAATTGATTTTAATTTTTCCATAAGCTTGAGACATTTAAAGAGACTCTTGAAAGACCTTGGATCGCAGAAATTTCTCGGATATCGACACTGTTATTACTTTTATACAAAATGAATTGAATGAATCTGGGCAATTACATGGCTACAGAATGATGTCGCAAAGATGCCGAGAGAATAGCTTGAGTGTGCGTTTAAATGATGTTCGGGTAATACTTCGTAATTTAGATCCAGGAGGTGTTTTCCTGAGAACATCTAGGTGTCTACGTAGGCGAGCCTACTTTGCTTCAGGTCCAAACTTTATATGGCACATAGACGGTTATGACAAACTTAAACCTTTTGGTATTTGTATAAGCGGATGCATTTGTGGATTTTCGAGAAAAATGATTTGGCTGAATGCTTATATTACTAATAACAATCCACGACTAATTGGTGGCTATTATTTAGAAGCAGTGAAACAATATGGTGGATGTCCTCGATTCGTACGTGCTGATTATGGGACCGAAAACGGGCATGTCAAAAACTTTCAAACGTTCTTTATGAGGCATTTGCAGGGTGTCGAAAGGTCTTACATGGATGGACAAGTAGTGCAAATCAGAGAATTGAAAGATGGTGGAGCTATCTTCGACAACAGCATCTGCACATTTGGATCGAGGCATTTAGAGAACTCCTAGATAATGGAAACTTCAGTGGCAATTTTATTGATAAAAATTTAATTCAATTTTGCTTCACTGCTATTATCCAGGTAATTTCTTTGAAATCAGATCAAAGTCACCCTTTACGGTAGCGGGCGGAATAGGAAAGTTTATCCGGCATAGTCCTGATGAGTCAATGTTACTTATTCAACCTTCGAATATATTCCATTTTATGACAACCAGCTAAAGGATAAATATCACATGAAACAATTGTATAAGCAATTGACAAAACCGGTTTTTACGGAACGTATGCTTCCAAAGCATCAACTTAAGCACATCTCATTATGAAACATGGTGTGTTATGACATGTGTTTACTTTGATGCTTTTGTACCGAGGCACTGGGGGTAAGCATAGTTTGTTGTGACATTTTTCTCTTGAGATATTAACAATTGCTTATGTAATTGTTAATTGTGATAAAAATGTTTTAGTTGGATGTAATACAAATTGAACTGAAATCTATAGTATATCCGAAGGTGGAATAAGTAACAGTTTTTATTCAATGTTGAACGTTGTAATATTGAATAAGTAACGTACTTTAGACATGGAGGGAGACCAGTAAGTTCTTAATTACAAACTTTATCATGTCCACTACATTACATTTTTCTCCGAAATTGCAGCTTTAGATTATATCGAAAGTTAATCATTACGTTTTATTTGTTTTGTATCGATGACAATTAACATTTTTTGTACGTTTTCTAACGAATTTTCGAAAAATTCTGTATAATTTGTTAGTGTTTTATCGGAACACCCTTGCGAAACCGTTATAGACTTGAGACTTAGCAAGTCGTATTTAAATTTCTACACTTCCTGTCTTTCGCTTACGACATCCTGGCTGGGGCGTAAACAGAATTCAATCAACCTTTGTCTAAATATTTAATAAAACCTGGCATGTGTTTGGAATCTTCTATAATATTTATTTCAGAATGAACTTGATCTTTCCATTCGAATGTGGAACAATCACAACATCAGGTGTTCTTCAAATCCCAGAGTTCCACACGGTCGTCCAAATAATATGTACAACTTTCCGACACTATGGAATACAGACAACAAAATAACAGAGGTGACAGACGATGACTGGAGGGCCTGTTCAACTGAGGCGGAATTTCGAAGCCTAATTCCATGTGACGTGGATCTGTATGAAGTTTGTTTGGAAATTATGAAGGAACATAGGATGACGCCAGCTAGTACATTTCGGGAAGCCACTGATCTATATATTTTCCTGAGAGAAGAAATAATGTCACTTCTTTGATTTTTATTTTTATTCTATTAAATATGTACGGAAAATCAATTGCATTACATTTATACCAGTTTTAATTTTACAACACTAGACGGCCGTTTCGGAATACAATTACTCATCAGTAGTGCTTGGACCCAAAATAATGAAACCTTAATATTAATAAGAATTTGATAAATATCATCTAAAGGGCCAAAACTTATAAAATCAAGTCCAGCTAAGGTAATACTTTGCCTGAGTGAGTAAACCTTAGGAGGAATTTCATAATTTTATAGCGGAAAATTTTGAACACGGTTTATTTCTGACAATAAATTAAGTATTGGCTAATGCAATTGCCTATTGCATCTATGACATAATTTAGATTAATAAGAAGTACAGACGCTATCTGCTAAATGTTTATTAATAACCAGTAAAAGTAAAATTCTTGAATACAGTAGTTACAATTACTAGTCAAGATGATTTAGAACACGTATTGTACATGCAGAAAAGAGATTCAATGTTGCTCACCTGGGAATGTTTTTGTTAACTGAAGAGGGGAGGGCCGGTTAATAAAAAAGCTTAAGAAGATTTAAATGTCAAGTGTCAGGGTTGACAGTAGCGGTAGTTGATCGCCAGAGACATATATATATATAATATATATCAGTACTATACAGTTACCCAATTTTATTTCAACTAGTAAGCTATGAAAGCATTATTTTTTAACACCTTAAACATGGAAATAACATAAACTTTCTGTGTGTGAAAGAATTCCTTTAAAAGTTTCGAACTTAAATGATCATGGTGACTTTGATTGAAGGTCAATGTCAAATCTTTTTACAAACTTTGTATACCATTACTTAAAGTAGCTATATCTGAAATTCATTGCTTCTGGCTCTTTTTATTTCTAAAAAGTTGTGTAAATGTACACATTTTGCCATACCTTGTCATTGCAACCTCCATTCAATAGTTTTTAGTTTTTGGACGTTTTCGTTTTTGAAAATAATATTTAAGATCACTGTGACATTGAATGAAAGTTAAGGTCAATGTCCATTGTTAACATTGAAGGGCCATGGCCCAAGCAAGATGTCGGGGATATTTCATCACAAATGGTACCATGGTTTTATGCACGCAACCATGGACGCACCAACACGCTTGATCATGATATACATGCAAGCATACGTGGTTTTTGACCAGGTGAGCTAAGGCACAATTAAGAGTACATTTAAAGGCTTAACTACATTACGTGTTAGGTGAATAATCAGTATTGACCAATTAGAAAACATGACAGGGGAAGTAACTCTTACGATTGAAAACGAGGCTGGGGGAGCAAATTGAAATCCAATCTCATTTAGCCTATGTACTTGTTGGCTTTGAGTCGGGGTTTTAATTATTATTATTTTTTTAAATTTTTTTTAATTATTATTATTATTATTATTATTTATTATTATTATTTTTAGTATTATTATTATTTTTTGTGACCAGTTGTGTATCTTGTAGAGTTTGAAATCTAAATACAACTTCTTCATTCCACAAAGAAAAATATACGTTAATCGGCTGAAAAAACTGGACATTCTTTTTATTATCTACATCTAAAATAGGAAAAAAAAGACTAGAAATTGCCGACTAGAAGGAATTAAATTCCCACTGCGGTCCACCGCAAAGAACATTTCTGTCGTGGTGGAATATAAAATCGTCTACCGCGATGTTTATTGAAAACCAAACACATTTAAAACTGGATGTGTGATTAACCATTTGAAGATGTATCAAGATCAATTAAAAATAAAATGTAAATCCCGGTTTTAAGAAGAATCGTATTGATCGAATATTATATTTACAAATCAAAAAAAAAAAAAAAAAAAAAAAAAAAAAAAAAAGAAAAAAATTCTGTTAGTTGTAATTTAATACACGATGTATTTCTCTTGCATTTCCGAATATACGACACATCACAGTAATGATAAATAAGCGTTTAGCTTAAAAATACATTTTTGCGAATCTTTCCAACTTTATCAATTAAGTGAATCGAGCCATAATTCTTTTTTTATTTTGTTAATTTTGTTCATACTGGATTTACCACCGTAGGCAAATATGTTGATTAACTTCTCCATATTTTCTCCCTTTTACTCCTGTCTAACATGTATTGGTGAACAGTATCGTACATATGCATACATATTTTCGCCGTAAACTCATTAAAAATCATCCTAGAGTCATATATTTTTTTAATTTGTTCATTTTTAAACTGCGTCTACTGAACCTACTGTAGGCAAAATATGTTAATCAACTTTTCTTTTATTTCTCTCGTTTACTCCCGTTTACTCTTCATACCTACCGAAATTGTAGTGTTCCAGGCTGTTCACATCAAATAGGCATTATAAAGATTGACAATCTTCATACTTAATTCATGTATGATCATATTTAAAGTTTTCCACTGAAAGGATAATTTATAAAATAATTTCCCACGAAAAGGATAATTTATAAACATCATGTTGCAAATTTTATTTCTGAAACATCTATTGTTTTCTTTCAAAATTTCGAATGTTTCTCAAACAAATTTAGAAAAATATGAATTTAATTGCAAATGTATACAGTGTAGCTATAAGCTTGATATATTCTTTATTCATCTTTCTAGAAAATTTGACTGTTAAGATTTTTTTTATTTTTCGGACTGTCTTTTTACATCCGATACCCATAAGAACAGTGTCTCACAAATTAAAATAGTTTGTTTCAGAATATGAAATTTAGAGGCTGCAGTGGCCACGTGGTTAAGATGCAAGTCTACAAACCTAAGGTCTTTCACACACAAAAATAATAATTATAATTATAAAAAGTGCTCATAGTAGAAATCGCTTTGATTAGAAAATTTTGATAGGTGAAATAATGATATCTTCAAAATCTATGCAACAACTCGTCGAAAAAAATTCTCATGAGAAAGTTTAATTTTGATATTTTCTTTATATTGAATGTATTTACATAATAATCTAACATGCGACTAATTAAAAGATTATCAATAATCTAAGTCGGTGGACATCCTGTTTATTAGGCACATTCCATCACCTGTAATCATCAGGATCTTACCTTTCAATTTGCTAAATTGATTGACAGGTATCCTTACAGCGATAAACTAGTAAATGCTGTTTGTAAATATTTTGAGATGTTGACAAAATGTGTAAACGAATGTAAATTATATTATGTAATTTAAATAAATTAATTTGAGATTAATTTGAAATAATTAATCGAAAAACCGACAGGTTGGCGGAATAAGATTACTTTTGGTAAATTCAAATTTCCTTATCTGGCAATATTTTTATAAAATCATTTAAATTATTTAATAAATTTAATTTCCTTCACATCTCTAATGCCATTTATACGACTGAAAAAGTTTTAACTAATTTTGAACGCTTGCGGAACGACATGTCTTTTAAATGATTTTTTATTATTAATTTCAGTCATATTTAACATTTTTTAAAAAAAGATATTACTATAAATTTCATTAAAACTGACGAAAAACTAACGATATCGCAGTACACTAGATAAACAAAATCGCAATCGTTATATATAAACTTCGCTTTGCCCCCCCACGAGACTTAAACGAGATTTCAGACAAAGCGAGATTTCATGTTTTCGAATTCGTGAATAGGAAAATCAAAAAAGTAACAAATATAATTTTTAAATTTAAATCAAGAGCACGCGCATTTCATGCCTTAAAAAATGACAAGGTTTAACAAATGTAAGCATTTCCCTACTTGTTAATAATTGAAAAATAATAAATCTTTGATAATCTTAAATAATTAATATGAAGAAAATAAAATGGAAAAGTAACCCTAAAATCTCCAATAATAAAATTGAATTTTGAAATGACAAAAATCTATGTCAGATTCTTAAAATACAGCCGAAGTTGTGTGCTTTATGAACATAACAATTCCTCAACAAAATACCAGTAGTCTTAATTACACACAAAAAACTATCTAAACAAACAAACACATGTATAGATATATTTAGCAAATTAAAGGTAGGAAATTCTTACTCCAATAACAAAAACTGAAAATTCAACAAAACATATGCAATATTCAAACTTTAATGAAAAAATAAGTCACATTAAAGTAATATATTCAGCAAATCCTGCTCAAATATACAAAGTAAAAATTATACATTACACACTTGACATATGACATCCAATGATCACTGATGCAGAAAAAATGTCATACAACATTAAGATAATATAAAAAATTCAGACTACTTAGATCACACTGGTCCACATGGCCAGACGAGCCATATATAATATAATATAATCTCAAAGATAAACACATGAATTTTTTAGTGTGGAGTACCAAAATATTTAAAAAAAAACCATTCCCAATTTTCTGATTCTTGAAACAATGAAAATTAAAAGGAAATATTTCTAAATTTCTCCTTTTGAAACTAAAAAATCGATCCTTTTTTTACGACTAAACCGTTCAGTAAAATAACGCCAGACTATGGCTTTAAAACTAGTCGGGCAATGATGAGAATAAGGAAATTTATTAATTCAACTTTATTAATTTTGATTTTGACGTATTTAGACTGTACCATTAAATTTCCTTGATTTAGCATAAATGAAACCCCCCCACTCCATTTGATAGCTTTAACCATATCGTTCTTAAACAAATCTACATCCGAGATACCGCGTACTAATTCTAAAATCATGCCGCATGTATGTGCTACGGGAAGTCTTTTCTCAGCTGCTGTCACGAAATTAATTTCAAAACTCTTGTCGAATCCCAAAGGAGGCACAGAATTAGCCCCTGTCCAGAACAACAACACATCCTGTAACGTCACTTCAGTTTCAGCTTCTGTGAACATAAACGTTCAATATTAGTTTATTGTGTACATTTACAAAAACACATTTATGAAACTAACGAACATATTATTTATTAACGTAAAATTTAGCTTTGAGTAACCAAATTTACAATTTAGTTTTTTATTTCATATGATATGCCCTGAAAATATACGGATTAAACGCTGTTTGATGCAAAACAAAATATTTTTCCTCGTTTAAACAGCGAGACACCTGAATTCTATGAAGTGACAGATTTTAACTAGTGCAAACAGACGATCTTTGTTCTTTGAGATACTGTTATGAGATGCTGCATACCAACAAAATCCAGCTCTAGTTTCTTATTTTTCGCACTAATATCTAAAGTTGCAACTTACTCCTGCCTATTGTTAAAATAGGGATTATGTGTTAACATGTTAAGAAAATAATGTAACAACCGTTTGGTCTGTTGTTTTTAAGATATTCAAATGGTGAAGGCAATCAATTTTCACTGGAAAGTGAATGTAAATTAGAAGAAAATATAAGGAGAGGACATTCAGTAATTACTTTGAGCAAGTGGCCAAATATGATGAAAAATTGTATTACCAGTACAATCCATAAGAAAAGTCTCGAAGCAATAGATTGTGTCTTTTTCTTGGATGCGGTTGTTTGACCCTTCCGCGCTAAAATTAACTTTGTATAGGCGTCTAAAAGAGTCAAAATCTAGGGTTTTGCTGTCCTGGTCCGTAAATAAGGACAAAAACGCCTGTGGTTCTCGCAGCATCTCATCATACAGAAACCCAACTGAGTTGAGACCCTTTACAAACTGACTTATTTCAGCATGGTGTCTAAAATGAGAAAATTTCAGCATGGTGTCAGAAATGAGAAAATTATGACAAAGAAAGAAAATTTTATTACATCCATTATTATTGGTGATCTTGTCTTTTCTTATTGCTTTTTAAAAAGAAGCCTCTTCTAGACAAAAGCTTTATCCTTTGCCTGCATTCATTTTTATCGTTCTTTCTGCATTATATAATTCCTCTTCAAAATATGATCAAGACGCCTCGGTGGCCGAGTGATCTCAAGCGCGTGCTTACGGATCACAGCGCCTCTCACCATCTAGGTTCGAATCATCCTAGTGTGAAAAAGTTGGTTAGTTTGCTGGCCGAAAGTAGGTGGTTTTCTCCGGGAACTCCGGTTTCCTACATCCTTGATAAGTAAAAAAAACTTGACTGGGGCGTAAAACACCATTACTCCTCTCTTTTACTCCACTCAAAATATGATAAAACGGTAACGCCTTATTTTATCTAACACTGGATTCTGGTGTTTGAATTGGTGTAGAAATGTATCTAAATAACGCACTTAGAAATATTTGAAAGCCAAATGCAAATGATATTGCCTTACGGAACGGGACTGACATTTAAAGAAACAAATCAATCAAACGTCTGCATTATACATACTTCACAACTTATTTTCGCACGACGTAACAGGCAAGACCATTTATACAAAAGAATGACTGGTGAATAATGATACAACGTTTGTTGTGGACAATATATTTTCAAATTTGTTTATGTTTTACCACGAGTTTTTTCTTTTTTACAGACACAGCAGATATACCATTATTAGTAACTATTGGCTATAATAATTAATAATGTTTTATTACCTATAATAAATGGCATTTTTCAGCAGGTACGTGACAACTTCGCCTTTTTTTCTCGAATTGACACTTCATAGGCTGTAGTCCTTGGTCGATAATGGTTTCAAAATGTTTGTCAATTGTCTTTTGAAAATCGTCGCTATTTGAGCATTTCAGTATCTATATAAAATAAAACGTGACTCAAATATTTGTTTTTATTTTTAATCATTTAATAATTAAAAATGTAATATTTTACTAATTTTTCTTGAAAAAATCACTAAAACTGTTAACCATATACCTTGGATTCAACATGCAGTCCGTGATTTTACTTGCGAGATATGTTATAATGATACTTTTTCAGACTTCCAACCCCCTGTCCACACTTACAAATCATGTGATTGCATTTGAAGTTTCAAATACTTGCTTTATGTGTTCACAGGTAACAAAACTTTAAAAATTAATTTTATATCAAGGGCAGCAAATGGAAGAATTGGTTAATGGTTTCGGCCAATATTAAAATAAAAGTTAGTCTGAAGAGCTTGGCATGTCAAACATTTTGTTACAAAGGCAGTTTCATACACACCTCATCGATGTATGTTAAGTCATCGGTACTTGGAATCTTAGAAACGTCTAGATTTTGCTGAATACATTGCTCAGTCATAAATGCATATAGAATTGTATTAATCATAGGCAGTCCTGGTCCACCATTTAATAGTACATATCCTGTCAATTTCCCACAGGTTTCATACATTTGGTTTCAAGTTTATCGCCATCATGGATGAACACTTTATTCCCGTCAGGCCCATATAATATTGCCTCTCCAACTGCTTTAGTAAGCAACCTAAATGATAACGAAAGGCTAGTAACAATCATCGATAGAATATTTATTTTTTAGAAAAGTTATCAAAACATTTTTCATGTTTGCTTATCGATTTTGGAAATGGTGCGCATCAATATTCGCACCCCAAGTACATACGCATGTCTGGATATTGATGATAGTGTTGTATCTATACCGTTAGAAACCGTTGCTTTTGATATGCTTATTTCAAATCCTTAATTCTGAAGGTAGACATTTGGCAGTGGATATCACAAGGATTCGATTTGCTCTATCGAAACTTCATGTGTTGCTAACATATGTCATATAAAACTTATTTAATTTTTTAATATAAAGTACTGGAATGTTATCTAAATAATATATAAACTGGACTAATTTCACTTACAACAAAAGAAAACTCTCTCTCTCTCTCTCTCTCTCTCTCTCTCTCCAGTGTTTTTAACAACCCTGCAATCCTTAAATTTTAATTTTGTCCTAGTAAGTATGGAGTAATTAAGATAAGACAATGGAAACCAGTTTATACAAGACACAGTCTTGTTCTCTGATCCATTTGCCTTGTACTTTTGGAAACTTGTCGTGTAACATTTCATTTAAAAATAAACTACCGGTTAAACTAAGCTAAAGGAAAACTCTAAAATATGTTGATAATGGTTAAAATTTCTAACCAACATTTATGAATTTACCACATAAATTCTCTTCTAGGTCCTCCCATGTCGTCACCTATTTCACCAGAGAAGACCACTCTAAATGGAGACGTCCAGCTGAAGGATTGTTTGCATACTATACGAAGTGTTGTTTGCATTAGTCGATCTCTCTGAACAATAATTGTCTGTGGATCACCCCATAGGACATTCTTTATCCAATTTTTCAAAGCATTATCGTCTGTGTTGCTACAACAACAACAACAAATAATAATAATAATGTGTTCAGACAATATTTCTACCCCTAGCAATGATGAACACAAGTGCATTATATACAGTGTGAAATAAGTTGGATGGGCCATCCAATATCTATAACCACACCACTCCTATGCCCGTCCAAAGTCGGCAATTTTATTAAAAAATGGTTCCCATATATGTTCGTATTTTATCTTGTCTTGTTAGCTAGGTTATTTGCATGGAATATTTCGGGCTCTGTTACTTAATACTACAATAATAAATCAACTGAACTCTTTCTGATGAACGGTTTAGATTTGTGGAAACCATAAATTGGATGAATAAATCAACTTACAACAGATACTACCTATAGTACCGTAAATATTATTATAACAAATCAACTAAATATGAGTTTTCCTTTAAATTTGCAAAAACCATGAACCTGATGGAAAAATCCAATATTAGTAACAACGACCATCTGGAGATACCAGTAGTCTTTCAATCAATCTGTTACAAATCACTTCCAAAATAAATCAACTGACTAAGTTTAAGCTCAATCCGAGAAATGTTTTTGTAAATGCATTGAAAGCCACACATACACACACACACACACACACACACACACACACACACACACAGGTAGAGAGAGAGAGAGAGGGGGTGGGGTGGTAAAAAGCAAAAGAAAGAACCGCTGAAGACCTAGAAGCCCAGATGAAACTTTTTCAAGTTTATACTTATTGATTGGCACTGATAATGCTTCATACTTTGTATATCGTACAGATTATCAAGATGGATTTAGAGAAATAAACAATACACATTCCTTACACCCTCTATAGCACACATATATCACATCAATTTTGTTTGTGTGATTTGGATATTACAAGAGGTCGATTCAAGTTGAAAGGCCAAGGTGCCGATTTAGATCTTCTGATATTTGGTTTCATTTGGTTTTTGGTGTTATGAACTGTGACAGTTTTCAGTTCGACATTACATCACAATATTGATCATAAACATGACAATGTTCATCCATAATATATAGATGTAAACCCTAGATTTAGCTAAATTAAAAAAGTAAATATAAAAATCATCATTGAAGGTGATGGAGCATTATAATGAAATGGAGTAAATTTTAAAGTTATGAATTTTGACTTAAGCAGCATGTTTAGGATGATAAATGTTTTAAATATTACTATATCTACACTGAAAAAGTTGTGGACAGTTTAAAAGTAATATTCTTTCTTTGGAAGAATACTAAGGACAGTCAAGATATTCACTCAACCAAAAAGGGGGTCATCCGCAATACTCACCAGCCAATGTTACTATCTGACCTCTGTTCCAACATAAGCTGTTCTCCAGTTTGTTCTGTATTAAGATCAATGACCGGCTCTTCTCTGATACAATCTACACTTGAATCACTGACAATCTGTTCTCCACTGGAATCATTAAAAGGCTGTTCTATTGTAGATCCTCCGACAGATTGGTTGCTGCAGATATCGATTTCACCGACAGGCTGTTCTCTACTACAAGTGACATCTTGCTCTCTCATACAGTCTGTACTTGAAGTTTCTACAGAGGGTGTGGAAGTCAACTGTCCAGTCTAAAATTAAAGTAACTTTGTATAATAACAATTTCATTTTAGGAAGAAATCCAGATCAATGATAACAATATTGTGCAACATTGAAAACAATGTGATTATTTACTTGTAGGTTGAATAGAATAAATGTGAATTTTCTCTATGCATCTAAGCAATTTTGAAATATAATTGTACAATCTTTCCATGATGTGTGTGAGAGAGAGAGAGAGAGAGAGAGAGAGAGAGAGAGAGAGAGAGAGAGAGAGAGAGAAAAAATAATGAAAACAAAGGTTATCTTTTTATTTTAAGTTTTAACTGTTTAAAATTAATTTAACAAAACATCTCCGAATCAATTACCGAATTAAGCCGCCTTCTGTGACGGAGAACAGGTAATTCAATGTCGGTTTCCTGACATATCTCCTAAATAAAGAAAAAAGATATTATTAAGATAATCAGATTAAATTGAAATGAATTCTATCTTAAACCAAGAAAAGGTGATGTAGGCTAAGGAAATACATCTTTCCTGAATGTGTAGTGAGCTAGTACCCTAAAATTCATGTCATTCAATTTTTATGTGCATTCATAGGACGTTGCAATACATGTCTACTTTGGATATTGGGTAATAAAGTTAAATGATGGCAAACTAAGCAGATCAAGAATAGTATAAACTTATTCCATCAATGCTTTTGTCACATAAAACAAATGTCATCATACTTTTGTTTACGTTTGTGATTCCACAAATACTGCAGAACACACTTGAAGTTTTTCTTGCTTGTATAATATAGTTGGAAACGAAAGGAAAAAGACAAAAGACAGTTTTTTACTTTCAAGGACTTTATGAGAAATATTATGGTTTTATTTGGGCATCATCATGTATAATACTTTTATACAGTGTTTAGTTTTAATATAATAACACATGCGATTTTAATACGAAGTACTGTGTTCAGATAGCAAGAGAAAAATGAAGATGTTAGTGGATCAGTTTATTACCATATATCTTCGTCTATTTGTAACGACTGTTGGTGTGCCAAGTTCTATATCTTCTTCCGACGTCTCCTGAAATGAAGTCATTTATAGGAAGTCAGAGATCGGCTAGGAACAGAAACCATGATATATGATGATCTATCACTTTTGGTTGGTAAAAATTAAAAAATCTAACCCGAGAATTACGATTTCTTAGATAGGACAACCAAGGTTCTGTCAGAACTATCTTTACATCGGGATGTAATTTTCTTATCTTTTCCTACCAGTAGTGATTGATTACAATTTCAAATTAAATAGTTAGAATGAAACAATGCCCTCTTTAAATGAAATACGTTACGTCATAAAAATGATCTCAAAATAGAACCAGAAGTTATTCAACAGCTCAAAAGTGGGCAGTTATTAGAAAGATGTTGTTCTTGGTTGACTAATGTCTTAAATCAAACAGTTAATACCCTGTTCAAAATAGCTAACACTTAAATTGGGTCAAAACTGGTTCAAGTTAACACAGTTTCTGTGTAAGTTAATGTGAACGCGAGTAAACTGCTAAAACGTGCTAATTTCAACCGTATTGTGGTTCAGTTTGTTTCGGTTCAACTTCAACATAAAGAAGAACATAACAGTCGTTGCTACTATCTCCCTTTTGGGACATGCCGTGCTGCAAGTATACAAAACAAGAAAATTTGTATCAAGATATTTTGTGCTTTTAGCAATTTTGATTTCAATTTCAAGACAGCAACACTAAACTAGCAGATAACGGTGCTTCTTGTGGTTAGCTTCGTTTCCCTTTGGTATGGTAACGATGCTAATTGTTATCGAGGGAAATTCCCAAAATTTATATATGGGATTTGATTCAAGTGTGATCGCGAGTGAAATAAGAGTGACAAGAAGTGGGTGTAAATCAAATCGGTAGTGTTAGCAGGGAACTAGTTAACTGGTATAAGAAAAATGTTTTCACTTTAATTTATGCTTGTATATAATAAACTTCAGCCATAACGTTAACATTAGAATTTCAATAAAATTGGTTATGTTATGCACACTCTGTTTTGATTTTATCACATTCTTTTCTTACCAGTGTTGGTGAACTTCGTCCAGAATTGTCGGAAAGTTGCGTCTCCTGAAACGTATTAAATAAGTTTATTATTTCAGATTGATTACTATGCACTAATTTACCCAACATGTCGTTAAGTACCGGCATATTTAATTCATTTCATTTTTCTGAATCAAAATTCAATAACGCAAGATGTTATTTTGATCACCCAAAATAATTCAGAACTTCATATTTGCATCATAATTTGACAATGCCCTTCTGGAACCTCACAGATGAAGGGCAAATGTCCCAAGATTAAAATAATTGCGTTTGCCAAAGAGGGTTTTATTGTTTTATTGGTGTCTATTTCGAAAAGTAGAATCAAATATTCTTGTCCGCATATATGTAGACGTAAAATTTTAAAAAAATGGTAATGATTTTTTTCTGGATAAAGTTCGCTTTAAACGAGGAAGGAAACAAATCAGGAGCACATGTTATTCGCATGGTTAGCCCGACCGTTTCTTGATAAACACATCCAGCAATCTGTTTTGTCAATGAGAATGGTAAGCTTTTTTAACAATGTCATTTTTATTGTATACCATGTTTGAATCAGTGTGGTGTTTGACAAATTAAAAAATGACAAAAAATAGTAGATACCGTTTAGGCGAAACGTTAGTTTCAAATATAGAATTGTATTAATTAAGATTGATAGATAGTTGTGGATAGTGTGGACATGTTTTCAAAATGAATACTTGCAGTATTGTAACGGGTCCTTTTAATTTTCAGAAACTACTAATGAATAAAGCCGCTTCAAGAATAAGCTTGAACAACTTTGAAAATGCCAGTGAAAATAAGATAATAAAAGAGAAAAATAATTCCATTTGTTTTAATACTTAAGACAGATCTTACTAAGACACGTCTGCAATTAAAATTTGAACATTTCTAGCAATTCCATTGTATGGAATAAGATAGAATCTTTATCGTGAAACGAACGGAATTTGACCACGCCCACTGTTATTGATGACGCAACTACTCTATATTGTTGGCTGTCATCATGGACGTAATAGATACATGTACGTCATTTAACGTTTTTCGCAACGCAAATTCATACACAATGTGCACAGCGTCCATTCTAATTAGTTCTGATTAAAGTGAATCAAAGCGTTATTAATAGCATATGAATTTAATAATATTTGTAAGTAACAACAAAGCATATATGTCACAATAAAAACGAAGATTCAATAAAACCGACATTACCAGTGACTATGACTTCTTCTAGTAATATGTACATGATATACACTATTGCAATAAACAAACGCCTCATGGAAATAAATTGTTTTATTCAGATGTTAGACGAGCAACATTGGTCAGACAGATACAAAACAGAAAGTCTACAAGATAAACAGAAACATAAAATGTTGGACATTTAGATAGATGGATACACAGACAGACAAACCGATGGCTTTAATGACTAAAATTTACTTAGATAATAAATTGATAAGGATAGGTCTTTATAGCAATTACCTGCTCGGTGGTCTTCTTTTTAGTATGAAGGTATACTCGAAGTATCTTTAATTTAGACTCATCGTCTAATTCTGTAATGTTTTTATCAAGATTTAGTTCCGTGCCCTGGAAATCTTTCAGCTGTATGTCGAAATCACACAAGGTACCTCTCTTAGATTTTCCTAGCGGAAAAAATGTCTCTCTGGCATGATTAAGTAATTCAGATAGTTGGAGTGACTTTTCTACACGGAGATGGCGGACACCACCACCGAATTTCTGTCGAACTTGTTTAAAATCCCTAGACCCAATGTGGTAATCCATCCAACCAAGTTCAATTCGTCTCGTAGTTTTTTTAGCAGAAGTATTTCCAGACTTAAATTTACCACCATGACTTTTCCAGTTAGCCCTAAGTTCTTTCAGAGCGTTTCCATAGTTGTTGCTACTTGACTGTCCAGTCGGGGATCTTGTTCTACAGAATGCTGTTGCTGCTAGCCTATCACCATATGCCGGTAAATACGTTTTTAGTGTATCATCGTCCATCATCAGAAGAACGTTGCAGTCAATCTAAAAGTTTAAAAAGCAATTGAATATTAAACAATTAAACAAGTTATCGCTAATTTACAACTTTTTGGTTACATTTAAGAGTTTTTATATATTTTTGCTGTCATGTGCTATTTTGAATTTTAAATTAAAAAATCTACATGACAGTGCTGAAAAACGGCGTTCATTGTCACAGAGAGTAGCATATAAAACTAGAGTTTGTCACAAAAGTGACTATATCTCCCGCCACCTGTTTCGGTCGAAGGCGAAATGGGGGAGGGGTGACATTTTAAATCTGTTTTAAAATGATGTGTCATATTTCTTAATATTATTAAATTTTGTAGTTGTTTCTCAGGCTTACATACACTTATAGCATAGAAAGAAAATGGAGGCAAATTGAAGGGATGTAGAATAACTTGCCAGAACCTGACACAAGTTAAAAAGAACGTTTTAATTATTAAAAAGTTCTGGAAAATTCATCATCAGTAGTCAAGAAAAAGTTCAATAACTACCTTTTGTGTGAAAAAGTGAAAGGTAAACCCTAATATTTTTTCAGTCAAGATCTCGTTGACCAAGTAACAGACTAAAGCACTTACAAGTTAACCAAGTAACAGAACAACGGGCACTTACTTGTTAACTGAGTAACAGAGCAGAGAGCACTTACTTGTTAACCAAGTAACAGAACAGAGAACACTTACTTGTTAATCAAGTAACAGAACAGAAAGCACTTCTTGTTAACTGAGTAACAGAGCAGAGAGCAATTGTTAATCAAGTAACAGAACAGGTTAACCAAGTAACAGAACAGAGAGCAAGTACTTGTTAACAAGTAACAGAACAGAGAGCACATACTTTTTAACCAAGTAACAGAACAGAGAACACTTACTTGTTAATCAAGAAACAGAACAGAGAGTGGTTACTTGTTAATCAAGTAACAGAACAGAGAGCACACACTTTTTAACCAAGTAACAGAACAGAGAGCACTTCTTGTTACTTGAGTAACAGAGCAGAGAGCAACTGTTAATCAAGTAAAAGAACATGTTAATCAAGTAACAGAACAGAGAGCAATTACTTGTTAATCAAGTTACAGAACAGAGAGCACTTACTTGTTAACCAAGTAACAGAACAGAGAGCGGTTACTTTTTAACCAAGTAACATAACAGAGAGCACAAACTTTTTAACCAAGAAACAGAACAGAGAACACTTAATTGTTAATCAAGTAACAGGACAGAGAGCACTTCTTGATAACTGATTAACAGAGCAGAGAGCAATTGTTAATCAAGTAACAGAACAGGTTAATCAAGTAACAGAACAGAGAGCACATACTTTTTAACCAAGTAACAGAACAGAGAACACTTACTTGTTAATCAAGTAAAATACCAGAGACCACTTGCTTGTTAATCAAGTAACAGAACAGAGAGCACTTACTTATTAATCAAGTAAAAAATAAGTATCGTTGGTAATTATTTGTTATGATCATTTAGGTATGTTGTGCATAATTTCTTCCATAAATTACGGAGCCCGCGAAGGGACATTGAAATAAATAGTTGTTTGCGTTCACACGCAATGAAATTTCGTTTGCACGCAGTTGTATTTCGTTCCCACGCAAAAGAATTTCGTTCCCATGCAATATTATTTCGTTCGCACGCAAAAGTATTTCGTTCCCACGCAATGTTTTTGCGTTCGCACGCTATAATATTTCGTTCCCACGCAAAAGTATTTCGTTCCCACGCAATAATATTTCGTTCCCACGCAAAAGTATTTCGTTCCCACGCAATGTTTTTGCGTTCGCACGCAATAGTATTTCGTTCGCACGCAATAATATTTCGTTCCCACGCAAAAGTATTTCGTTCCCACGCAATAGTATTTCGTTCCCACGCAATGTTTTTGCGTTCGCACGCAATAATATTTCGTTCCTACGCAAAAGTATTTCGTTCCCACGCAATAGCATGGCGTTCCCACGCAATGATATTTCGTTCCCACGCAATAATATTTCGTTCCCATGCAATAGTATTTCGTTCTCACACAATAGTATTTCGTTGCCACGCAATGTTTTTGCGTCAGCACGCAATAATATTTCGTTCCCACGCAAAAGTATTTCGTTCGCACGCAAAAGTATTTCGTTCGCATGCAAATTTATTTGGTTCCCACGCAAAAGTATTTCGTTCCCACGCAATGTTTTTGCGTTCCCACGCAATGTTATTTCGTTCCCACGCAAAAGTATTTCGTTCCCACGCAATGTTTTTGCGTTCCCACGCAATGTTTTTTCGTTCCCACGCAATAGCATGGCGTTCCCACGCAATGATATTTCGTTCCCACGCAATAGCATGGCGTTTACACGCATTGTTGTTGATAAAGACACTTTAAAAGCTGAAAGTTCAATTCGTGAAAGTTCAATATAAAGATTGTAATTTAATAAAATGACCGGCCAACGAAACATTAAGAAAATTGATTTATTAATCAACCTATATTTTAATTATAGTTTGATTTACGATCATTTAGTCTTTGTTTTAGCCGAAAATAATGGAATCAAAATAAGTACAAGACATTTGAAACGTCGTTTATCAATATTTAAATTTAGAAGATGTTGTTGACTTTATGAAACAAGAAGTAAAAGGACCAGGGCTACATCATGGATATCGGATCATGTTCGCAAAATGTCGAGACATAGTGAGGAAGGAGACTAACTGTACGTTTAATAATGCAGGAAATGACCCAGAAGGAGTCGAAATAAGAACACCAAAGCGCCTTGTTCGATGCGATGTGTTTATTTTGCGGAAGGACCCAATTGTATTTGGCACATCGATAGGTACGATAATTGAAACCTTTCGGTCCATGCTTAAGCAGCAGTATCGATGGCTAATTTCAAGAAGAATAATCTCGTTGAATGTTTACCATACTAACAACCCCAGAATAATAGGAATAGTTCTTAGAATCTGTTAAAGTAAGGGATCACCTTGCATAGTGAGAGGAGATTGCGGCACAGAAAATGGACATGTACGTGATATTCAGATATTTTTCATCGAAACAGCTCATTACATTGAAACAGCTTAGCATGTCTGGAGCAAGTACATCAAACCAGACGATAGAAAGCTGGTGGGGATTTTGACACCCGATTCTGGATGGAACTTTTCCAAAGTATGGAGGAAGAAGGGCTGAACAATGAAAATTTTCTTGATAAAAATCTTGTACAGTTTTGCTTTATGGCCTTGATACAGGTAGGTTAAATGCTGTTTGATAGTTCTGTCTCATATCCAATATAATGTTTCAGCTGAATAAATAATACTTATAACAACCATAGCCGCGTTTTACAAACAAATGACTCAAAAATGAATGATATGACGTTAAACAACATTCAACATACCAAGCGACTAAAGTATGTTTGTAGCTCCCCAATCATTTCAAATAGTCCTACAAGACCGTTAGTATAACCTATTGCCATCAAATAGCTGCAGTGAACCAACTGTTTCCCTTAGAATTTAAAATAAAGACAGTTTTAAATAATATTTGCTGTGTGCCGGTTTATAAGCTGCAACAATTTGAGATAGGATTATTTATTTGTTTCTGAAATATATTTAAAATATGCATTTTTATTTCAGGACGAATAGGATGACATTGTTGAAATATGGAACACCCATACAATACTTCCGATTCACCTTCCGGTCATCCGGATTTGATGTATTCCATTCGATGATGTTGGGTTCGGAAGACTACAATGTATTTGTGTTCAGTACCAGACGAGGAATTGAACGTGTATACAACTGAGGCAGAATTTAGAAATTCTATGTAGATGTTTATAATTTATACACAGAAACAATCAGAAGACACAACTTAGATATCCCAAAGGATTCGAATTCTGAAGTAAATGTGTTTCTGTGAACTAAAATACTGACTGAAACCTACCAAGACCGATGCAATGCGCTCGTGTCACACGAATTCTGGATGTAAATCACGCTCACACACTTAACTTTTACAAAATCAAAATAAAAACTGACAACATTATTATAGATATAATATTATAAGTTTGGTTGTATTTTCAACGACCGATACAAAACTCGTATATCCGGTATTATAAACTAATCCGGTAATATTTTGTTTCTTGTTGTATGTTTTGCAGAATCCGCCGCTGTTGTTGATGTCTCAAATTCAGGTGATTGAACGACTGTACACCATTTCTCCCATTTATTCCGGGGATGCCTCTATCTTCGGATTGTCACACGAAAAACTTTGAAAACCATTGACAGATATGTGACTGTTTTATCAGTTATTTGGTCTGGGGCATAAAAGTGAACAGAATGTAGAACACTATTGCTGTTTGTGCTGATTATTTAGGGTCTATTTTTTCTCATTTGATCTGTTGTACTGTTTTACAGTATTTCAGGACAATTTTACTTCTGATATTTTTTGTCCTTAATAAGTTGATCAAAAAGTGAAAATAGAAAATCATTCTTGTAAAATGTACATAGTTTTTGGTGGCACTAGCTATTCCTAACATCAACAAAAATATAGAATAATATTACAAACATTAGTAGACATGACAACAATGTTGTTTATTTTACTTTGGCATGATATCAAACGCTATCTGATATGATAGTGTCACGTGCCATGGTATAAGTATTTTCCCTAGTGTTCTGATAAATCACCGACAAACTGATTAGATGGTCTAAATTCAGTTGAATTTTATGCTCAATGCTTTCAAAAACATTGCTAAAACATTCAGTTATGTATAAACAATTAAAACGCTTAGAATCAAAATTCGATATAGCCGAACTTTGATCGCTCGAAGTGTAAAGCCCGGGACTTGGTCTGTATATTCGAGCCATCTGGGTGAGATCGAACATCGAGTCAGATATTGATATCGAGATGGTATGGACGTTCTAGTATGCCTACCAAATTTTATCCCCACTTTTTACGTGGAAAGTATGAATGTATATCGACTTAAATTGATGCGAAATGAATAAATATAAAGAATAACTCAGATGTGCCAAACAAAATTAAATTAACCAATTTCATTCTTCAAAATTCAACAAATGTCTTTTGAAATACTGTACGCCGGCAAAACACATTACAGGTGGTACCAGCAGAAGCTTGTCACAGGACGCATGTTAAAGTGCGAATTTGTTTCACGTAAATAAGACAAAATCAATTTAATAAATCAGTTTAATTAGTGTCTTAAAATTTTGTTATTGCTTATGTATAGTAAATAATAAAATTACAATAATTAATAAAATTTTCCATTCGGATTTTGTCAGCTTTTATTGCACCAACGTGGTTCGAACCAACAATCAAAGTTATACAAAACCTTTCAATAAGTCTAACCTACTACATGTCATAAAAACTTTCATATCATACAGGAGGTATCTTTAAAAACGATTTAAGATTAGGGTTTCTCGATAGATAATTGGTAGGTTGGCTAAATGTTGTTTTACGTCGTATTAACCATTTGCAGCTTTTTGCGACGTTGTAATCCAGTATTGCATAAACACTAATACAGCCAACAAAGCAAATTATTTACCATCCGAAAAAAATTTATAAATCGTAGGCCTCATAATGGTTGTAAGAATTGTTTTTATATTGTCCTATACTTATCAAAATAGATTAGGAATTGTTTAAGGTATGATAATCTGTCACGAGGTGTGAAAATACACAAAATCAGGATTACAATCTGTCACGAGGTGTAAAAATACACAAAATCAGGATTATTTGCGTTTACTTGTATGTTTCGGTATTTGTTTCAACACAACATTAAAAAGTCTGCATTTAACATAGGGCGGACCTTAGTATTACTTACTTTGCACTGCAATTTCTTTTTCATAACGGGGCGGTTTAGTGTCTTAAAATAAAATAAGTGTAAAGAACAAGTGTACACATTATTTTGTGCAACACTCTGCGAAACGGAATTAACACACACACACATATATATCATTTCTGGTTAATCACAGACACACGCAGCATTTCACAATAAGCGAACAAGGTTGCACGCAAAGGAATTATGTTGTGTTTGAATCGAGTTGTATTTCCAGTCAGGTTTAACGTAGAGAAGATAATGAACCACTATTGTTTGACTTTTTAAAATTACATAAGAAATTTTATACATGAAGGTCATATAATAATGACATAGTTGTGTTTGAATTTGTATGTCTTTTAAAACTGAATGTAATTCAAAACCATCAAGCCATTTATCTGCACATTGTATAACATCACAGGTTAATGAATTTGTCATATAAGTTAATGAAACTGTCAACACGTTAGTTTAAACAATATTTTATTTAATAACATGACATACAACATGCATAATAATTTACAATATAGAGGATCATGGAACAAGAGTAAGACTCTTATATTAACCAGTTTCCTTAACAATTGGTACAAAACTAATAGTCTGCATGACTAAGAAGAACGTATCATAAAAAACAAATAAATCAATAAAGTGTAGGTTTTTAAAAGACAAATTCATAATATTCAAATGTACAATAATTCACTATGTAAATGTGTTTTAAGAGACATATGTTAACCTATAGATTCAATATACATTAAACGGGATTCAGTCAGAAAATCTCTTTGTAAGAAGAATGTTTTTTGCACTTTGTCAAAAATAGCAATATTTTCGGCATAAGTTAAGTTTTGATTCCCAAACAGTAATATATCAATAACATAAGGGGCATTTATAGTATGAATAGTGGCATTTCTGATATGATTATACAAATTACACTGTAGTAGAAAGTGTTGAGTATTTTCGGTTTGACCGCATGCACAATAGGGGTTTTCAACAAGAGTTTTTGCAAACAAATGATTATTTAATGAACTACAGTTTATCCTAAGTCTAGTGTGATAAATTTGTCCTATGCGACTACCTGAATAAAAGCAATTAGGAATTTGTAATTTCTGGTTTAAAAAGGATTTTAAAATGTTTAGTGAACTGTTTCTTACTGATACAGGAGTATTGTTCCAATCTCTAATAGTGGCGGGAAGGAATGATTTATAATCTGTCCTACATAATATAGTTTCTAAATTTTGAGACGAACGGGTGTTATAAGAATGGATTTCTGAATTTGTAGATGAGATCATTTGAGAGAGATAATTAGGAGATTGCTTATGATACATCTTAAAAAATTGAATTAATCTATGTTTTTTCCTTCTTGTTTCCAATGTTTCCCACTCCACGTCGTGATATAATAAATTTTAACTTGTTAACCTAGTCGCCCCAGTTACTATTCGAGCTGCTTCAATATTTGAACGTTCTAATTTTTTAATATACTCGTCTGTCAGGTTGTCCCATATGCCGTCCTGTCCAACACCTTCAGACGGACGGAGAATTGGCTGAAAGAACTAACAGAGACAAACCAGTATATCCTATAAGGAGTTATAGTTATATAGAACCACGTGTCTTTCTGGCAGTTTCAGAATGTAAGACTTTGTTAATGTAATATCAACATCCATAGCTAAAGATATACGCCCTTTGAAGGTTTCAAAACAATCCATAACTGGAATATGTAGTTGAGTAGCACATGTGCTTGTAAACGGCGCGCTTTCATGTTCATGTATTGGTTGCTTGAAGAAAAGTAACAATGGTGGTTCAAAACCCAATCTAGGTACTTTATCAAAACCAGTCACAAACACCAGCATTCTCTCTAACCCATTACTTTCTTCTGAAAAAAAAACAAAACATTTCATATTTGCATTTAGATGAATAATTTGACATAAAAATATATTGTTAAATCAAACAACTGTTTAAAATCTTATAGCTGACAAATCAGTTATCGAAGGTTTGTTTTAAGATATCGTTTAGGTCATTTTTGGATAAAAAAATATGAAAGTCAATTGACTAACATATAACCAAAATTAATATTTCAGAAATGGTTTTCCTATATTTTGAAGAAATAAGTAGATAGTTGCAAGTTTAATTTATTTAAAACCAGTGGTTTTCCGAAATAATCCTTCATTGGCAATAAAATTTAAATTGCCTTCTAAAAGTTTATTTGTTGGATATGGATTCTCCATATGTCACACTATATATATAAATAACACGTATATCTATAAGCGGTGTACAACGTGCATCTGCAGCAACAGACTTAAACTAGTCATAATCAATTGTATATCCTGTAATTGTTTATTATTATTATTATTTTTATTATTATTATTATTATTATTATTATTATTATTATTATTATTATTATTATTATTATTATTATTATTATTATTATCTAAATGAACATCTCCAGTCTAATGGTAATCCGTATTATAAAGTTTTCCGCCTTAATTTTATCACAATATTTTAAACAAGCAAACATTGGATAAGATCGAGGTAAATCGATTGGTAATTGTTAAAAGCGTTTATCTCAAATTAAAGACGGAATCCACAAAAAACTTACCTGATGCTGCTTTTTACCTGAAGCGTAATTCAACTGAATCTCAAAAGTCACGTGATGATACGTTTTGTTTGAATTGTAAAATGACACTGCGTGGGAACGAGATACTATTGCGTGGGAACGAAATACTATTGCGATATTATTGTGTGGGAACGAAATACTTTTGCGTGGGAACGAAATATTATTGAGTGCGAACGCCAAAACATTGCGTGGGAACGAAAAACTTCTGCGTGGGAACGAAATAATATTGCGTGGGAACAAAATAACATTGCGTAAGAACGAAATACTTCTGCGTGCAAACGAATTATCACTGCGTGGGAACGCAAAAACATTGCGTGGGAACGAAATACTTTTGCGCGGGAACCAAATAATTTTGCGTGCGAACGAAATACTTTTGCGTGCGTACGAATTATCATAGCGTGGGAACGAAATAACATTGCGTGGGAACGAAATATTATTGCGTGGGAACGAAATACTTTTGCGTGCGAACGAATTATCACTGCGTGGGAACGCAAAAACATTGCATCGAAACGAAATACTTTTGCGTGGGAACCAAATAATTTTGCGTGCGAACGAAATACTTTTGCGTGCGTACGAATTATCATAGCGTGGGAACGAAATAACATTGCGTGGGAACGAAATAACATTGCGTGGAAACGAAAATTTTTGCGTGGGAACCAAATAAATTTGCGTGCGAACGAAATACTTTTGCGTGCGTACGAATTATCATAGCGTGGGAACGAAATAACATTGCGTGGGAACGAAATATTATTGCGTGGGAACGAAATATTATTGCGTGGGAACGAAATACTTCTGCGTGGGAACGAAATATTATTGCGTGGGAACGAAATAATATTGTGTGGGAACAAAATAACATTGCTAGGGAACGAAATGTTATTGCGTGGGAACGAAATACTTCTGCGTGCGAACGAATTATCATTGCGTGGGAACGAAATATCATTGCGTGGGAACGAAATACTTTTGCGTGCGAACGAATTATCATTTCGTGGGAACGAAATAACATTGCGTGGGAAAGAAATAACATTGCGTGGGAACGAAATAACATTGCGTTCGAACGAAATACTTTTGCGTGGGAACGAAATACAATTGCGTGCGAACGCAAACAACTATTTATTTCAATGTCCCTTCGCGGGCTCCGTAATAAATGGCTGATACTGAAGATAATTGTATGAATGTAAGTAAATAAATTTGCATTGGGTCTTATTGGGGTCGCCACTGAAACTGATAACATTGTCTGTATGTTTCATCATGTTACATTTCACAATGAATTGTTATATCTAGTTTAAATGAGTTAATAAAAATTGTTTAATTGTTATCCCGAGAAAATGAAATGACTGAAATGAAATGACTTAGATGGATAAGTAGTAAAGATTACAGACTATAAATGTCTATATTTACCAGTTAGTGTGACTATTACATGTATCTGGAATTCATATTCATTTTTTTTTTTGGGGGGGGGGGGGGGGGTTTAATATTTTGTCTTAACACAGGTAAAGTTTACATTGTCACTTTACAGAGACAACCAGATCAATGTTAAAATTTTAATTTAAAGAGTAGAAAACTCATTATCTCATAATCACAGCAACACAGAGAGAGAGAGAGAGAGAGAGAGAGAGAGAGAGAGAGAGAGAGAGAGAGAGAGAGACCAAAACGCCAACAGCCCATGAATAAACATGCCTTTTCTTCGACAAATTTCGTCTCATCAATTCCCCTATCTTTTAAAAAACTAATAAGGTCTGACTGGTCCATTGTAGTAGGTTTTATCAAAATAATCTCACGCTGTCTTTATATTTCCTGTGGTGCTGATTATAAACAGGCAAACAGTGTTTTGTTTCAAAGCTTTTCATTGGCCGAGCTATCACGTGCGCACGTGATAGGTTACTACGTGCGCACGTAATAGGTTAATACGTGCGCACGTAAAGGGTTATACGTGCGCACGTAAAAGGTTAATACGTACGCACGTACAATGTAATACGTGCGCACGTAATAGGTTACTACGTGTGCACGTAAAAGGTAATACGTGCGCACGTACAATGTAATACGTGCGCACGTAGTAGGTTAATACGTGCGCACGTACAATGTAATACGTGCGCACGAAATAGGTAATACGTGCGCACGTACAATGTAATACGTGCGCACGTAATAGGTAATACGTGCGCACGTAAAAGGTAATACGTGCGCACGTAAAAGGTTACTACGTGCGCACGTATTGGTTACTACGTGCGCACGTAATAGGAAAAATATATTTCATGTCACCTCTGTGCCACCATACCATAGAACATTGCAATTATATTTAATTTTAATTTTTTAGAACAAAAAACGTGTGCTTCAATAAGACACAAACCATGCATTTTCCAATTAAGTGAAATGAAGTTAATTTTCCGAATAAGTTAACACGTAGTAATTGAGTTATCTCCCTTTCATCATGCGCTTCTTTATTGCAAAACCTGTGGTAAAACATTGTATCCAGTTATAAATTATTATTTATTTCTGTAGTAGATAAATTGACAAATTAAATATATCCCTAAGCTTACCGTCATCAATATTTGAACCAGAAAGATAATTTTAGTGGTTTTTCATATGAGGTACACTTCACGATTTTTCTTAATTCTTGGCATAATTTTAATCAATATTCCCCTTTTATTTTTAAATTACGAATAGCATGACGTAAAGAGACAACGGCAAAGTATTAAAAATAATAATAATAATAACTAAGGTTGACCGGGGGTTTTATTGAAAATTGACACTTTAAATTAACATCATAATTCATTATTGTACAACTATTACATGATTGGTGTATGTGCTTTTAAAAATACATGTATACCATTCTTGAAGATTAACTAGTTGGTTTTAATGTTGTTTAACATCGCATTCATTGAAAACCATTTTTTTTGGCAATTCCTTGCAGCCATTAGAGACGAAAACAATGTTATTAATTAAGAACAGTCCAAGAATAAAATCGTGTATGTGTGACATCCGCAAGAGTGTACTGTAGTCTGCATGGTAATAGTGAGCTCTGAGGGCGACCTAGTGTTAAGGTCTAGCTCATGGAGTCAGAATGTCAAAGACTAAATTACCGCTCTGCAGTCACAATATCTAAACATCGTTTGAACCAACCCATACACTATCCTCTAAATGACAGGCATTAGGCAAGAAAGTAATACCTTTAATTTTAAAGTCAGACTTATGATATGACCGGTGTTCAAACCGAAGACCGTCGGCTGTCGAAGCGTACGCTCTTCATTCAAGCCACCGAGACGCACTTATTTTGCAATTATGCCATAACCTAGTATAGGTGTGTTATTTGTTAAAATTTTTCTTAATAAAATGCTGCATATCAAATGTCGTATATTAAAACTATAGCAATACTTTTTATTTTCAAGAATTCAACACTTATTACAGAATTCAGCACTAATTATATATAAATTAAGATGAATTATTATGTGCATTTCATAATTATGATCATCGACCATTAGATCATTACTTATAAAATGAGTATTTAAAAAAAAAAAAATTAAGTCTCCTAGATATAATTATGATTATTCTACATTAGTTAAGTTGTAAGAAACCCGACTTGTAAACATTAACAGTATTTACTCTTTGTTTGAAATGTCAAAATTCTTAGTTTCTTAAGTGTCTAATAAAACGATTGAAAATGTTTTCCACTAAAAAAACCAAAGGTATGCTGTAGAATGAAAGAGCTTTAATAACTATGTATAATCTAACTAGCTGGAAGTGCTGGAAGTTCGCTTTTCAATCTAACTGACGCCATTCATAATAACACAAAATGTTATGATAGGTTTTCCCGCAAAAAGAGATCATCGGGGTCTTCATAACTCTTTGTAATAACATGACTTTTGAAGCGAGTATTACAGGAATTCTTGCCGTCTTGCTTTAGAAGATTGAAATTTCTCAATGGAGTGTAGATAAGACCTACACTTTTTGACGGTTTTATATAATATATTTTGAACTTCTTGGTTGATTTTTCATAGCTTATTGTTATTGCGCAGATTTTGAAGTTTTCCAGATCTTTTAACTTATTATATAGTTCAGTTATGAATGGTAAGTGTATATCTGTTACATCATATGATTAATGGCCAATGTTACACATGTACAATGTATATATATGATATTGATAAGATACGTTGTAGTGTTGAAATTATCTTAAGTTAAGGTTGAAGATTTGGACCACCGAGAAGAAGGCAAATTGAAAAAAAGTTAGGTAATTCTATTACTTTTTGTAACTTCATTCATATATTTCAGACAGCACTAAAATTACTGAATTCAATATTTATTTTTATTCAAACTGGAACACAGCAAAAAAACATATAGCGAACATATTGCATCACAATATAAAAAGTACCTAAGTCATTAGGTACCTTCAATATGATAAACGTACATTATAAAACAAATCGTATGAATATAAAAGTACTCTTACGTGTAACATGTATATTAAGTAGTGTTTTTGAAAGATCAAGCACCAGTTTTACAATCATTCACTCAATTAAGTGTGCACTCAACTCAAATTGTGGAATATTTCAATGTCAGTTTTTAAGACATTACACGGTTAAAATTGAATTTGTAATGTTTTAGTAAAATTGTTCAGTGTAAGTTTGTTAAACAAAACAAAGCATTGTATCATAAAAATAATTTTTTAATCATATTGATAAGAGAAAAATGGTAATATTTTAATTGAGTATACATTCAATTGAGTAAATAATTGTAAAACTGGGGCCAAATATAAACTGGACTATGTTTCTGAAATTTATCAAGAATGGCAATAGAACATGTACTGACTCACACTCTGCAATATTTTTATTACCATGACTGTTTGAATATAACACAAAAAACACCTTTAAGTAACCTTTTTAATCTACAGTAGAACTTTGATAACTCAAACTTCGATATCTCGAATACCACGAAGTCTTTATTTTGTCCCAACTGGTTTTCTATATACATGCATAACGTTTTCGTAAATAAAAAAATTTGTTCATGACACGAAGTATATTAGTTACCTCCCTTTTATCATATATGTAGTATCAACTCTTCCTTGTAAAACCTTGGTAAAACACAATATACATGTTCTAAATAATTATTACTTTGTTTTAGAAGATAAAATTTTACAAACTAATGAATTATTACACCTAAGTCATTGTCATCAATTCTTAAACTTGAAAGATAAATTTTCGTTTTTGAAATTAACGCACTACATATTCAATTTCTTTGCAAAACGTAAACAACATTTTCTCTTTAATATTTTTTGGTTTCTGATGTCTACTTTTTGCCAACAATTTGCACCTGCATTACAAATGTAGGCACAATGGGCACAAACTGTGCACCTTTGCTTGCTGATTTGTTTCTTTATTCTTATGAATCAGAATTTTTACAGAACCTTGTCAAATCTGGAGAAAAGACTGTCGCTAAATCATTCAACTACAGATATAGATATATAGACGACGTTCTATCTCTAAATAATCATATGTGAATGCCATCTATCAAAATGAGCTTGAAATAAAAGACACGACGGATTCTCCATGTTCTGCTTAATATTTGGACTTGTACCTCAATTATCACACCCACGAAAAATTACATCTGAAATTATACGAAAAACGTAATGACTTCAATTTTTCTATGGTTTTTTCTATTGTCAACTTTCTGTTTCTTTTGCGTATGGTGTATATGTTTCACAGTTAATACGTTATGATAGAGTTTGTTCCCGCTATAGGGACTTTCTAAAACCAAGCAAACTGCTTACAATTAAATAATTGACGCAAGAATATTGCAAACCTAGGCCAATCAAGGCCCTTGAAAGTTTTATGGCCGTCATCACAATATATGTTGATAAGCATGTAGTCACTGTATCCAAACTAATACTGGATATATTTGACTTGCAATAGTGTTTTGTTCCTTTCATTCTCAGAATTGTCTTGCACGTGACGAGTGTAGCTAGCTAGACAGTAGTTGCTTACCTTTCCGGAGCACCCGGCCTCACTTCCTTGATGGAGGTTCACGTGTATAACTAATTTTGCCAGTTTTCAGAGTTTAACTTTGTTTTTGGGATTGTGATTTGGACAAGGACTGGTATGTTTGTTTATTTATATTTACTGAAACAAAAAGAACAGAAACATGAAGAAGACAAAATAATAACTTGGTGTTATTGCATGTAACTTCCCTGTTAGTTTGCAAGATAAGCACTAAAGTGAGTTTTATTGAAAACTGACAATGTAACATATCAATTAATCGTCTTTGCATTTCAATATAGCATTTGTATACGTGTTTTTTAAAACTATAACACAGCCTACAATATAGGTTGTTTTATATGTTATGTAATATTGCAAAGGCAATTTTTAATAATAATTTTAAGAACAAGATCCTATATGTGTTAGATCTGAAAGTTTTTATTATAGTCTGCCTTGTACTAACGCTCATACAGGCTAACGGTTTGTTTAGGTGCTAGCTCATTAGTCAGAGTCAGTAAGTTTTAGACAAAATTTCAACTTTTCCCAATAACATTATCATACTGTTTCACATAGAAGGAAACAGTATCTCTGGTTTTGAAGTTTTCTAAATGCAAAGCACGATCTTCCGCCCTCGAAGCGGAAGTTTAAATTTTTTCGCCAACGAGACTGTCTATAGAATATATCATTTTACAATTACGTCAAAGGCTTGTAAACTAGTGACATAAATAATATATGAAATAAGGCACAACATATTTCATATATTAATAATTGTAAAACTTTTTCAAGAATTAAATACTTATTATATACAAGATAGAAATAAATATTATATGCGCATGTCATAATTATGACCATCAGCTCATCATTTAAAATGTGTATTTTAGATTTTGATATTTAAAATATCCTGGATATTATACACATGAAAATCCTACATAAATTCAATGGAACTCGCCAGTGTACCACGAGATCAATACCTCTTAACGTTGTGCAGAATGAAATGGATAACGTCTACGTCAAATATTCCCGAAAAAAGCGTCGTTATTACGAGAAAACGTCACTTTATGCAATTCCGTTGCCAGTAGAAATAATTGTCCCGCACAAACGCTATGAGGTATCACGTGATGCAATGGCGAATTCCATTGCAGGAAACTCGACTTATAAAACCCACATGCATTTACTCAAATTATTTTTGTTTGAAATGTCAAAATTCTTAATTTCTTAAGTGTCTAATAAAACGATTGAAAATGTTTTCCACTAAGACAAAAAAAAAAAAAAAAAAAAAAAAAAAAAAAAAAAAAAAAAAAAAAAACAAAGGTATGCTGTAGAATGAAAGAGCTTTAATAACTATGTATAAACCAACTAGCTGGAAGTTTGTTTCTCAATCTGACTGACGCCATACATAATTAAGCAAAATGTTATGATAGGTTTTCCCGCAAAAAGAGATCATCGGGGTCTCTATAACTCTTTCTAGTATTTCTAGTAACATTACTTTTAAAGCGAGAATTACAAAAATTCTTGCCGTCTTGCTTTTGAAGACTGAAATTTCTTAATGCAGTATTTATAAGACTTAAACTTTTTGACGGTTTCATATAAATATTTTTTTGGTTAATTTTTCATAGCTTGTTGTCATTTCGCAGATTTTAGAGTTTTACAGATCTTTTAACTTTCTATATAGTTCATTTATGAATGGTAGTGTATATCTGTTATATCATATGATTAATAGCCCATGTAACACATGTACAATGTATATTTATGATATTGATTAGATACGTTAGAGTGGTGAAAGTATCTCACGTAAAAGCTGAGGACTTGGACCACCGAAAAGAAGAAAAAAAATCGTAGAACGTTGGTAATCCTATTGAGTTTTAAACTTCTTTTGTTTATTTATACAGAATCAAAATTACTAAATATAATTAATTTTTCAAATCCTAATCCGCAAAGAGACATATAATTATATTGTATCGCATTATAAAAAAAATGAGAAATTAAATGCTTTCAATATCAGTACATTTACAGAACACACTGTCTGCTGTACGAAGTACTTTACAAGTTATATGTTTCGTGTATTGTTTATAACGGTCAGAGTTTTACTACGGTTTGTATAATCTATCTAGAATGAATGCAAAACTGGCACTGACTCGGACACTGCAACGAATATTTTATTTGAGTAGCAAAAAACGTGTTTGTAAAAAATAATAATACAATGTAATTTGCTATTTTCTTGTTTAAACAATTAAATTTAGTTTTTTATCTATTAACCTCACTCACTGATACCTAGCTGCTTTTTACGAATAAGGAAAAATTCAAAAAGAATGTATTCATTGTTTAAGTATATCGGTATAACTTGATGCAGTTAAAACCTTGTAATCAAATAATTCAATAGTGTCTCAAAAATTTTAGTTTTTCTTTATTGTGATTACGGTTCTGGTAGAAAGTTTATAAAAAGGATTGTTTTAGAGAAACAAAAAAGGCAACTGACAGTATATTTAAATTCGAAGGGATGCCAGAAATCTCCCTGAAATAGCATTTTCATAAAAATTTGGAATGAGGACAAAATAAAATAAAAGAACAAAATTTAAACTAGAAGACATTTAATCGAATCCAGTGAACGCAAACAACGACAAGAAACAAAACATTTTTTTGATAGAATAGCTAATATAAAACAAACATACCAGTCTTTGTCCAGACCACAATCCCTAAACACGACAATATAATGAAATGACAACAATGTCTGGTGGCGTGATCATACTACTATTACGGTAGCTTAAAAACCGATGTCAAGGCAGGCGTAGCACGCTAAAGAACCCTCCCTGTACATCGGACTAAGCGCACTGCAAAGGTAAAAATTTCTGCCACTTCATCTTTAGCTGGTGGCGTCTCGATATAAGTGAAATATTCTTGACTGGGACGTAAAACCCCATTCAAACAATCATCAAATCATACTACTATAAAAGGTCCTCTAAAAGTATGATAAACCATTCAAAATACCAGATTGGTGATAATATTTTCAGAATTTGAAGGTATTTGTAGCAAACTCAAATAAAAAATCAAAACATGAAAAGACAAGTAGACAAAATAATTAAATCACAAAAACGATAGGCACAGGTTATAGGTTATACTAATTATAAAAGGGAACAGACGCTAGAGCAAACGGTTTTTTTCAATAGGGTTTATGTACCTTTGGAAAGTCATGGACATTTAAGACAAATTTAACAAACGTAATTATACCGATATTTTAAACAAATTTCTCTACTCTCAATTACAGAGGCGATAATTGGACGCTGGAAAAATTGTAAAACATTGTTTAATAATATGGTTTAATTACATTAAGAATGACCGAGACAAACATATTTATTACCAATTCTCAGTAGTGTAATAGATAATTGGGCATAAGATGAATTGATAAAGTGGTAGAGCTTTTGATAGGCAGTATCTTAAAACAAATTAAAAACGGTAAATATTCATATATTTTGGAAAGTCACGTGTAAAGTCTATTTGGGAATGAAAGGAAAAAGGAACTATGGTAAGTCAAATATATCCAGTATAAGTCTGGATACAGTGAGTCCAACAATATTGTGATGACAGCCATAAAACTTTTTAAGGGCCTTGATTAGCCTACGCTTGCAATATCCTTGAGTCAACAATATAATTGTTAACAGTTTGCTTCGTTGTAGAAAGTCCCCGTAGTGGGAACAAGCTCTACTTTAACGTATTAAGTGTGAAACATATACACCATACGTAGGAGAAGCAGGAATATTACTGCAAAGAAACGGAAAGTTGACAATAGAAAAATTTATGTCATCATGATTGCCGTATAGCTTCAGGTGTAACCTTTTGTGGGTGTTATAATTGAGATATAAGTCCAAGTATGAAGTAGAACACTAAGAATCCGTCGTGTCATTTATTTCAAGTTCACTTGGATAGATGGCATTCACATATTCTCCAAATGTAGGATTATTTAGAGATAGAACGTTAATATATAACAAATACCTGCAAAATTTTATGTGCCATATGTTTCGGAAAATCATTCCTCATCAGTGACTAGGGGCCAAAAAGTTTGATAAATAAAACATAAGTCAAACAGTTGAAAAAAATGAATCTAAACTTCCAAAATTATATGAATCCAAATCCATCTAAGAAATGCTTTGCATGAGGGAACAGACCTTAGTTTTAAATAAATTTAATCCATACTGTGTTGTATGTGTAGTTGAATGATTTAGTGACAGTCTCCTCTCCAGATTTGACAAGGTTCTGTAAAATTCTGATTCATATGAATATAGAAACAAATCAGCATGCAAAGGCGCACAATTTGTGCCCATTGGTATATCGATTGTATGTTAGAAAATTACATTGTCAAACACAACAAATATGTTGTCTATCAAAAACCCTAATATATTGTTGATGGTATCTTCAGTATATTTTTGTTTGCAGTCTGTATGGTGTATTATAAAATAACCAGAATCCATGTTGAGCATTTTATTTTTTACATCTATTTTATTTAATTGTGAACGTTTGCACTTATATATTATTGGTTCAGTTATAGGCAAAGCCACCAACGGTTTAATTCGCATAGATTACATTGAAGCCAAAAGACGATTGAATATGACCAAATTAATTTTTATGATCCTTCTCATCACACGTGCATCAAACTACGAAGAGTTTTTCAACAACATAAAATGCATATTCATTTGTAATGTTAATTATTTATAAACAAACTTTTAAATGTAACACAGAATTGTTTATATTTTGATAAGTATACAACAAGACATATTTTGTAATAAACAATCATCTCGTTTCTTTACACGTTTAAAAAACACTTTGATATTTGCTTATTTCCTTTGAGATGTAAAAATACGCAAAGAAATTGATAGGAATTTAATTACCAACAAAGAACTTGTACTGGTACACACATTATCTAAGTCTAATAATAAGTCTCAAATATGCACATACTGCATGTCAAAATTAAACAGGTATTTGTGTTAGGCATTAACTACCGCTTCTGGTGAAGAAAAACTCTATTAGGGTATTTTGTGCTGACAGAAAATGTAATATGTTGCAAAATTTTCCGTCGTTTTAATTTTTTTAAACATGTTTAAAATTAAGGCTTGTTCCCTCATAAAAGCATTTCATAGCTGGAATTGGATTTGTATAATTCTGGAACTTTAGATTAATTAATTTTCAACTGTTTGGCTAATTTTTTTTATCTATTAACTTTATTGCTCATAATGGCATTGATAAGAAATGACTTTCGGAAATGGGCGCACACTGCACATCAAATTCAAACAAGTATATTTGTTCGATATCAATTATGTATTTCCACAACCTAAATCCGGTAAATATCAAAATCGAAATAAAATTGTTTGTTTTCAGAATATCTATGGATTAAAGATGTCTTTTTGAAGATCCCTTTAAGCATATAGCACATTTATTCCATTTTTGTTGATTCTTTTATTTGTTTACCCAATAAATATGGTCAAATAATGCCTAATTAAGTAAAAGACAACTGAGTATGAACCGGAACCAGCGCTTCTAAGCAAATGCATTCATATTACGAATGAAAGGTGAAATAATCCACATAAAGTTTCTATATAACATTTCCAAAGATAAATAAATTTTCAGTCGTTGGTTCAAATAAATCACGGTAGATTTTAAATGGGTCTTACGTTTTACACAAAGCTACACGTACTCGTCATATAAACGGCTGGTGTTTGATATTATGTCAAAATTAAGTCCGAGTTTATTATAACTTTGTTTTATTCATTTATTATTTCTTTTTCATGGTCTGGCTTTCAAGCTCCTAAATAAAAACACATGAAAATAAAAACATAAACGAAATGATTAGACAATAAGTAATATTTTTTAAATCTTAGTTTTGAATTTTCTTCAAAAAGTCATCTTAGAGAGTTAAGGGCCAATATCTGTAATGATATTGGAGTACAGGTGACATATGTATTCATAAAAATCTTGATTCGCATTTTTCGCTTTGTAAACGACGAAAAAAAACTCGAATGCGACAAATGGCTTGTAAAGAAATGTTATAAACTTTTAACTTTTTCTAGTTAACTGACCAACAATATATTTTAAACCCAATACGTATTGTTCTCTACGCCTATCTTTCTTCTTTGCTAGACTCAGTTACTTTATTAATTATGTTTTTGAATGTTACATTGTCATGAAATGCAGTTTTGCGGAATAAAAAATAGAAAATACAACTTGTTATCAGCACAAATAATCAATCTTATTTCATGTCAGTTAATGCCCTAATAGGGTCCGGCATGAGAATAATTGCATTAAAAATGTTTTTCATATAATTGTCTTCCTTGTCGTAGAAAAGTAGTTAACGAATTTTTATCAATCGAGAACCATTTTTTTCATCAGTCGTTTGGGAAAACGGGTAAATAACAAAATAATCTTAACCCCTAAAATAATACACTTTTGTTAAATTGAACAGTCTATGCGAATATTTAAAAGCAATATATTTTATCTAAAAATTATTATCAAAAGATGTTTGTTAGTTAGTTACCATCTTGGTACAGACAAAACGTTATGAAAGTATAAAGAAACGTGTCCGTGATTATGTTGTAGAATATTAAATAACTTTGCAATAAAATAAAAAAATCCACCATGTTGAATTACATGTAGTAATTATTAGCATTTATCATAAAAACATTTTGAAAAATTCAGTAAAGACCGTTTTTAAAAGATGGTGTTCACAAAATATGTATATTGCTACAAAAATGATGAATATATTATATTTATATGCATTTAAATTACTACAAATTATCTATGAATACCGATATTTTAGTGTAAAAAGGTTTGGTTTACAAAATATTTAACGAAAATAAATAAATAAATAACTAATGTTTGATGTGCCATATGCGCATATTTCAGACATTTTTTCTTATCAGTGACACTAGATAATCCTAACATTTAAAAATAAATCAAGCTAATGTTCCAAATTAAAAATTAAGTGTTTTGAATTTAATTAAAAGAAAAGGCCTTTTAAATTAAGCAGATAGCTGTTTTTACATATAATCATGTTAATTTTTTTTTTTTGATAAAATGGTATACATTATTTATTTGCTACAATAACATATATGGTATACATTATTTATTTGCTACAATAACAGTAGCTACCTTAATGCATAAGGGCTTTAACGGTTATGAAATTGATGAACTTTTCTATTACTTTATACTGTAATTCAGCTCATGTAAATTACAATTTGTAATTTACCTTCTTATTGTTTTTGAAATTGTTAAAATTCATGTCTGTAAAGCATACACAAAAAGTTGTTTAAATATCAAAAACACCATGTGTGTTACTTAGGTAATTAGCATTGAATTAACAAAGAAAAGATTAAATGAAAGGCCATGTAAGGTAATGTTAACTAAAAAACTGTTAAATTACCGAAATCATCAAAATGCAAATTGTAATAAATCAAACATTTTATGAAGGCAAAATAGAAATAAATAAATAATATTATTCAATAAGTATTCCATATTTTTTTAGTTATCAAGTCTCTCTCTCTCTCTCTCTCTCTCTCTCTCTCTCTCTCTCTCTCTCTCTCATACACTTCCACGTATGCGCGGGAGGGATATAAAGCTTTCCTTTAAAATGCAGCAATGCAGCGATCACATACCTACATTACCTGATGTAATCGTTACTAATATAAATCATTTTCTTTTAAAACAAAAGCTAAAATGTTCACGTAGAAAGCAAATTATGTGTTTAAAAGGATCAAATTATTACATAACTAAATCTGAAAAAAAGTTTAGATGCTAATTGCACAAAAGCATAAAAATATTATGTAAGCGGATATTAGTTTATGATTTAATTTACAGAAAACTCTAAACGATTTATCAAATTAACACTTATTTTTGACGCAATCGTGTCATCATTTCGCATTATATTTTTTTTCACTTGCTTAATTGAACAGATGGATAAACAAGATTTCATTGGTGAATTTGAATAATATATGTGCTAAAATTAACCTTCAACGATACAAAATGAATTAAATATATGTATGCATACAAAACAATTGTTTTCTATACCTTTCCAGACACATCAAAAGAATGCCATTTGTGGGAGAATCAGAATTTGCCAAAATATAAAAATTTGACATGAAATAACAAAACAAAACAAACAAAATACACGTAAACAAGTATATCTTAAATTAAGTATATACAATTGTTTGTGTATATCGCCGAAGTTCTTGATTTTTAAGAAACAGTGTTTTAATTGACAAATATTAAATGTTCAACATTTTAATTGAAGAGTGCGAGTTTTTTAGTTAGAAGTTAGTATTTTTAGTATTTTTGTATATGCATGCGAAGTGAAAAGTCTGTAGTTTTATTCTCAATTATCACTTTAATTTATTGCCTTTATTGTTTTATTACGTACCCGAAAAAACATGTTTTTGAGGTAAGAGAACCTACGTTATCACGGTTATCTGAAAAGCAAATTTTACATGACCATCGTTTTAACCGTTGTCTAAAATTGAAGATAGTTCTAGTACCTTATATATAAATGGTTAAAGACGACAGAATTATATAGGTGTACATTAAGGTGTATATAGGTGTACATTAAGGTGTATGTAGGTGTACATTAAGACAAAGAAAGATTCAAAAAGATAAAGCTCGAAATGTCACAAAAATTAACATGTACTTTCTTCAGTTTGATAAAAAGTGTACATTATTTAAATCAAAATAATTAAACTGACTGATCTTTGTAGAGCTTTGTGCTTTTAAACGTTTTGAAAAATATTCATTCGTTAATCAATAAGTCAAAAGGAGTTTTATACAATTATCCCATGTCCTCTTTATAGAGTTAAGATGATAGCTTTCGAAATTTTATGAAGAACCGTTTATATTATTGTTATTATTGTATCATATTGGTCTTGTTCAAATTTATGAATACTTTATTTTATAAAAATAAAAAGTTACCCAAGACGTGTTTCAGTACAAGATATTTAATTAGATGCTCGAATCAAACAAAATCATGTTGATCAAAATAGATCATTAAAATGAAATAAAACTGAATTACGTTCTAAGTTATTTTGTCCAAAAAAGTAAATTATATGAAGTAAAAATATTTTTAGTTTATGTATTTGCTTCGTTCCGGCATGTTTGAAGTGACATGGTATACACATGTAAGAGGCAAAATTAAAATATTAGTTAATCCTCGTCTGTTATATTAACGTATATATATTGGACAAATAAATCTCGTCTATATAGGGCTGGCTGAATTATATTGCATCCAACCATGGTACTTAGAATTGTACTTTCTCAATGTGCATTAAGCCGTTTTCGATAAAATGATTTTGCATTTTTCCTAGTTATCCAGAACAATACTGTTACAACTGTTTAGGTGTCACTTTGCAGGTGCATTACCTTAACTTTTAAGTTATAAAAATGGTTAAAATAGTTCAAATATACAAAAGTAAAATGAATGGTTTTACAAGTTATGACATGTTTGTTGTTATTTAATTATGTTTAAATGTACCTAATACCTAAATACAAGAAAAATGATAAAAATAACTTTTGAATTAACGATGTATTCCTTGATGGAGGGATCGATTTGCTGGTTCTAAACTATAAACCAGTTATTGATTTGATAACTACTAAACATCATTTTGTCTAAACTTCCGGATGAAATTTATATATATAATTGCAGTATTAATGTGCATTTTTGTGTCCTTTTGTCTCAACTATTTTATTTGCTTTTTGTAATTTTTGTTGCAATTTATGTTAATCATCGGCGTATTTTAGCATTTCAAGTTAAAAGTAATCCATATTGTAAGCAAACGCTTCCTGTTTCCTTTAACGGGTTAAGTGATAATAAGCACTGTAACAATATGTCTATCTGCCCATCTTATCATCAATTTAGCATACAGAAATATATTTTGCAATAATTACAAACACTAGTTTAAACTTAACGAAAATATGTTGGTATGCAAATTGAAATAAATTCATGAAACATATTGAAAATTGTTTAATTTCAGACATCTCAAACATTGAGTTCTTTGCCGTATACTTTAAAAAATATACATGTATTCTTCAAGGCGAATAAAACACAAACATACCAGTACATGTCCAAATAACAATCCCCCCCCCCTCAAAAATAAATATATAAAATTAAATAAAACAAAATAAATAAATATATAACAAAAATACAAAGTAAAAACTTTGAAAACTGGCAAATTTAGTAATACACGTTTACTTCCATCGAGAAAGTAAGGCCGGGTGCTCCCGAAAGGTAAGATTTCCTGTCTAGCAATCTACACCCGTCACATGTAAATTCAAATTTAAGAATGAAAGGAACAAGGAACTATGGTAAGTCAAATATAAATTTGAATACAGTGACTCCATACTTTTCAACAATATTAAGATGACGACCATAACACTTTTTAAGGGCCTTCATCACTTGGCTTGCAATATCTATGAGTCAACAATTAATTGTAAGCAGTTTGCTTCGTTGTAGAAAATTCCCGTAGTGGGAACAATCTAACGTTCTTAAAAACTTAACTTTTATGTGTCACATAAACATGCAAAAATCCGTATGTAACATTAATTGAAACATGTTTGATATAACTTTTTGTTTTTTGATGGACAAATCCGGGCAACTCATACATGGATCATGTAAGATAAGTTTTTGTCTTTGATGGACAAATTCCAGGCCTTGTATACACGGATCATGTAAGATTCAAGAACAAAATTATAATTTACTTTCTAAAGACTATGGAGTCCGTTGATATTAATAAGAATTTCCCATTATCAGTTCAAACATTATATGTTGTTTTCCAAAAAAGGTTCCTATGCTTTTAGTATTTATTTTTTATATTTTCTCTTTAAAGATTCCGTTGCATAAAGAAAACAAACTTCAAAGCCATTCAAAAACGTGATAGTACTTAATGGTTTTTTCTGTAGTTCACTTTTAGTTCATATGATTATAAAATAAATGATTTGTTTAGAGTTATGAAGAAACAGAAGATAGTACAAAGAAATAGTGGGACCACAGATTGAAAAATCTGGAAAAATATTGGTAAAAATGGTTTGGATAAATTTTGGAAAAAGTGCTATTTTTGTTGCGTTTACTTGTTCATTTAGATTTGTTTAAACTAGTGATAAAATAGAAACATTTAAAAATGAAATAAAATGAAGCATGATCCATTTTTAGACCTTGTGTTCCATGTACTAAAGTCGACACTCCTTATATTGTATTAACACATAGCTATGTGTCATTCGTAATGGCTTACTTTAATACTGAAACCAAATTATTTTCATAAGATAAATGTAATAATTTAATTTCCAAAATCGATACATAATATTTAGAGTTTAAACATAAACCTGCAAAGACTAATTAATTTCCTTTGATTATTTTTGAAATTTTGAATGTTGTCGTTGATTTCATCAAGATATAGAAACATTTATCGATCAAAGAGATATATCAAACGTGAAGTAATGAATTATTTTAATTAAATGTTTTAACATAAATGGCGTATGACATACATCATCAGAAAAATGTGTTTGATAGTAATGCTATCAATCATTACAGATATAACAGTCTTTTACTAAGAATTTCTATAAAGATCTAGATTATTTTACAATTTTGCTTAAACGTTTTTAACAATTTGCGATAGATAGATAGATAGATAGATAGATAGATAGATAGATAGATATAAAATTAATTCAATAACATTACACGTATAATGTACATTCATAATTAAGTTTGTAATTAAATTGGTTCAAATTTATGCATAAATCATTAGAAAAAAGTGAAAACGGTTTTTGTGTGTGTTTCTTTTCTTTTTTATTTATCTTATTTAATTAATTAATTAATTATTTATTATTTATTATTTATTTATTTATTTATTTATTTATTTATTTACTTATTTATTTATTGCGTTTGTAAAACTATTTAAATTTTCTTGTGTATTTCAAATTTGGAAATGAAAAAGATTGGTATAATGTGTTAAAAATATCTTTCAATGTAGGTTCACCAACTCTTGGATATAATCGAACAATCTGATGTAGGGACAAAAGGATACCTAGACTCTTTGATTTTGTAATGAAGCAATATACTAATCGTGGTGAAGTTGCTTCAGACTTAATACGATACGGAAGAGCTTGTTTTCAATACGGGAGCTTAATACAACAAAGCAAGCTGCTTAGAGATAATTTTCGAGCTTGCTTATAATTTGCATACATAGGGATATTGCAAGCCCAGGCTTATCAAGACTCTCAAAAAGTTTAATGGCCGTTATAATATTGTTGATAAGGTTGATGTCTCTGTATTTAAAATTATCCTAAATATATTTGACGTCCCAATGTTTTATGTTCCTTTTATTCTCAATTTTGATTTCACATATGGCGGGAAGGTTCTGGACAGAAGGAACAAAGTCATCTGGAGCACCCAGCCTCACTTCCCTGGTGGAAATACACATGCCTATCTTACTTTGCTAGTTTTTTTTTTAACTTTGCTTTTTGGATTATGATTTGAACAAGGACCGGTGTGTTTGTGATTGATATAACTTTAATATTTCAACTATATTTCTAATGTGATTAAAATTTGAGTTCGGTGATTTAAATTGTTGTTGTTATTATTATTTATATTTGGTATGATTGTTACTTGGATTTTATTTTACTTGCGATTGCCTAGCAAGTTGCAGTTTTTCTACAATTTGTTTAGATATTTGCTATATATGAAAAGGCTGATCTAGCCTTCTTAATATCGATGACCTTCATAAGGCATTCCAATCTAATACCGCTATTTTAACATTCCTCTGTATTTGTGACATATGATTTATTTCATTTAACATAACAAAAATACTTAATATACACCTGACATAAATTTAAACGAAGACAATCATCATAACTATTATTTTACCTTTAATAACCAAACAAAATAATTAGTATGATTTATCTAAAATTTGAAATTTATTTAAAACTAAGGTTTGTTCCCTCATGCAAAGCATTCCTTAGCTGGATTTGGATTAATATAATTTTAACCACCCCTGATTGGGTACCGCTGCTGATGGAGTAAAACTCCCCGAGGGTATCCATAACTCAGTAGGCAGTACTTTGTGCTGTCAGAAAATGTACCATTTAGCAAAATTTTCAGCCGTCTAAAATTTGAAATTTATTTAAAACTAAGGTTTGTTCCCTCATACAAAGCATTCCTTAGCTGGATTTGGATTAATATTAATTTTGGAACTTTAGATTCATTAATTTCAACTGTTTGGCTTATGTTTTTCATCTATCAAACTTTTCGGTCTTAGTGTCACTGATGAGGAATGAAATTCCGAATTGTGCACATCTTACACATCAAAATTTAACTGGTATTTGTGTTATACATTTATCGAAATATGCACTTTGGTCTAGACTAGATGTCTAGATAGAATTGAGCAGGCTCTAATAAAATATCTGGAAGTAACAAAATAAAACAGCAAACAAACAACGTAGGAAAGAAAGAAGTTACATCCGAATTTTTTTAAACATAAAAGCATATGTTGGTTTTAATTTTGTTTTTACAGGACAAGCTGAACACACACACACACACATAAGAAACGGTGAGTCTAATCTGCTCAACTTTAAGAAATGATTACTAAAAACATTTCGTTTAACTTAAACATCGGATCATTGGCTAGGGGATTTCTAAGGATCTTATAAATCCCTAAATAAAACTTTGTTCTTAAATCTAATACTCCTAAAACATTTGTTTCGTTTTTGTCTTGTTTGTATTTTTTGTAATGTATTTTTGCTTTCTTGGCTATTGCTAAATGTATATTTTTGCTGACTTTTTCATTTTTTCTCTTTTAACATTCTTTTTTCTTTCAAACATATTAGAAATAACACATGATACATTTATAATTTTTGTGACCTTGACAAAAAATTCCAATCAGTGAATGATAATCTTACATTTATATAGCTTTTATGACAGTATATAATTAAACTTCAAAGAAATCACTTTATCATTAAACACATACCACACACACCTTAATCAGGAAGAATATTTTTATTGTTTATATCGACTCAAAAATATTTTGTCTATTTTAAGTAGTATGCTTTATCAAAGTATTTGCTTGAACTTAAAAAAAGAAAGAAATCTGTAGCTTGAAAAAACTTTTGACGCTTGGATCAAACTTGAGCTGAAAATTTGTACTTAGCAAATACCAATCTAACCAAGAACACTTAACAAACAGAACGAGCTAAGAAAATTAAACATTATTGCTACCAATATTTAAAAACATTTAGATTTTAATTAAGTACTATAGTTGTACTTGTTTCTATCCAAGAAAGTGAGTTTTTGTTTGAATCTGCAACAGCAATTTTGCAAATATTTGCGGCCATGTATCTTTTCTAGTGTCCATGGTATAATTGTATGGCCCCTGTAATGTTTTCCATTTTGCTTCCAGTTGTCAAATATTAACTATAAAAACAAGAGGATTCAAAATTTATAATTTCATATTCTAATGTCTATACATTTGTAACATGTCATTTGAAATTGTGATGCCACTAAAACGACACAATACAAGGTCTTTAAAGCGACAAGTAACAATGACAATGTAAGGCAAATAGAGGAATTCTGTTTGTATACTCGCCACCAGAATGTTTTACAACCTAACAAATTTAGCTAGAAGAAATGGTTTTGTTGCAAAACGTTTTGCATGACATGAAAAATGGGATTTTGATAAGAATGTTCCATTTATTGTTTTAATAGACAATCTGTATTACTGCAAAACAATAAACATCAAAATTTTAAATTAGCAATATGTTCCTTTACAATAAAACGTCATACCGTATTTATTGACAAACCACCATCTTCTCAACGCTTTAGATGCGTTTACTAAGGAGGTTGCAAATTCCTCTGAAATTAGATTTCCAATACTTTTATTACCTGTGTTCTTTCTTTGGCTTCTTATCATATTTCTGAAAATTAGAAACCTAGAAAAACTACCCAAATGTCAAGTGTGTACAATAATAGTTAATGATCTAACGTTTATAGTGAGGCTTTATGTGTATTTTTGATGTAAATGCCTGTTGGAATTGCTAAAAAAAGAGACAATGATAGTGTTTTATGGTTAACACATCAGTGTATATATATGCCATATTGTTGGGTCACAGGTAAAAAAGGCTTTTGTTGCTCCAACATTGGTTGGAGAAAGAACGATATATGCAAAACCTTTTTACAATTTACTTAATACATTTTCAACGAGCGTTGATTTTGTATTTAGTTCCTCGTAGTTCTTGGCATATATCTTCTTCGTCAATAAATTCTGTGCTGCCTGCATCATATGCTAAAAAGGTTTTCAGAAAAAAATTATAGTAAGAAAAAAATTAACCGAAAAACATGAAGCTTGTTAAAACCAACAAAAGGAAACAAAGGAACCAGTAATATTTTGACTTTTTCTCTAATAATAATCCTAATCGTGCAAGCTGTTGTTATGCTTTATCAAACTTTGTTTCAGAGCTGTTCAAATACAATATTTGCACAACTAAGTTCCTATGAGTTCGGGTTTTTTTTTCATTTTTTTTTTTAAATTTAGTATTTATTATCAAACTGGTTCAGACAGTTAAACAGTATATATATCTATATGCCATATTGGTGGGTCATGGGAAAAAAAGGCTGTTATGCTTATTGCTTTTAGAAAATATTTATAATAAAAGAAGCGAATAAATATCTGAAAAACATCGGTCTGGCAACAACACTGGCCATATCAATCAAAAATAGGAAACAATGGAACCAGTTTTTTTTTTTTTTTTTTTTTTTTTTTTTTTTTTTTTTTTTTTTTTTTTTTTTTATAATAATTATGCCAATCGTGTAAGTTAGGGGTGTCTAAACGCTTGTTTTGAATGCGCTGAAATCTACTGTTATTATCATTGTAATCGACTTGATGAACATTTCGAATCGAAATCGAATTGGTGATACATTTGGTTAATATACTAATAATACGCTGTTGTTATGTTCTATCAAAGTTTGTTTCAAAACCGTTTTTATTGCATTATGCGTATAACTGAATTCCTATTATTTTCGTTTTATTTTAATTAAGTGCTGATTGTTTTCGAATATGGACAAAAAATGCCAGTTAAATTCGTGATAGTATTTATTATATTACAATGTAGTGCTAATCTTTTTTTACCTTTTTTCCTCATTACGATTAATGTCATATCTATAACAGTTATTTTTGTCACTGTTTACTTGGCATCATTATATTAATCACTCAGAATTGTGGAATGTTAAATAAATGAGAGATTCATCGGAATAACAAGTAATTGCGTATTTCATATAGAAATATCAAGTAAAAGTACATTTAGTCACAATATAACACATGCGCGTGATTAGATAATACAACTAGATAAGACTGAAAAATGTAAAAAAAAAAAAAAAAAAAAAAAAAAAAAATCAAAACAAAAAAACACACATCTAATTTAAAAGGAATCACGGCATAAGCGGTACACCTAAAAAGAAGTTAATCACGGCATAAGCGGTACGGGGAAGGAGAAATTTATCGCGGGCATAAGCGGTACGCGGAAAGAGAAATTTATTACGGCATAAGCAGTACGGTGAAGGAGAAATCAATCATGGGCATAATCGGTACGCGGAAAGAGAAATAATTTTTCACGGTATAAGCGGTACGCGGAAAGAGAAATTAGTCACGGTATAGGCGGTACGCGGAAAGAGAAATTTATTACGGCATAAGCGGTACGCGGAAAGAGAAATTTATTACGGCATAAGCGGTACGCGGAAAGAGAAATTAGTCACGGTATAAGCGGTACGCGGAAAGAGAAATTAATCACGGTATAAGCGGTACGCGGAAAGAGAAATTGATCATGGCATAAGCGGTACGCGGAAAGAGAAATTAATAACGGCATAAGCGGTACGCGGAAAGAGAAATTTATTACGGCATAAGCGGTACGCGGAAAGAGAAATTAGTCACGGTATAAGCGGTACGCGGAAAGAGAAATTGATCACGGCATAAGCGGTACGCGGAAAGAGAAATTTATTACGGCATAAGCGGTACGCGGAAAGAGAAATTAATCACGGCATAAACGGTACGCAGAAAGAGAAATTAATCACGGCATAAGCGGTACGCGGAAAGAGAAATTAATCATGGGCATAATCGGTACGGGGAAAGAGAAATTAATTACGGCATAAGCGGTACGGGGAAGGAGAAATTAATCATGGGCATAATCGGTACGCGGAAAGAGAAATAATTTTTCACGGTATAAGCGGTACGCGGAAAGAAAAATTAGTCACGGCATAAGCGGTACGCGGAAAGAGAAATTTATCACGGCATAAGCGGTACGCGGAAAGAGAAATTTATCACGGTATAAGCGTACGCGGAAAGAGAAATTAATCACGGTAAAGGCGGTACGCGGAAAGAGAAATTAGTCACGGTATAGGCGGTACGCGGAAAGAGAAATTAGTCACGGTATAGGCGGTACGCGGAAAGAGAAATTAGTCACGGTATAGGCGGTACGCGGAAAGGGAAATTTATCACGGCATAAGCGGTACGCGGAAAGAGAAATTAATCACGGTATAACCGGTACGCGGACAGAGAAATTAATCACGGTAAAGGCGGTACGCGGAAAGAGAAATTAATTCCATACTTATTCCCTTTGTTAAACTCGTATAATTTCATTGAATGTAGACCTTGTTGTTCGCCTTTTTAGCTTGAAGAGTAATGGGTTTAACGCAAAAGTCAAGCTTTTTTTACTTATATCGAGGTGGTCAATTTTTGGATGGTAGAGGAAACTGAAATTTCCTAGAAAAAAAACACCGACTTTCGACAAGCTAACTGAAAAATTTCCTCACACTAAGATCTGCCCTAGTAGGATTCAGGCCTTGGGGTGAGAGGCGCTTTAGACCACTAGGCTAACGAGGCCCACCGAAAATTTTGCTGTTTAAGCAACATTTATCTTCATCATTTTCATCTTATTATGTTGTCGTATAAATTTCGCCCAAAACATTTCTATTTCCGGGTTTAAGAACAATTGGTTTCATTTGAAACCGCGTTACGCGTTAAATGACGTCTCGAAACATGAATTAAGAGAGAGAGGAGAATAGAGAGAGAGAGAGAGAGAGAGAGAGAGAGAGGAGAGATTTATTTGCGGGATGTCAATTATTTCTTTTTGATAGAATTGTTTTACTTATATTGTTAAACGGTGTTGGGCTTAGAAAAATTAGATATCTGAGAAAGAGTACCTTTTAAAGTTTTGTAAAATACTGTTACAAGAAAAAAAATTAACCTCAATTTTTTCCATTAAGTGTTTAGGTTAAAACAAAAATAATTAATTATTGGTCGAAACTTATTGAAGGTAAAGAAACTTAAAATTGTAGTATTTTATATTATTTGTTACATTTAAAATTTTTGAAAGGGATAAGAACAAGCTGGATTAATAGCGTAGAAATGATTTTTCAAGAATGTGGAATAAATTAAATATCGTTAAACCAGAAATTTTGTTATCAGGTAATGTTTGTTAATAATTTATTTATAAGCAACTTGTTTGGTTGTATAAAGTCATCGTAGAGGGGAAAAGAACATTTACGATGGAAACGTGGGAAAACAAATCTTGAAGTTTTCATTTACAGTTGGAAGATTATTATACAGAATTTAGATTTTTTAACATTGAGATATATAATTGAGTATAACACAGATATAAGGAAAGATAATTTTACAAATAGTTATTTACTGATTTATAAATTTCTTTGATAAAATATTAATTCATTCATTTGAACATTTAAATTGAGGCATAAAGAACCTAAGAAAGTATTTCATCCATATTACCAGATCTTAATTCATTAAAAATGCTTAATGCACCACACACGACTCATTGCTTTAAGAACCTATGGTCTTGAAAAAGTTCTTGGAAAATTTTATTGAATATTATAAATCAATTGTGTATTTTCAAATTGGTTTTTAAAGTGCTTCCTCTATAACTTTCGCGTTTGTTGATGAGGACATACTATCTGAACTATGTACATAACACTTACAGTGAATATAAGCAAATGCATAGTATCCTAAATTCAAATCCACTTTCGAAACTCGCAAACAAAGATGACCAGAAACGCCTATAGTTTATGTTAAATTTTAAAAACCATGTCATGGTAGCGTCAATACTTCGGGAATATGTATAAAATAAAATTTACCAGGCCTTCTTTTAATATTAAAATATCTAAACAAATTATTTAAAGTTGATTTTCAAACGTTGTAATATCTAAACAAGACTGTTAAAGTTCGTTTTCCAAACGACCACTTGAAACAAATTTGAAACGTTTTTAAGACCAAGAAGTCACCATTACTTTGTAATTTACATCATGGCGGCATTACGTTATGTTATTTGTTTATCAGTTTGCTACCGATAACTAATGTCGGTAGACAAGTTGGCTTTGGGAAAGATAAACCAGTAGCAAAAACACATATCTGGACAATTATCGAATTATCCTTTATGAGACATCAATAATCAGTTGTTTACCAGTGGAGTAGCTTGCTTAAGAGCATTTGATTTGGAAACAATAACCAATCTTTATCCAGACGTAAATATGCATTCATTCACTAATGAATGGCCATTTATTACTTGAGTGTAGTCTGATTGTGTGTTCTGCAATATACAAAGCTAAAATCCGCTTAGTAAAACACCAAACGTCCTCAACCAAAGCACGTGTAACTGCACGTGTATAAAACGTTGCATACGATCCATACACGTACTTGTGTGTTTGTCAGAGGCAAACCATATTCAGGGGGTAATTGCGAGGGGTCTTAAGCAATTTGATCACGGTGTCCATCAGTGACCATATTCAGGGGTAATTTGGTAATTGTTAGCGAGGGGTCTTAAGCAAATTGATCACGGTACCAATCAATGACCATATTCGGAGTAATTGTGAGCGAGGGGTCTTAAGCAATTTGATCACGGTGTCTATCAGTGACCATATTCAGAGGTCATTGTAAGCGATGTGTCTGAAGAACATTGATCGCGGTGCCTATCAATGGCCCTCTTCAAGGGTCTTAAGCAAATTGATCACGGTGTCTATCAGTGACCATATTCAGAGGTCATTGTTATCGATGTGTCTGAAGAACATTGATCGCGGTGCCTATCAATGGCCCTCTTCAAGGGTCTTAAGCAAATTGATCACGGTGTCTATCACTGACCATATGCAGGGGTCACTGTGTGCGAGGGGTATTAAGCAAGTTGATCACGGTGTCTATTACTGACCATATCAAAGAGTCTGTATGAGCGATGGGTCTGAAGCAAATTGATCACGTTTTCGATATGTATATTTTGTTAAATCATATCACTCTTCTGTGGTCTTTGTCAATGAGATAAGAACATTGATCCATCATTGAGGTCGCTATGAATCTTGAATTTGAAAAATATAAAGCTTGCAAATTGTTTTTTTAACCAGTCACTTTGGCAATTTTATAAACATTTTATTAAGGTAAGATTAGGTCTGACATTAGTTTATTACTATATTGTATGGATATACATGTATTGTATATTGCAAAACTAAGTTAGTTGAAAGATGTTTTACGTCGTATCAGCAATTTTTCGGTGCGTGAGTTTAGGGTCTACTACGTACCAATGTGCACTAGCAACGAAATTAACAATGTTAGTGTTTAGTCCTACGTTGTCGCTGACCACTGTCCATTTTACTTATGTCACGTGCTGATTTTGAATTTCTATTAAAATACTGCATTCAAAATCAACACATGTAACTTATGCCGAATCTCGAAGTATACTGCAAAAGGGAGATAATGTCGTTATTAAGCAAGTTTCGTGATATTGGTCTTATTATTCAAAGTTTAAATTTTGTAATGCAAAAATGTCGGACACAGAATATTATAATTATTGATTTCGGTGCATCAAACAGGAATGGTTGTAGCTAAATGAACAGTACAATTAAAAGAAACGTAATGATTGACTGGTTAGTTGGCTGACATGTTGTTTAACGTCGCATCAGCATTTTTCAGCTATTCGCGACTAGAGCAAGTTTATTCACCCCTAAGGACAACTTTTTGCATGCGTAAGAAGTGCGAGTGTGTATTATGGTATGCATGCCTAGTAATAGCGCGTACTCAGGGCAGCTTTTTGTCGCCGTAGGTGCTAGTTCTCTGAGTGGGTATGCTACATACATGCCACCACCCCCGAGTCATGTTATCCTGACACCGGCTGTAGCAGTCGATACTCTGTCCTCTTAATGCTGAGCGCCAGATGAGAAAACAGTTTCTCAAATTTTAAAGTCTTATGTCCAGCGGAGTTCAAACCCACGATCCTTCCTCCCGGGTTGGCGTTTAACCACTTGGCCACCAAGGTGATAAAACGATATATATATATATATATATATATATATATATATATATATATATATATATATATATATATATATATATATATATATATATATATATATATTTGAGAATTTTCATGTGATAAATTTTGATTTTTGTGAAATGAATTCATAATAAATAAATAAATAAATAAATAAATAAATAAATGGTCATTATTGTCATTTCTTTATTTTGTTTTTAGCATAGATTATGAATAAAAGGACATATAAATAAAGAATTTACAATTAATAGATAAATACAATAAAGATGACAATATTTACAAAGTGGTAAAAAGTACTAATCAATATTATTAATATAAAACGTCTAAATTTGACATAATGAGATTTTAAACGCCAGTATCCGAAAAATTTCGCATAAAAATGTTTAGCATAAAATTTCCATTTAGCATTTTTTGTGCCTTTGTCTGCACTATTTCACCATTATTAACAGGTATTTCTTGTCACCATTAAAACAGGTATTTCTTGTGAAATCAATGGAAAGTGACAACGTTTACTTAGGCAAAGACCAGTTCTCAAAACACTTCATTCTACAATTAATCAATTAATCACACACCTGTTTGGATAATTGATTAATCTTTAATTGGAAAATTACCGTAATTGCCCTGGTAAACAACTTCAGATTGTTGTTTTGTTCCATACTAGAGAAACCCTTTCGGAAACCTAACACTGTTTACTCAGTTTGGTCCTCAGTGTCAACTACAATTTTCATTTTAAAGAATTTTGTTAAATTTCAAATCATTCATTATGTCAATGCTAGTTTTGAATTGTGTCATTTAAAAAAATTAAAAACACGGACATGACAATGTCATAAAAAGATGAAAAAAGAGGTTAGAACATGACTTATTTGAGTGAACTAAGTTTTATTTTAAAAATACAACAAGATAAATAAATAAATAAATAAATAAATAAATAAATAAATAAATAAATAAATAAATAAATAAATAAATAAATAAATGAATGAATGAATACTCTAACGATATTTTAAGATAAAGTGTATAGTAATGTAATGAGAGAGAGAGAGAGAGAGAGAGAGAGAGAGAGAGAGAGAGAGAGAGAGAGAGAGAGAGAAATTTAAATACATACGAGTATTTGTGTTAAAAAGTGTAAAAAGTGTGGGAGATATTTGAATTAAGTGGATATCAAAGAAGATCGAATTTTAACGACATTTTAATAACATTTAATGTAAAAATGATGAGAAAATATACATTAAATGTCTAACAATGGACAATTCATCATATAGTTTTTTATTATTAAATTTTAGTAAGAAAAAAGGTCGGTAAGTCCCCTTACGCATAACGATTATGATAAAAATCAAACTTAGTACATTATTTGCTCAATTGTTATAGAAATATTTTGTACATCGCATCATCGCTCCGTGCTATTTCTTACATATATATCCCCCCCCATAAATCTGCACTCTCCTAACTGCCTCCTAAATGTGAGGTACCATAGGTTATTTTGGTAAATCAAATTTAATTGTGGCGTGTTTTGGTTTTCAATTTTTATTACCAAAAATCTTTTCAGGTATCAATTAAATCAATAAGAAGCAAGGAAAAAACTTTAGAAAAAACAACATTTTTATTTTAAAAATTATGTAAAAAAGAAACAAATCTGCAACTTTTTCTTCTTTCTTGTCTTCTTAACTTCAACAGAACTGCCAAGTGCTACTTTGGAATTGTATTATTTTATAAAAATTCAAAAGTAGCAAATGACGGAACATTTTATGCACTAATTGTTTCAGTTCGCTTATGCTGTTTCATATGTAGAATTTGGATTTTTTACAAAAACGATTATCAAAATTCTGCTCATGACATTTTTTCATTTTGATTGTTTCATTTTTAGATAAATTCTAATTTTTCTTTACTTTTCAAGATATTGTTATATTGTCATAAAGCGTTTCTATTTAATGTATCAAACACATTTTTAAAAAATGCTTTATGACAATGGTACACTCGAAAAAAAAAATGCCGGACGATTCATTCACCGACAATTCTGATCTTGAAGATTCAATATTGACTGTCTGATTTAACCGGAAATGACGTAAACACGTTGTTTAGGTAACTAAGTTCCTTGTTCAATATTTTTTGTTCATAAAACATTTATATAAATGTTTTTATTTCAATATTTGTAAGTGATTTTGGTGCCATGCTCTAAGTCTTTTTAAGTGTCAGATGTGGGGTTGGCCGTTCACGGATTTGTTATGAATAAAATTATCATTAATGCGTAATCTTTTATGAAAGTTTTTAAAATTTGTCTTAATATAACTAATAGTACTCATTTTCCTTTATCTTTCTCAAATTGGAAATCAATCATTTATTATTTGACCTTTTAATAAAAAAAAAAACCCCACATTTTTCATCAATAGTTAAAGATTAGCCCGATAAAAACTGTGACGTCATACCACTTTTTTTTAACAATACATGAGAAATGACAGCCCATCAATATTGGTAATTTTCTTTTTTGATACGTTTTCTAATAAAACGAATGTACCTTTAAAATTTGACAATAATTAGAAATATATCTTTTCATCAAATATTTAAACATAATTATGTATTAAAATTGCCGTGCCGCCAACGTTAAAATGTTTTTCTATGGCCTATTCTATTAGGCATGTCAAGACTAAGATTTTTGATAAAAAGTTATTAATTTTTTCAAGGCTGTAAAAATTCGAATTTAAAAGGTATATGATAGAGGGAAATATTAACACCGATAATTTAAAAAAAAAAAACACGCTGTTAATTTAAATCTTATTTCCAATGCAAGAAATGAAGAAAAGATATCATTACAATTAACCAATTGTATGCTAAATTTTAAAATTTTAAAATTTCACTGTCGAAGATAATTAGCTTGACAAAGAGTAATTAGAAATTTCTTAAAACGTTTTTTTTTTAACAGGCATTATTTGAAAAAAAATGGGATTAAAAACTTTGTGTTCAATAAAGGAATTTATTCAGGCATTAAGAATGATATAAAAATTATGGAAAATATTGATAATAAAAAGGAAAATGTTGTATTTGACACGAGACAAAAATTGATTTTTAAACTCTTTTTATTGTTTCTACAAAGTAAATAGCTCGCTATCTCTTTTGTGATGTGGGATTGCGAGTTAAAATGTTCGGAGACGTGGACAATAATTTGTTGTGTGTATCAGTATATCAACACAACATTAAAATCAACAGTACACCGTGTTTGACAATACTTTATATCCGTATCGGCTTACGGGCGACTTGACGGCGCCGCCGAACACGCTCGTCGTAATCAGATTGAAAATAAACGCTCCGCCTATCGACACGCCCACCTAATTCGTTCAGCCAGTGGATGAGTAACTTTATCCATCAAACGCGAGTAATTTTACAAATGACAAGTCACTTACACTTGCTTATGTTTGGATACCGACATAATAAGTGATCACAGTCAATGTAGATATATTTATACTAAATATAATGTGTTTTAAATTTGTCTTTATGCTGGATTAGGTGTATCAATACCGCGGTATTCATGTAGCATCATATTCCAGCCTGGATGTATAACTTTAATGGACACTATAACGATGTTAGAAGAATGTAGATGTTTAGAGGTTTTACCTGGAAGTTAAAAGTAGATGAGAGATTTTAGATATATCTCAAAACAAACAGTAAAAACAGACTAGCCATCCGTCTAATGGAGTCAACTCAGCTACGACATTTCTTTATTCTGGCTTACATCATTTCTTGTGTTGAAGGTAAGTGTACCCAGACTTGAGACACCCCCATCCTTCCTCCCCGGCATGCTGTAACGTTAAATTTACATGTCATCTAGCTATCTTCACCTCCGGGGTCGGTAATTTACCTCTTGTGGGGTGACGTGTAGACACATTTGATTTACAATCTGTGTTTTCATGTTAATTTGACTTTTGCCCTAATCTTTTCGGGAGCTCGGTTAATTTTTCATTTTATCTCGATTTGTCTTCAGACGCAGTCTTTAATTTAATTTTAAACTTTGTAAGAAGTTAGAGTTTTGTTTCTTTTTGTACCAAAAAATCATGTTCATATCTCCAGGATCTTTATTAAAGAATTTTTTTGTTTTGTTTTTTCAGTACACATTCCTGAAATTTGAATGGTATATTTTTGTCCCTTTTTTAAAATTTTTGACTAGAGGGAACGAATTCTTGACAATATTACATCACCCCTAAACGACAATTGTGCAAACTGTCACTACATTTTTCCTATTTAACTAACGAACTTTAATTGCACTGTCTGTAAACGCATAAAACTGATACCTTTAGGGCAAAACTAGTAAGTGTCATGAACAGAATATTTAAAAGTACAATGGAAATATTGAGAATTTTGTAGCTGTCATATGCAGAATTTTAAATATTTTCAAATGAGAAAAATTCAAATTAATTCAAAATGTGCACGTCAGAATCTAAATTTTATGTTCAAAAATTCTCATTATGCCTGGAAAAACACGTGTGCTATGTCGGTAAAGAACGTAGTGGACAATTTTTCAGGGGCAGCTCATTTTTGCGAATTAAATGAAGATTATTTCTGTCAAAATCATGTGCTACTTTTGAATGTATTATTTCATAAAAATTTAAAAGCAGCACATGAAATTTCAAATAAAGCAAAAACTTTGACGAAAATATTAAAGTTAGCATGTCCAGCTTTGCGTACAAGACAGTTTCCTTAGTCATTTTTCTTTCGTAAATTCTTGTAAGCAATTTTGTGTCATTTTCAAATTAAAACAAACTATTTAATAGTTATGTCATATACCATTTTTAAATGTATTTTATGATTAAATAAAAAAAAAATGGTATATGAGAGTAATGTTTAAAAATAAAGTTAATGTAATCCTTCCACTGAAAGTCGTTTCATATTAGAACCCTCATGGTTTCCTTCTCTTAGGCTCTGCTTGCTCTTCCTGTTCACAAGGAATTATAGATTTATATGGTATTAATATCAAATCTTATAGTAGATTATACAAATAATTTTTTTTCTTCTGAAACCCTTTCCTTGACTAATTGATGGATACTTTTTGGGTTTCCCCGTGTTCTTATTTTCATTGTTGATATAATTCAGATGATTTCTTCATTGATCCGATACGTTGCTAAGCTGCTGATGCTTCAGATAGTTTCTCCCTTTTTATCCGATCTAAATATTAATTTATTTTCATGTCATCCCGATCTAGTTTTTGATGCCGATTTTTGGTTATCAGTGATTATTATTGGGTTTTTTTTTCTTTCTTTAGTTTTATCTTCTTTGAGTTTATTGTACGATTGAGACAGATGCCTAGGGTCTATGTAATTTGTTTTCGCTTGAAAACAATTCAGTTGCGAATTTGATGTATTCGATAAGTCTCTCTTTATTATGATTGCATGTTGTAACGTGATGACAGTTTTATGTTGATGTTTATGTGGCTGGTGTGCACGTAAGAAAATGATATCTCCTACAAGACAGAAATATATATACTTTAAAATGGAAAACGGCAGTCTAAAAAGATTTGAGACTGTTTTGATTCGTGTGGTGTTCGTTTAGTCGCCATGACATCTTCAACGAGCCACCCATTTTTACCGTCACATAAAAAAATTGCACTCACATCATGAAGTCTTTGATATTGGATAACTGATTTTAAAAATATGTAAATTTATCTTCGATTTGTTTTGAGATGTTCATCTAGGTAGTTGATTTGACATCTTCAAAAAATTATTGCATCTTATCCAATAGAAAACATACTTAACACATTATCAACTAAATATTTATACTGAATTATAATTATTCAAATATTCCTACCGTCTTCCAAAAGCTATGAGAACGAAATACTAGATGTTTTAATAGATAAAATATCGGCAAAAAATAGTTCATGTGTAGGAAGAAGTGGCACACGAGACTAGAAGATGACACCTTGAAATATCATATAATGAAATAAAAATCTAAATTATATATCCCAAAAAAAAATGTCAACATTAAAAACCTTTTAGGTATACACCCACAGCGTGATATATTTAAATCATTTTATTTAAAGTAAAACAAAAAATCTCCTCGGGATTAAGTACCAAGAGATTGTCAACTAAAATGAAATGTTAAACGTGTTCTCCGATTTTTTTCCTAAGTAATGGGTTTTAAAAAGTAATGCACTCATAAGATACGGCATATAAAAATCTGTCAGTCAGAAGTTATGTGTATTTAATTTAGAGAAGAAACTTTGGGTCTGTCTATCTTTTAAACAGAAAAAATTAGTAACGTGGTCCGTTCGTCCGTCCGTCCATATGTCTGTAGCAACTTCCTGTAGCAGTACAAACGAAAAATAATACTTGAAATTTTGGTGTATGGTAACTTTAACAATACATAAATAAATAAAAAAATAAAAATCGACAAAATTGAGACATACATAAATAGCCAAATCAGCTAAGGCAGAATGATCTTATTTTTGTGTTGATTTTTATAAATAAATTTCACATTGTGCAGTAATAAGGACTTAAAATTTTACTGACAAAATTTAAATTTACATCAGTATTCAAAACACACATCCCGTCCAGTCACTAAGTATCCGTACAATTATTCTCTATTTTTTCGTTATCATAAAGATGTTCTTTAATCCTTTTAAAGTTTAAATTTTTATGTCATCTTTAGGATAAGTCTGTAAAATTTTACTGTTAGTATTTAACTTTATTTATTTAATGTATTATGCGATTTTAGATGATAAATTAGAAAATTAAGAGGCAAAATGTCCATTATAGGATGATTTACCCCGTCTGCCTAAACATTAAAATTTTAAAATCTGAAAAATATATGAATATACCAAGTTGATATGAAAGAGTTTGAAATTATATCCCTGCCTCATTCGTCTTGTAAAGTACATAAATTATGATACTATTTGAATAACTAGGGGTTTATAAGTTTTAAAATTGTATTTTATTATTTAATGATAATGTGTGTGTTGCAGCAGGGGGTTGCGTTTAGACCATGGTTGTTCTTTTTAAATTCAAACCAACATGTTGTCATACGGCAAAATTCGACCATAAAATACAGGAGAGTTCTACAAGCACCACATGAAGGCTTTCTTCGGAAATATCTAATTTCATAAATTTACTTATTTGTTAGGCAGATATGAAAATGTGAATAATATACTCCGGCTATTATTGTTACACAGGGTAGAATTTTATAGCATTTTGATGTCATTTTTATACAAAAACTGTTTTAAGAAGTACATGAATATGACACTGTCTATTTAAGGACATTTTGGTGTTTTTTGTTTGTCACAAAATAATTTTACTAAGTTCTTTTTTTTTTTTTTTGTCTCTATTACACAAAGCAACCACTGTTTTATAATGGGACTGATAACATTTACCTTAGGTGATAAAACCTATAAAACACACACACACACACACATAGAGAGAGAGAGAGAGAGAGAGAGAGAGAGAGAGATTGAATTTCGGTGATTTTTTAGAATTATATCTGTCCGTTTGACATTGTAGATTTAAATTTATTGTTATTTATTTTGAAAGTATATATTGTTCATTCTATCCTTAAAGTAAAATAAATGCATACATGTTTGCAGATTGTTATGACTATAATACGCATAATTTTCACTGCGGAAAATCTTCCAGCATAATTCACGCGGAGTTGGTTAATTCATATTTATACCCACTGGGGATACAAAACCCTAGGGATTCCATATATCCACCTAACTCTCAGACATAATTAATTCAAGCGCCAGGATACTTTGTAAAAAAATTATTTATGGTTTAACAAGAAAATAAATCGGCGTTAATTAATGGTGGCTATATAATGAATTATCTGATTAAGAGACAGCACAACTGTCATAATCCTAATATTAACAGCAATTATGTATATAAAAGTTCATTACATACATTTGAAGGAAAACCAGGAATCCGCCTCGTTAATTTGCCTGTCGACTTGGTGCACATTTTGCATGTCTAGATGCAAATATTAAAAAAAATTCTGATTAAGGTAACAAAAATGTCATAATCTGATAAATACAGCAATTCAGTTAATTGAATTTATTTGAAGGAAATGTGGAGTCCGTCCCATTAATATGCCTGTCGGCTATATGCACATTTTGCATGTCTCGATGCAGATTTTAACGGTCTTATGGCGTCTGTCTAATTGAGGGATTTTTTGCTTGTAATTCTAAAAATGCAAACATTTTACATATAATTACGTTCTTTCTTAATAATGTTTAATACGAAACTATGCTTAATTATAATATTACACGTAATCTGTACAAAATTGGCGTTTTCTGGAGTTAATTAAAAACTTCACTTCCATGGCATCCATGATTTTTATAAGACGTTAAAGCCCGAGGATGAAATGATATGCTTCAAATATAGAAAGAAAATACAGATTTATTCAATAACTAAGAAGACCTTTAAATTTGGGAAAAAAATGTAAGTTTCATTGGTACAATCTTTGATACGGAGTTCTCTAACAAAAATTATCACGGTCTCATAACAACATTTTATACACACTTACATTTCAATTTAAAGTATAATCTCTACAGATATGGGATAAGTGCTTTCCTCCCAACTGGTCTGATACACTGAAACGAAATTAAGACGATTTTATTTTTTGTTCAAGTAAGAAACTGTTAGTTTGTTGTGTGTTAATTCTGTTTGAAATATTGCAACAACGAGTTCAAAATGAGACGTGATCAAGTTTGAAACTTGTGGGTTTTTAATTGCTTTCTTCCTCGTTTTATGCGCAGGTTAAATTGAACCTTAAAATACTCATTTTAATCAACTAAAAGTGGTTTAACTCTCAATGTATCATATCATTTAAATATCATTTAAATAAATTTTAAATATTGATTATTAACTCTCGGGATTAATGTTTAAATCGTTTTATTTGCATTTTTTATTACCAGAGTAATATGACACGTTGGCGTCTGTTAGTATTTTTATACCACATTAGATTTAAAATCGTCTCGGGTACATTTCAAATATTATGACGGCTTAATAGACAACAAATATCGACAACACTATAGTTTTATGATGATAACTTTGATTCTAGACTTCGATTGATTTAACTAATGACGACACATGACATTTACAACGACGAATAAAAAGCCTGAAATCTGAGTGGGTGAAACGGGATTCTAGCGATTCATCCTAGATAGTGTTATTTATATCAATACATTACCAGCACTAGATGAAATTACAAAAATCTAAATTCACCCGCCAAGCGCAAAGAGAATGAAGAGTTTGTTAATTGCCGAATCTACCGTAGCACGGGTGTCGGTTTTAATGTCTCCTCAAAAGAACCTCGAATTTTAAAACGATAACATACACCCACTAAGAGAAAATCTATGACACTTTAACCACAGGTTAAGTGCTTTAATGTTTTTCTGATATTTAGATCGAGTTGATCGATAAGATTTAACATTTTTGAGTGTTTAAGAGTGCAATTCGTGCGCAGTTGTCAAAATTATTAAATATTTAATGCGAGACTTTAAACTGCGAAACTGTAATTTACGCCATATTCAAGTTGTCTCGTGCATTATTAACTGCGGGACTATTATTACGCCGCCATCTTTGTCTCATGTGCTGTTATATTGACGTGACAACAACTTCATCGATTCTGTTGTAGGTTTCTTTCTACATCTGTCAATCGACCAATGGCTAGACGGGTAATTAGGTTAACGAGAGTATTGATAATTACCTCACCATAGCAATACCAATTTCATATCTGATTAATAATTGATGGAAAGCATGGCGCTTTCTGATACTCTTGTCTCCATTTTATAGATCCTAAGATAGTAAAGCCTTGTTTATGCCTAACAACTAAACGAACAGATGTTCCCTAATCAGACATGCATGCGCCAAGAATCGTTTAGTCCATGCCTTTTAATTTCTATCATTTTTTGTTAAAAAATAATTTTATTATCAAATACTGGCGTTTGATATTTGTAAAATGTGTGTTTTTACAAATTCACAGTGGTTTTAGCCATTATCTTGTAACAGCCGGGAAGTGTAAATTATCTTCGCTTGACAATATTCGATTTTTTTTTTTTTTTTTTTTTTTTTTTTTTTTTTTTTTTTTTTGTAACATAAAAAAAATCTTCTTTACATAAACAACATCAGCAACTTTACTGGAGAAGAAATCAAAATGTTAATTTTTACTCCACAATTTTACTCTGGTTTGGTTAAATACAAAATGTCCGTAAAGTTTGTTTTGTTTTTTGTTTGTTTTTTTTTTTTTTTTTTTTTTTTTTTTTTTTTTTTTTTTTTATTGAGAATGATGATTTTTGTTACAAGTTTAAATAATATATAAATAAGGAAAGCAAATAAATACATAATAAGTAAATAAACTCAGAAGTAGAATCACAAACTCAAATGGTTTTATTTCAGATCTGTTATATAGCGATTGAAAAGAGTTGAATTATGTTCTTTTTTTTTCTGTTAAAAAGACCGAAATCGAAAACTCAGGTTAAAATTACTTGATTTTTTAGTGCGCGAAAACCCGTCCCTATTGTAATCAAAGTATATAGAACAAATGTAATGAGCTTTAAATAAAAAAAGATAGTCACGGTTTTGCTGTTCAAAAACATTATGTATATATTGTTGTATTAGCAATAGATACCGCCACTAAATACTCCCACGTGACCAAAAAAATGAATTTGAGGAATTTTGTCTCGCAAGAATCTGTTTTTGACTTTCATGTTTAATGGAGTAAGACTATGTTATACTGTTAACTTGTCGACACTCGTCTGTTTAATGTGAGTCTTCGTTAATGCCCGGATGAAATTGACAAAAACAGATGAAAAATCTAGATAATGTCCCCCAAAAAACCGTTGTTAAACATACATGTAACATACAAGCTATATACACCGATACTCTCGAACAAAACGAAGATTTAGACGTGGTTCTCGCAGATTTGCTGACGATAATACTATATCTCTGCTCTTTTTTGCATGTTTCACAGAGTACTGGACATATGACGATTCTTTTTATTTTTGCTTATGTTTTAATTACCGGTCAAAATTTCTTCAACTCGTAAATCCCTTCAGTTGTCATGAGCAGATTAGCAATAGACCATTTCAATTTTTGCCCTATGTGCCATCCATACATGTATGAATTTGAGAAAATTGGTTTATGTTAATGTTTTCTAAAACAGTTCTTGGAAAATTCAACTTTAGTTTTCATAGTTCATCATAATAAGGATGTTTCATTTTTAACTTACCAACACTTGTCTATCAACTGTAATAGAACTGTTTAATGATAAGGCAAAAATAAATAAATAAATAAAATAAACTGATGAAAAATAAAGATATTGTCTCAGTTTTCACGCCATGTTTTAATTTACTTGCAGACGATTAACATGTTTCCGGTCGAAGCATCTGTAAATTTGACCTTTTGCTTCCGTATTTCTATTCATTAGATAATTCACCCGTGATTATTACATTTTGTCCTAATCTTCTTTAATTCTTCAATGTTTAGAAAGTGCAGTATCGGCCACCAATTTGCTTTAACAAGCCGCAAGCCTCTTAAACTTTTGCCAGCTGTATCTTTGCTTGTGCTACCCGTCATATAGCCACCTTACCACATTGGTACCCCATGACCATGTGCTCTTGGCTTGCTTCTGTGTGTTTTAAACTACCACAATGCTTACTTTATTTTGGAATTTGATACCTGTATTGTCAAAGACACTAAGAGAGACAAAACAATAGAAATTCTGTAAACCATTAAAACGGATTGAGTAGTTACAAAAGCTAAGCAAATACTAAACATTTGATTTCGTTGAAAAAAAAAAGAACGGATTTGGTTACAGATGTTAAAAACTTTTATTTAAAAAAACGTTCCATTAAGTAAGGTTGTATTCTACTAAATCAATATATCTAAACGAGCTTGCTGTAAAATCCAATAACGAATACAACTGGTTCAGTTCTTAAATAAACCACTTTGAAAAAAGATTTATAATACAGAATTAACCGATTTTAATTGCAAATACGATATTTATGAACTAATCCGAACCCATTGCAAAGAATCTGTATCTTTATTGGCATTCTCATGTGCTAATTTTAAATTTTTATGAAATAATACATTCAAAAGTAGCACATGACAAGTCGGCAAAGATGAGGACAGTTGCTCCGGGAAAGTAATTTCGATGAAGAATTATCTTCACATATGATAGAACGCGTTGATATCCGGTGTCTGGTTCGAATGACGCAGACTGATAGTGCCAAACAATAATTGCTTTTTAAAGCCTTTGAAAAAGATTTAATATAAGTAATTAAATACTTTTCTCTTTTTCTCATTTTATTTTAAATTCATTTGTTATGACGTTAAGGGGATTGCGTGCCAAGGAAATATTACACGAGGGAGCATAAGAACGGGTCACGGTCGGTAGCAATATGATACACACATCCAGCTAAATATGGCTCACAACTTCTATATTTCATTTATTTCAACAAACTCGTTAAATGTAATCAAACTGTTAAAAAGAAGTGAAGTCACTAAACAAATACAATGCGAATTTAATAAATCAATCATTAATCCAGATTCTTAGTTAAATTTTTATTTTGATTTTTTTTTAAATTTCTACATTAGATTGACCCCTTATCAACTTTTGCAATTATTCTTCTTTTAGAAAGTAATGCCCCGGTATTCATTCTTGATAGATAACGATCTTTTCTGATGAAGAAATTCAGTATAACTTTTAAATTCACTATAAGTTAAAAAAATGCGTTTTAAAGATTATAACGAGGGAATAAAAAGATTATAATCATTTGATTTCAAATGAAATTAAAAAATTCTTTAAAACTGGTTTAAAAATTCAAATGAAATTTAAAAATTCTTTAAAAGTGGTTTAAATATTTTTTTAAATAAGACGATATTTTTCAAAATTTCAAATGACGAATTGAAGATGTAATTTTGATAATTTTTTTCTTCTGACAACTTGTAATTTTAAATATTAAATTTTTGAAAAATAATTGTCCCTTGTAGATTAATTATGCCTGGTTGAAACTTACAAGTGGATTTTTTTCAGTCGCACCAGACCGTCGGAACACATGCTTTTATTTAATTTTATTTTATGCGCGACATGAAATAAGTTTCCTGACTTCACATCCCTATTAAATGGTAAAGACAAACGATTTGTACCTTCATTTGTAGCGGGTGAAGTCTCGATACAAGTTAAAATTATATCTAGATAAAAAATACAGCCCTTTCATCAGTTATCACTGCGAAAAAAAGACCCCTTTTAATATCAAATCGATGTAATTTTTTTAACTTCTCAAGAGAGTTACTCTAATTGTTAAGGATAATATTTGTTTAAAACAAAGTAACGGAAACTGCAGACTTTAGCATTGCCTTGTTAAGTATTTAAATAGTTTTTGATAGGTTTATAAAGCAGTAGTGTTAACAGGTCTGATTACGGGTTCCTGATAACTGTTTTATAATAAATGACCCTCCAGAGATAGCGCGCCTTCCTCAGTCAACCATTCTCTTAACAGTAAATAGGTTTCTGCTACTAGCAATAAATTAATCGAACAAATGTATGTTGAATCCCACTCCCCCCTCTCTCTCTCTCTCTCTCTCTCTCTCTCTCTCTCTCTCTCTCTCTCTCTCAATACATTGCACAACCAGTAAAGGACGTTTCAGTACTTTACATACACGTGAAGTATGATACAATTTAAATGATTTGTTTTCTAAACAAGGAAGTCTGTGGTTCAGTGGACTAAAGGGCGCTTTTTTCAATCACTTTGCCTCCTACTACTTAGTTTTTACGACGCTCGGACATATCTTAATGTGCGAAAGATTTCCATTTCGCTTGTCAAAGTTAAGAGTCTTTTTCTGGATGCTCCGGTTTCCTCCACCATCTCAGAATAACTGTCTCGATATAAGTGAAAGAATGTTGACTAGGGCGTTAAACACCGTTACACTTCGCCATTCCACTCTTAAATACTATTATAATGTATAAAACGTAAACTACTGCGATTTGTTAATAAAACATGAAATGACTAGTCCATTAAAAACTTGTAAACAGTCCATTTTTTATCTGGTATAAATAATGAGATTTTACTTGAAGTTTGATATGTATTCACATCAGTGTCCTAAGTGTGTAGACCCGGCTTGTGCTCCCCTTCTTCTTAAGAATGATGATAGCTTTAAGAGTCGTACATATTTCTGTCGAGTCGCATTATCACCGAGAACAAACACACTTAGTGCAAATCTATGTCATATCAAAGTCTGTTGAAAGTTTACTCATTTAAGCTATTTTCTTCCATTTTCGCCTGGCAAGCTACGGAAACATGCCATTACTGAGTAAGATTAATAAGGACCCGATATCAGTAAGTAAACACAAGTCAAGTTGGACCGTCAGGTTCCCTTATCGCTGAGTATATACAAATTCACTTTTAATGGCATAGAGCTATAATAATTCCAAATTTAAAAAGACTCCGCCAATCTTCTGACTACAAGTGCTGAATGAAAAGCAACGACTGGAGAGAGAGAGAGAGAGAGAGAGAGAGAGAGAGAGAGAGAGAGAGCACTGTTATCAATCCTTTACTACTGCCGTTGATATGGGGACAAATTTTACGTCCCAACAGTTAGGGTTCACGATGTTATTTAAGTTATAATGCATTAAAATCTTTATGTATAGCTAAGATATGAAAACTTGAAATACCCTCACCAAAAAAAAAAAAAAAAAAAAAAAAAAAATGTCCTCATATGCCAGAGTAATGACTTGGGAATATTGTCCTCAAATATCTTTTTACTAAAAGTTATTTATTTGTTATTTATCTATTTTTTTGTTTTGTCCTAGATCTTATGATTAAATGTGGAGAGAGAGAGAGAGAGAGAGAGAGAGAGAGAGAGAGAGAGAGAGAGAGAGAGATTTGTGCGTTTTAGGAAAAACGCTAATCTTATTTGATCTCGTTTACACACAATTTACTTCAGTTTTAATAAGTGTATGTTTGATATAATTAGCGAAAAACAAAATCTTAAAAATAATAACTATAAATTCAAATGTTTAGAAATATTACCGGCGCCATTGTGGATAACTCGGTATACTGGTTTTTATAAACAATGATATTAAACTAACACAAACTCTTCAAATTGTATTTAATTCAAAATCCAGTCGTATACTTATATATTTATATTACCAAGACCAAACTTGTCGTCCTAAAGTAGTATGTCGCCAGACTAACAGTTTGGTTTTGCGATCCAGCAAAACTTAATCATCGCCATTTCACTTAATCGCCGCCATTTTAAGAGGATTACTGGTTCCCGATCATTATCAGAGAAATGGAAGGGAACCCGTCGGAGATTGTCTCTCTGCTGGAAGTAATGAAGGGACTAATGAGCTTTAAGATCACTATCAGTAAAAATAAGCAGATTGCCCAATGGTAGAAATTCTTAATGAACATATGAACATTTATGTAAAGACTTAATCGGCTGTCGCCATAAAATTGATTCATTACGCTTCGATTGTTAACCCTCTTGACAAAGCAATTAGAGATTATTGGCAATATTTTGATAGCCTTTCTCAGTTTTACCCTATAATTTATTCCTTATTCCAGCGTGTGAAATAGAAATGAAAGATCAGTGGGTCATCTCTTAAAATCGTTATTAGGATGGCGTTATGTTGTGATCAATGTGAACAATTTTTGATCAATTTACTGTTTCGGCCGCCTCTGTGGCTTACTGAAAGAACGTTTTTCTCAAAACCCGGCCGAGTCATACATACGACTTTTAGATATCGCTTCCTCGCCTATCGGTCGGCATTAGGATAACAACTTGAGTATCGACTGGACCACCCGGTGCCAGGATAATGGACTGGGTGGAGGGGTATAATAACCTTGCCCTCGACAAAATGCTGATGCGACGTTCAACAACATAACAACAACAACGACGACAACAACAATCTACTCATTTTAATTTTAGCACTTTTATATTATGTTTTGAAATCATATTTCTTATCGTTTGTTTGCTTGTTAAATTCTTATATATATATATATACATAACAAATACCTGCTAAATTTTGATGTGTCATATGTGCATATTTCGGAAAATGATTCCTCATCAGTGAATTATTAGTGTAATGGTTTCAGTTTAAGAAAAATATAGTAACCATTAAGGCTTTGAAAGCTTTCGAGTAACAAACCCCTCACCTCAAAAACACGTTTCAGTTCGTGGAGTCGTGGCTTAGACGTCATTTCCCCCAATACGTGTTCCATATACACCGTACAATACCATTAACAAATGAAAACGTTACTGTTTTAAATGATAATTAAAATCTTTTGTCTAAACTGCCAGCCATCTGTAAAAACGACCACGTCATAAAACCCGGAAAGGTCTAGAACTAATTATAAGCACAAATTAAAATATACCTACAGCATGGAATCAAGAAAACTTAAAAGCCAAAAATATTTTCCCGACCATGTGGGTGTCCCCCCCATTAGGAACCCCATAAAGAGAAATATTTGCCGCTGTGCTTTTTGCCTTCCCCTTTCAAAGTTAAAATTCTATTTCTTAAATAATAATTGTGTCATATGCCTACCGCTTTAGTAATCGAAAAGTCATTGAAACGCAGTGCAAAGCTTTCACATAATATAGTGTGCAGTTAGCGGTGCGTTTGAAGCACTTAATGTGTTAACTTGACCCCTGACCCCTTCTTATGAAGGAACGCATTCATCAGAAAATAATTTGCTTCTATTTTCAAGTACTTAAACACCAAGATATCATATTTTTGCAATTTATGGTGTTTAGGGGTGTAACAGGTTTTAACGATTCAATGTGTGTCTCAACAGGGTTAATTAATTAGATAATGCATCATGGTATTATTATTATTTTTTTTTTTTTTAGCTGAGTCGTAATTAACTTTTTTGTGTAAAACAAGGAGACATGGAGACATTGTTTTTCTTGTTTGATAAAAGCTCCGTCTATTCGCTGATGGAAAAGTTACCTGAAGAGAAAATATGTGTGTTATACATTCCGAATATTTCCATTTTCTAGAGTTCCATACAACATACAAAGACCACTTAAAATTGAATCGAAACTTAATTATTTCTCCAATGTTTATTCCGTATCTATTCTATAAATTACTTATTATTATTGCTCGATCAAAAATCGGAGCTCCGATACCCCGGATGTTCAAATTGCTTTCGTTACTTCTCGGTCATATGCGTACGTTACCTTTCCCGACTAATCGACCTTTCGCTGACAATTGTCTTTTGTTTCTATCTCTCGACATTTCAAATACATGTTTTTTTTCACCAATTTTACAACCTGTTGACATATCATGCAATTTAAAGTGTTTAAAATGCATTGCCATCAAAGTTAGAAAAGCCACCCGTTGGTAATATTTGTAAAGGGTGTGTTATTTTGTGGGGCATGAAAAAAATTACAGTCAGAAATTTTATAGGTAAAAGAAAAAATCTTTCATTATCTTGTAACTTAGATTGAAAGAAATACCCCCGAACAAAAGAACGCTTCGCGATTTACTTTTTAGATTTGTTGACAAGATAACGCTCTCCTTAGAAGTCAGATAAAGCCAGCGATCAAAAAATGACGAGTCTAGAGATTTAAACATTAATTCACATAGAGTCGGACTAGTTTTACCGTGTGCCCCCGGCATCATACTCTGAGTACACACCTGTCAGGTCTATGTAAAAATGACGAATCTTATCGGTGAAATGATCCGAACTTTCTAAAGATAAATTTGGTCGACAATTTTCCGTCTTTTATCGGTAAAAATGAAGTTTAAATCTCGTCTTGTTAAAATGATTTATACCGCATGAAGTTTAGAAGACGTTATTTCATTACTTTAAAAGCAGTTAGAAACACAAATAAAGAAATAAAATTCCTTAGTTAAAAGAATTTCCTCTCGCTAAAGGTCACATTAAGATTATATTTCCTTTCATCAAACTTTTGGGTTATATGGCGTAATTAATTACATTTCAATAATGTCAATTTTCATATGTGTATATATATGTGACTTGAGAATATTTTAAATAAAAATAATGCCCGCAAATGATCGCGCTGAATTTTTTAGGGGGTGGGGTCGGGGGTGGGAGGTGTTTCTATACTAATGGATAGACCTTGCGTCTTTACAAGAAATGCCACTTGTGATAGCGGATACCGTGTACCAGTGTATAGTCGTCGCTTTTCGTGATAGGGTAACGGCGATGTACTGGCTTGAATAGAAGCCATGAGAGAGAGAGAGAGAGAGAGAGAGAGAGAGAGAGAGAGAGAGATTTGTATTTAAAAGAAATATTGATATGCTACAGGTTTAAATGAAAACAGTTCAGCAGTAGACATGCAATAACTCCGTAGAAATCGATCTTTATCAGTTTAATTCTGTTTTAATAAATAATCGTGTTACACGAGTCTTGAGTCGGATTTTTAGTCATTTTTTCCACTAAACATCTCTAGTGGTGGTCTTCGATTTTCACCTTTTTACGGTCATATAAAATAATTTCTGACAGTGTTATGTCTGCCATTGGCTGTCGCTCCGGGGTATACTTATATTGACGGTAATTTCACGCCCACTTGCCAAATTTTTAATTTCTCTTTCTCATTAAACGTTGTTTTAACATCAAGATTGCCGAATTCTTTCGTTCACGCCATAACGATAACATTTTGCGCGCATACATTAAACGACTCTTTATTACCGTCGTTTGTTCCATTAACAGATAATTACAACACATTTGCGGCGGAATTCTTTGTTAAGGACATATGGTCAGCCATTCAGTTCTCCTTCGTATTCTCTCTTTCTCGCAGGCATTTTCACTATTTATTGCGGACTTGGGGAACTTTATTGCGGACTTGGGGAACAGCTGAGAAGTAAAAAAGGTTAATACAAGAATTTTTCTAAATATATTCTTACAACATTGAATGGCTACACTATTATCCGAATTCTCTGTGACTAGAGCGATATCGATTTTCGATTTGTATTAAAAACTTTCTAATTTAACTTGTTAAAAACATAATACTTTTCATTTTTACTTTTTAATTAATTAATTATAACTAGAAAAATAAGATACTTTACTTGTCCTGTTACGGGAAAATTTCAGTAAATGTTGGTGTTTTAGAATTACTTAAAAGAAAAAAAAAAAACAACTGAGAGGGAAATTTACTAGGATTTCAATGTTCCAACTTTACAACTCGAAATAGTTAAGTCGTAACCTGGTGAAAAACGGAGTGTAAACTATCTTGATCCTTGTTTGATGACTTGATATTCTATGTAAATGGGTGCAAATTATTCAATCTCAAATGAATATATATTTGTTTAAATTCTGAATGTTTCAAAATGAACCAAGAAGACACATTGAAAAATTGAGAAACGTGGAGATCCTTTTTTTTTTTTTTTTTTTTTTTTTTTTGTTTTGTTTTTTTAAATTGAAAAAAAAAAACGAAATTAATCATTTATAAACAAGATAATAGTTGGGAAAAAACGAATAAAATACATCTTAATTACTTGAAACTGTAGCTTTAATAGTTTGTGTATGTAAAGATCAGATGTTGTTAAATTTGATGAAACACATTCCAATACAGTCTTTCCACTAACTCAAAGAGTAACACGGCTTATGAATTCATCCTTGTCAAATTCAATTTAGAAATATTAAATACGTTATGTTTTTAGTTTCAAAATATGATCTTGCATAGCACCTGGTCGGCCGTTCAGTACGTTGTCAAAATTTGATCAGACAGACCACATTGCCGACCGGCCGTTCAGTACGTCGTCATATAGTCGTACGTAACAGCAAGGTTTCCAATGTTTGATTACAGTGTAGAAGGTTTTTGATAAGTTTACAGACGGGAATCCTACCAACTCCGAGTCTTGCCACTTATAAATCCGACTTTCTTATCTTCCTACCATGTCTGTGTTTAATAAATGTATTTTAGAATACACTGACACTCCATAGTTATCAATATTCTTATTCATAAAAATATGTATTTAATAGTAACATTAAGATATGATTATTAATCTCTCTCTCTCTCTCTCTCTCTCTCTCTCTCTCTCTCTCTCTCTCTCTCTCTCTCTCCATATTTGTATGTATGACCTCACTCATTTTTATGACTTCACCCGAAGAGAGAGAGAGAGAGAGAGAGAGAGAGAGAGAGAGAGAGAGAGAGAGAGAGAGAGAGAGTATTACATTTGTCGCTGATGTTTCCTCTTTTAGATGATACTCTTTTATCATAAACATTCCTCAAATGAATATCAAATTTATAATTTTCAGTCATAATATATTTTTATAGTTAGAGTAATTTACATTTATTTCGACCGTCATCTGTACAGTAACACGCTCTTGAGACAAATTGACGTCTGTATATATGATAACACATAACGAGACAGCCACCTTAAATATTGTACACTCGTACACTTCAGACAAGAAACGTGTATGTAAATGTGAAATAGAGTTATTATCTTCTCATTCTGCGGGCACCAGTCGGACGAAATGTAACAATTTTGGTTGTAAATAGCCATTTTATCATCTTGAACAGAATGGAACGGTCTGTGAGAAAACATTTATGTAATAAGTCTGTCTAATAATGATAAAGCCCTATATATCTGGTGTTTTATTTTAGGATACACCAACTGAATAATTTGTTTCTCTCTTCCAATTTGTGACTGTGTTGGCAAAACAATTATCTCTTATATATATATATATATATATATATATATATATATATATATATATATATATATATATATATATATATATAATGCCCAAAACCATTTTATAGGTGTTTTCACTACATTATTGAAATTTTCACGGAGTCAAATAAAAGTCCCACCTAAATATACAAGTCTTCGAAACACGGGTATGTTAGTGAGGTTGCACTATGAAAAATCATTTCATAATTAGAAAATTGCAAATTTGGGAATAGAAACTCAAAAATTTATTTTTTAAAAAAAGTTAGAAAATATAACGTTTAACTGACGAGTAAGGATGTATTTACACGTTTATGTGGCACCACGTGACGCAAAATCAGGTTAAAATATCATATCCAAGAACATAGCTATATAATGAACCAGAAACTTATAACTATGCATTAATATCTCACACAGATAAAAGAAGAAAAATGGAATTATTGGTAACATTGATTTAAATAAGCGTATGTACGTTATACCCTAGCCCAGTCCAACAACATCTGTAGGTCATAAATAAAACCAGTATATAGAGGTACCATATCTCTCACACGAAATACAACAAATGGCATGTATTACACAATACATAAATCTAACTAAATAAGATTAATTCCTATGATAATTTCTGCATTTATACCAAAAAAATACTTCAGCACATAAGATAAAAACAGTCTGTTTTATCAATCTGGGGTTATCTCCCTTACAATATTTGGTTGCCAGAAAATATGATATAAATGACCGTTACCCATTATAATACAGAAAAAACGTATATAATTTTCAGTCAAGAGAATTTTATCAGAATATTAAAGGATCAAATAACTTTTGTAAAATTGATTAGAAAGAAAGATACCCTCCGTTAACATAATTAAAATTAAACATTGACAAAAGTTATCTCCCCTGAAATAAATGAACAGTTTGAAAGTTGTCGCCCTTGAAATAAAGATTGAAACAAGTATATGTTCTGTTATTTTAAAACAATAGAACAAGAATGTCAAATTATATTTTGAAACATTTCTAATCAAATATTTTTGTCCATTTTAGGTGAAATCCGATGTTATTGTAACGAGGCTGGATGTATAAGTACCGGATATATGTGTAAATCAGCTGTAGGAATGTGTTATTCATTGTTTACATTAGAAGGGGAGATAACCAGTGCTACACAAGGATGTGTCGATTCTCTAGTTCATCAAAAAATTAATTTATGCAGTGAAATTGGAAACAGTAATACTCAGGTCTAAAGATTTCCCAGTTTTAATGTGTTGTAAAGACGATATGTGTAATTATAAAGATCTAGAGAAATATAATATACAAATAAGATCTAACGGCAGTACTCAGAGAGGTAAGGATAATATTCATAATGTATGGAGTCCGATTAGGGCCTAAATTCAGTTATCGTCCTGGCCCAAGTTTTACAATTGTTCACTCATTTGAGTGTACACTAAATTCAAATATTTCCATTTTTCTTTCATCAATGTTTTAAAAATTTGAGATTTTTGGAGATAATGTTAGCTTTTTTTCAACAAACCTACACTAAACAATTGAAAAATAACATTAGATATTAAAATGTCTTAAAATTGACATTGAATTATTCCCTAATTTGAGCTGAGTGTACACTCATGAAAGTAATTGATTGTGAAACTGAGGCCTGGAATCTCAGTGTGATAAATATGAAAAGACAAAAACAAGGTAAATGCCATGAGCTAAAGGGGTGATAACTCAAAATTATTTGTCACCATCGAGTTTTTCCCCTTCATTTAACATCGTTTTTTTTTTAATTTGCAATTGCGTTTTCACCCACTTTAAAATTGCTCTGTCAATGGTAAAGGTGCTGTCAAAATCAACAAATTTGTTAGTTTTTTTGACACTTGCTCGACAGTCACCATAACCGGACACGACGTCCTTTAACTCGGCTCTTTCGTTCTATTCACTAAAACCGGTTTAGTTTCGTACCTAAAAGATAAGGGCATAAAATCAAATATGAAAGAATATCCAATAAAAGTCAAATGTAATCTTAAATTCAACATGTCATCTTTTTAAGAAAATAAACACCTTTCATGTTTCAGCTGATAAAAATAGTTTTCACGTTTAAAATGGTTTCAAACTACATAGTGAGATCAAGCGATATGCTTGTTTTCCGTAATGAAAAAAGTTTTCCCGAGATAGTAACCATGCAGAGCCAGACATACATTCATTTGCCGTATCTCCGTATCAATATTGTATTTATCAAATATTATTTAGCAGAACTACACGAAACGGCGCGGGGTCACAACTGTGTACCAAAGAGATTTTAAAATGATATAGTGGGATATTTTGTTCAAATCAATCTTCGGAGACATGCTAAGATTATTAGCAAAGTGCTTTGTGTTTACTTTACTCATTGAAAGGCTATCAAGCCCAGCGCAGGTAAATGTTGAGTGAATTTTCCTCAAGCCACGTAATCACAGGTATATATGCTGTCATTTAACTGTTTATTAAATAAACCCCTGTAAACATTGTAATAGATGTCATTTTTTACAAACCCTATCTTATTACTTAACGTTTTCTTTTAACAAAATATTTTTATTTAAAAACGTCAGTGGTTTTTTAGAAAGGGGGTAAATGAGGGAGGATCGTTAAATTATAGATAATGATTAACCGACTTTAAATTTTATAAAATCGTTGTACACAAGGCCGAATATGAGCCAAAAAAAACTTAGCCAATCAAAGTCACGTATGCCATCCGATGCCTCAAGTTCTTTGTTTATTATAAGAACTTTTTTCGTCCAATTAAATTAATTTAAAACAAAAACAACCACCTTACATGTAAAAGAAATTGACCTGTTTGTTTTATTCGATAAGCAAAGCTTAAGCTATTTGCTAAGCAATGTCTCTAGCTTATTATTGGAGTTTCACAAGTTTATTACGTTTATTAATACAGACGATCCAACGCGCAAAATTTTCTATATATACATTTTATAAAAATAAAAAGTAAGTAAAAAATAAAGGAAATTTTAAAAAATGTTGTACATTTAAATTCTAGCATATTTCATACTAAAGGATGGATGTGAGACCGGGAAGTGTGGAAGATAACGACAACACAAGCCACGCGATTGTGTAAAATATTTGTAGCTTCATTCTTAGTTTGTTCATACTGAGACCGAGCACTTTGGATTCTAGATTTTATTTAATTATTTATTATTTTATTTTTTTACTTGTAATATAATGGTCTTGTCGTCACCTCTTTGTAATTTCACCTAGCTCCATACAACAATGTGCATAGTAAATTTAACTTCATCATCCGTCATGTATATGTTAAAAATGTAATAACAGCTTTGAAATATACGGAAAACACCAATGTGTAACCCCCCCCCCCGTTTAAAGTTTAATATTCACTGAAAATCATAGAAAAGACCTAATATATCCATTTTGAATTTCTGAAGACAAATAATTTTTCTAAAAATTCGTACAGATTCATTGGCTTGGGTACAGAAGGAAGACCTATATATGCAAAAAGACAACTTTTAAATTTCTTCATGAAATCAAAATATTCTATTCATTGTCCGGAGTTATCGGCTGTCGCCAGGGTAAGACGAGGTCACAATGGCGTAACCAAATTAAAGGGTGATAAAAATCTACCAATTGATACTATAGACTGTTATTGATAGCTCTCAAAATAGTGTTTACTCAAAGATTTAAAGTGACCGATCCGTTACTAATTCAGATATTTAGTATAAGTCTATCCCACCTGTTTACCGTCCGAAGTTGTGATGTAACCGGCGCCTCAGACACGACCGCAACCGCCCGCGGTACAAAGGAGAGTGTATACTTAAAGAATGATCTATTAACTGCTTTAGGAATTAAGTCCACATGCAACTTTCTGAATGTAAAAAAATTATCCTGTCTTAAATAAACCATTTATTCATACGATATACTTTCTGGCAAAGTTTAAAATGTTGAACTGGATTAAAGATTTGGGTTAGATGTTTTTTGGAATGGTTTCTATTTTTTAAACAGAATTTAAACGTGACAGCAATATTATGTGCGATATAGTTTTAGAACTGAGTTTCATTTAAAACATAGACAAAACGAATCTGTACTTTATTATAAGATTTATTTTGTTCCAGTTAAAAGGTCCCATCACAATCCTGCCCAAGACTATACACCCGTTGCCCAATCGAATCCAATAGTCCAGTCCAATTTAGTCCAGATTTTCCATTTGCCGTAGACGTACTAGTGAAATGTATTGCTGACGGGTTACGAACTTTTACGGCCAGACTGAATCGAATTTAACTTAATCAAACGTGTAAAATGATTACAGATTTATGAAGAATTTAGATTAACCTGTTTTAAACTACAAAATTGTCTTATTTTGTTCTTTAAAATGCATCATTTTAGTTATAAATAATCAACGTTTTAAGAAGAGATTTAAAACGATTTGAGTTTTTTTGCAATGAACATTTATTTGCGACTTTCAAAAACTTGACATTTTTTTCCTAATGATAGGCATAGTTGGCCTTATCAATGGATTTTATAGGTTGAAATATATTTAGCCTGTGACAGTCTAGATTATAAGTGTTTTAATTTTGGTTTAATCTTGAATGAGACGGTAAACATCATATCACTAACACGCTTTTTGTATAGCTAGATATGCAAAACAGATGAAGATTACAATTAACATTATTTTGAAAAGAAACCGTTTTTTCATAAGGTATGCCCAGGGCAGATGGCAAAAAAAAAAAAAAAAAACCAAGAAACGGAACTTAAAAAAAACCTCGAGGTTGGTTGAAGTAATGGTGTTTTACGCCACAGTCATAATTTGTCACTTATGTTGCAATTGATTCGACCTGTTCCTAGACGGTGTAGGAAACCGGAAGTGCCCGGAGAAAACATATTTTCGGCAAGACATACTAGCAAATTATACCCATACTAATGGCCTGACAGAGCGAGATTCGAACAAAGCCGTTAAGGCATTTTTTTTTATTCTTAAGCATGCATTACATTACCATCCGCTGATCAACATGTACGATTTGTATTTGTGAAAGAGAGATTAACATCAGCAAATGTCGGTATTAAAAGATTTGAAATGTAAATATTTTATAAATGTTGAAAATACTTCCGACAGTTTAAGTAACCCTCCTGCATTAATATTACATATATTTTAAGGACAAGATCGTAATATTATGTTTAACTATTCCTTATTTAAATATGTTTAACAGTTATAACCCCATTTTGAATCGATTTGAATTCATATCGTGAATGTGAACATGCGCTAATAAATCAGAAAAATTTAAATTTATGTGTGTGCATTAGGTTTTTCAGTCTAATTTTCATAATTTATACCTTATACGATCTGAGAGAGTTTTTTTTAGATGTGAATTTATAAATTGCATACCTTATGGGCATATAATTGCAATAATTTAAACTCATTCCATGAAAATATAACAAGGGGGAAACGGGGATTGAAATTGAAGCGAAAAACAAAAGAGTTTGTTTGAATTTTTAAAACACGAAACGAAAGAATATTGTGATGCGAAGAAAAAGAATAGAAACATGTATGTACTATTAATAAAATATTTTTGAAAAATGAAATTAAAAAAGAAGAAAAAAGTATAAAAAAAAATATGTAAAAGAAAGAAGGAAAGACGAAATCCAAAACTTTTACATATAAATTTGAATATAATACACGCTACAAAAGTGTTGTAAAACTGGAAATATTGATATTACAGGAAAATAAAAATAATTAATAAAAGGAAAATCAATTTCATACTTTATAAAAGAAAAAAAAGTGTAAAATACAGACACAATAAATAAATAATTAAATGAATAAATAAATAAATAAATAAATACTCAAAATAATAATTGTAAAAAAAAAAAACGAAAACGATAAAGAAAAAACGACAATGAAAACAAAAGAAAAGTTTAGTATAGAGAAACATCTCTTGCTTTTAGAACCATTACTTGATATAAAAACCCTTTGGAACTTTAATAACATCAATATTTGGTGAGGAAACAAGATAAAGAGAATTACCAATGTCTGGACGGGGCCCGGATAGAGACCGGTGTCAGATCAAATCCCAAGTGTATCGAGGCCAAGAAAAGTTAAGGGCAATATTTCAACAACAGTCTGCAGCATGATCACAATGTATAAATGTATTTCTGCGCAAGATTAAATTCCAAATGTGTTACGAGGCCAAGAAAAGTTGAGGGCAATAATTTCTCATTTGCACATTAACTACAAACCATCTACTTTATATCTTATTGAACTTTACATCAATATATTCTACTTTGTAACAATTATACACCACTAATGACTCATTAATATTTAGCCAAAGGGTCTAATTTCTGCCTTTGTGATATCTGTCCAGACCTTATGTCTACTTTAGACCAAGCTTCAGAGGTCTCGACGCGACAAATTGACTATCGAACATCATATGATCTTTCTCCTCTGGGCAGCTGTCAGTGATAACGCTAGATGTTACTGTAATAAATGAAAATTCAATATTTATGATTATAATCGAAATGGACGTGGCATCAAGTATCAATATACTGTATGGAATTAATGTTTGGTATTACGTTCTGTGATATTTCGATTTTTCTTTTGAACATGTTTTCAATTAAATGAAATTAAAATTGCCAATTCAATCAAACTTAATTAAACAGTTACTAATTTGTTTAATTTAGCACCGACACACACACACACACACACACACACACACACACACACACACACACACACACGTATATGTATACGAGAGAGAGAGAGAGAGAGAGAGAGAGAGAGAGAGAGAGAGAAGAGAGAGATTATACTCAGTCGGTTTATTTACTTTTTATTTTTAACACTTTGACTGCATTATTAAATCCGTCAACTAAAACGTTTGTCAGAATCAAAGTCTGTATATTTATTTATATTTACATGCTAAGTTGCCTGAAGCGAAACTTTTATATTAAAATCCAGAATATAAAAAAACGCATCTGTAACTAAATCTAATTAATATTAAAACCACCAATGCCTGGAAAACACAAAGATGTTAATTCATTGTCGGTGTCTTTGTTTATTTGTACAAAATGTGATCAAGTTTTTTTTTTTCAAGTTTCTTTACCTTCTCACACTGAAGTTTATCAATACAGAGAATATATATATACAATACATTATACAACAAACACACTATACGATGCATGTGCAAGTAATTGCAATAAAATATTCGCTTAAGTAACTAACCCGGGGGACTGACCCTCTCATTGACCATTTTAATAAATTTACATAATATATTAAAACAGACAATTTGGTAACAGAAAAAAGTTGATTAAAATTTATAGTATTTGGTCTTTTTCTAAAATAAAAAGGAATATAAATATTGTGTTTTGGAAAGAAAGTTTGCAGTTCATGATATATTGAAATTCATCTCCCAGTTCTTTGCACCACAAATTACACTGTCTCTCATTTCTAAGTATGTTTTGTCATCGGCTCATTTTTTTGGTAATTGTGAAGCATTAAAACTTTGTGATTTTGTAATGCGTTTGATACAAACCAACGTTATTTTGGTATTGTTAAACCAACTGCACTTTGGTATCCATTAAACGCGTCTGTAAAATGAATACAGAACACGATATATACAGCTCTTTATTGATCAACAATCTGAGAGACATACATATTGTTTCAAGTTCAGCTTAATTTGCATATCTCGAGATATATCATTTTAAAATAAAACACACCTACGATTTAATGGCTATAAAATTTAAATGTCAGAATATCTAATGTTCGTATGGTAATACATTTTGTATTGCAACTTAAATCTTGTATCATAATTATTATTTTGTATTTATGCATAACATATTATTTATTGAATGCTAAAACCACAGTCTGATTTGGGCGTCATTGATTTTTTCCTTTTTTTCTTTTATTTCTTCTTTTTTATTGTTGAATTCTGGTTTTTTTGGGAACTTAATTTTAGTATTTCTTTATTTTATGCAGCTCTATAAAGATTTATTTCTAAAAGAATATTTTTCTTGAAAGAATGGCATCGTTGTATCGATATCGCATAGAAAGTCGGAATTTCTTAGGCGTATCGTTAATATTTACATTCCATAAGCATTACTGTTACAAATACTTTACCAACACACCAGGACAAACCCCCTTAATGTCAAGTGTCCGTCCACAGTCAGAATATATATGTCATTAGGTACTCACCACTTTTTCTGTATGTGTTTTTGACATGGTTTTAGCCATTGCTATGTACTAATATTTGTAATTATATAGTTATTTTAATATTCACATTAGCCTTATGTGCGGTTTAATTCATTATAAAACATTTGTAATTAAAGTAATAAATTATTTTTATATTTCCAGGTGAAAAAGACAGTTCTGGTAGCTATAGCGTGCCTTATTCTAGAGATGACATACCAGAAGAAAATAGTCCGGAGAAAGACTTGTGGTTCAAAGCTGCAGTGATAGCCGTTCCCATAGCAGGCGGATTTATATTAGTCTTGTTGGTGCTTTTAGCTGTGCGCATGCTCAGAACAGACACCCGGCGGAGTAGACAGTTAATCCAATTCCGCCGAGAAAGGACTAGTTTAACAAAAGCACAGCTTTATGTTACGGACCATTTCAGTAGTCATAAAAAGCCGGAAAAGAATTCCTCCTTTTTTGGAGAAAAATATAATAGTTTATGTAAAGAATCAAATACGAACAACATTAAAGTGGACAAAGATGGGAAAATATATGAAAAAGTTAGTGACAAATCTAAGAGGCACACACCCTCTCTAATTGTGTGGGGTAAACCTTCCAAAAGTGACTTTGCAACTATTGTGTAGTCTTGTTTAAATAGTGCCTTTCTGTTTTTAAACAAACAGAAGTAAAACGTGCCAAAATTTTTGTAGTTCGTCTGGAAACCGCTAGATGTCACTATATGATAGTATTTCCTTTTGTCTTTTGATATTTTTCTTTCCCCCCTGTACTGCTTTCAAAACATTGAAAAGTTTGGAGTATATATCAGTATGAAGAAAATCTTTTTTAAAGGTTCCCAATAACACAGTAGTATATATACACAACAAGATAATGTTCGGAATAAATCGTGATTTTATGTTTAAGTATATATATATATATATAATATATATCAACTCTACAACAAAATGGACAGCTACACTTAGTCCAAAAATTATTGACTGATGCTTAATAAAGCTTCAGGGAAATCCAGAATTACTATTTTAATCTTTCTGAGACTAAATTCCAAAAATAATAGCATGCCTTTGATTAATCAAGTGTAACAGGATTACAAATTTAACATGTTCAAAAGTCAGATTTCGTAAAAGTTAATAACCGAGGGATTATACACGTTTACTTTGGCTTGAGATGAAACCCTTTTAGAAATCATTTAATTCAAATTCGTTTAGAAAAGCGTAAAATATTCTTAAACAATCTACAAATGTTTTGGCACTAAATTAACAATATGCATTCATACATGAAAGAGTGAGTTTTAACTTTAAAAGTATTTTGTGTTTAATTAATTTTCTTGTTACAGAACTGATGCGTTTATGGAAAAAAAATCAAAGGAATTTAATGTACGGATTTTGAAATCTAGAAAGCGGGGAGGATAAATATAAAAATTTGAAAAAAAAATCGAATCAAAGTTGATATTTCAATTTAAATGTCATTATTCAAAGAAAAAACGAAAATATAAAAGCGAAATATGCTTTTATACTATAAACGTTTAATTATTTATATCTAAAAAGGTTTTAAATTAAAGTAAGATAATAAATGCATTTTGAAATTGAGAAAAACCACTTAGATGCAGTACAATTTCAATATATCTAAATAACTGAAAGCAAATGTAAAATAAATTGATGTGTTGATACAAAATCAACACTTTAATGTTAACAATTAATAGAGTTTTAATAAAAAGGTAACAGGTATTATGTGCAAAATGGCATAACTGAATTAATGGATTTTTTTGATAAAAGCTAGCTCTTATATTTGTAAAATCAATAATGTTTTTTGTTAAAAGCTAACACTTAAAATGTGATAAAAGGCTTACAATGTACAAAGAAATCAATGTTATTATAGAATTCTGTTTTATAAACTTAAGATTTTGTATGTATCAGTATTGACCGGAGAAAAGATCAAATTTGTCAGATAATGCACGTATAATTGAAACAGTTTTGTTTATATCAACGCATGATTTTGCCGAGAAGGCATTAATACCAAGAATTGAATTCCCCAGAGCCCCACGTGACATCTCATAGTGTTTGTGCGGGACAATTATTTCTATTGGCAATGGAATCGAATAAAGTGACGTTTCCCCGTAATACCGATGTTTTTTTTTTTTCGGGAATATTTGATATAAACGTTATCCATTTCATTCCGCACAAACTGTTAAGAGGTATTGATCACGTGGTACGCTGACAAGTTCATGTTTATTTACACTAAGGTTCAATGGTCAATTTTGCCAATCATAATACAAGTGCTAACTCTAATTATTATGTTTCATATTTCTTACTTATTACACTTATTGCTCAGCATATATTATCCGCTTTGGCATTTGATTTAGGTTATAGTGACGTAATAGATGTACAGTCCCAGTCAAACTGATGATTGTAAACATTGTTTTTTTTTTCTATACATTTAAAGCCATGGTTTTGGTACATGGAACATTTCTTGGACCTTCTCATCTGAATTAATTTAATTCACTGCATAATTAAAAATGAAGTACTGAAAAACAGGATGCAATATTTTAGATTTTGAACATAATTTTAATTCTAGTAATCAATTGATTTCGAAATCAAAATCACTGTTTGATTACTTAGCCATTTTGTATAAAAGGGCAATCAGTGAGTCGCGGATAATCTCTTAAGTAGGAAATGACGACATCATACCAGAAATGACGTCACAGAAGCGCACAAAATGTTCTAGTTTTCTTTTTCGAATTACATTATTTTCCAATGATAGTTTTGTTGTTAAATGTGAAAGTGTATATTATGAGTGTAAGAATGAAGAAGTGGATTGAAGGATGAATAATGAATACATAGATGAATGATAGATTTTAGAATAAATGAATGTTTTGATGGATAAATGGATGGGCGGAAATGCTTGAATATATGGATAGATGTATGAAAAATAAATGCGATGAAAGCTTATGTGATATATCTGTGTTTAAAAGTATGACAGACTAAGATGTTAAATATGTGTACGAAGTATTTTTGTTAAAGATATTTGAAGATAAAGTTATTTATTTCATGAAATAATTTATAATTGAAAATAAAAAGTTACTTAAAATATGACACAATGTGTTTGCTTTTACATGATATAAACCTACAGTACAGAATCTGTCAGAAGTTAGACACTTAGCATACAAAAAGGAGCCGAGACTCTACTGTGGAGGGACTGATCCATAGATATCTATTGGTCAAGAAGCTATATGTGTCTCGGCCCCTCGGCAGCTGAGGCTGTCAACGGCTCGACAGCTCATTCTGTCACTTGGCAGCTAATTCGTCCACTAGCTAACGAGGGGTGGAGCAGCTAACGAGTGGTCGACGGTGAGCTGCGGATTCGGCACTTATTCGTAAGCTTAGTGTTTAACTTTCGAAACTTACTCTAAATATGAAAGGTTCCAGCTAATTTACAAAAAAATCACCTATAACACAGCACAACAAAACAAACGAAAATGCAAGGAATTTCGAATAGCGACACAGAACACACGAAAGGAGAATTGAAAAGCACATGACACATTTCAACCTAGTAAAGCGCCTGTTCAGAGCGGTCTTAAGAACCACCTTACGGATCTTATTCCCTTGCTATAGGTTGGAATCTAACTTGATCAGAACCTTATTTAGAAAGTTTGTCAATTCGCCTGGATAAGTCCAGTGGTTGTCTACGGGTACTCCGGCTTTCTTAACCACCCTATAACTGACTTTATTAATACAGGTGAAATGATCTTAACTGGAAGTTCAGTAATGGTGTTTAACCTTCAATCAAGAATATTTCACTTATATCGGGACGTCGCCAGCTATCGCCGAAAGTGCTGAGATTTGCCTGTACGTTGCACTGATGGCATTATACAGCAGGGTTCTTTGTCGTGCCATGCCTTCCTTGACTTTCACTTCGTAATACCGAATGCTTGGCGAAAGAACAGTCACTATCAACTTTTAAATCTTTGGTCCGACCCAGTCTGGGTTCGAACCCACGATCTCCCATTTACGGAGCAAGCACTCTACCAACTGAGTTACTGCAGTGGGGCGTAAAGCATTCACCGAAAAGAACCAGTAGAGATCCTTTTTCAAAGCTCTACGGATATGGACTATCGTCGTAAAATAGTTGTATTTTATTCATGGCCTTTAACTTTTAAAAGAATAGGAACGCATTATTTTGGAATACTTTTACATGCGGCAAAATAACCCGGATCATTATGTTAAGATCACCATTTTGTTAAATATGTCAAACACCCATCCGATGCTGGTGGTTGTATAACGTGTTTATTTTGTGTTTTTTATTTTCACTATGGTAGCTTAGTTGGTAAGGTGGTTGTTCTGTATCTGTGAGGAAGAGGTTCAAATCTGTGTTTATTCTGACCAAAACTTGACCTATTTTGCCAATATGTAAAAATCTTAAACCGGTAGTAAATTGTTGCTGTAAATGCGTCATGCAACACGCAAAAGGCCTCCCCACATATTGCCCTAAATGCACAGGAAAGGACACACATTTCTCCCATCCCCCTAAGTTTGAGATAATAATTACCAATGGAAGAAACGGTGGTAGAAATTTCTTTCTCCCATCCCCCTAAGTTTGAGATAATAATTTCCAATGGAAGAAACGGTGGTAGAAATTTCTATCTTCACCTCCTCGTGCTGTTTATCTTCCCCTCCTCGTGCGACCGGAACTACTTTTTTATCTTCTCGTAACTTCCTCCACTGACAGGAGCAAGTTTAATCACAATTTATTTCAATAAATTATTAAAATGTTTTTCTGTTATAATTTTTCCTGTTCTCATGTCGCAGCAAAGCTAATCTTCACGTTATGTATGCACTACATACTACTTGCGGAATAAGATGTACTTTTAAGTATAGCTATATCTTATATAGGTCAAGGTGCGGAGTTTTACATTTTCTAAAAATACTCCCCGACAGCTGATCATTACATGTAGTTTTCACGATTGTTTTTTCCCTTTTTAAAGTGACTATGTAGGAATTCCCTTTTTTTTCAGCATACCACAGGTATGCTAGGATTCGAAGCCGGTCTTTTTAATGGTGGTATTCTTTTTCTGATTTAGACGGACATTTAAGAGATAGAAATTTCTGTCAGCCATTCGTGTTTTTCGTTATATTTGCCCAAAATTGTTAATGGTATGGGAGAAAAAGAATCAATCATATGTGTCAGCGGTAGATAGAGGTATCCCACCCTCGTGGGCAGATTTTTTGTGTCTGGAACGAGGCTGACACAAAATCTGCCCACTCGGGAGGGATACCTCTATCTCCCACTGACGCATATGATAGATTCTATTAATCTTCACCTCCTCGTGCTGTTTATCTTCACCTCCTCGTGCGGCCGGAACTACTTTTTTTTTTTTTACTTTTTAGCGATTTAAAAGTTCTGTTGTTTTGTGAAAAAAGTTTAATCAAAATCTATTTCAATAATATTATTTAAATGTTTTTCTGTTATAATTTTTCCTGTTTTCATGTTGCAGCCAAGCTAATCTTCACGTTATGTATGCACTACATACTACTTGCGGAATAAGATGTACTTTTAAGTATAGCTATATCTTATATAGGTCAAGGTGCGGAGTTTTACATTTTCTAAAAATACTCCCCGACAGCTGATCATTACATGTAGTTTTCACGATTGTTTTTTCCCTTTTTAAAGTGATTATGTAAGAATTCCTGTTATTTTCAGCATACCGCAGGTATGTTAGGATTCGAAGCCGGTCTTTTAAATGGTGGTATTCTTTTTCTAATTTAGACTGTCATTTAAGAGATAGGAATTTCTGTCAGCCATCCGTGTTTTGCGTAATATTTGCCCAAAATTGTTAATGGGATGGGAGAAAAAGAATCAATCTGTCAGTGGTAGATAGAGGTATCCCACCCTCGTGGGCAGTTTTTTTGTGTCTGGAACTCGGCAAAGTCTCGGATACCTCTATCTACCACTGACGCATATGATAGAGTCTATTATTCTTGCCCTTTGACTCCTGATGTAACCAATGAATCGATCGATCAATCAATCAAGAAATCAGTTAGTCAATCAGCCAACCCACCAATCAATCAATCAATCAATCAATTGGGCCTTTATTTTCATATTCACGCGATAATATAGGTTAGTTTCTCTGGCAAGTGTAAACGTTTTTATTATTAACATCAGATGTTATTCAATTAAGTATGTAGTTGCAATGCGAGAAAAAACCTCTTGATTTTACTAAGGTTACTATGGTAACGGTTTTATCCTTTATTAAAATTCAGACTTTTTAATATTCCCTTGTATACTAAGATTAATTCTCTCTGATTTTTTCTCAATTATATGATAAAAACATATACATTTTAATTTTGTGCTTGGTACTTATGGCAAATAAGCTCATTTTATATAAATTCTGTCAAATGTCAACGTAAAAACTCAACAAAAATACACATTAGTATTATTCATAAAAATCCCACGGTTGTGTCAGTCTTATTCATTTAATTTTAAAAAACAAAACTGGCGCGACAATAAAATTTAAGACCCATTCAATATCTGTTTTTGCATATTATGTCATTTTAAAGCATTATGCATTTCTCAAACAGTCAAACGCTACTCATAATTTGGTAATCAACCAAAAAAACTCGCTCATTTATAGACCTTTTTCCGGGATTTTGGCGTCGGAGATCATTGATTCAACTATCGTCAAGAATTGCGGTCGACTCCTGTCATATACCAAGCGTCATAATTATAATTTAAATCAATGTAAAATAAAAAATCAAGGATTTATAATCAAGTTACTTTTAAAGCCGCGCATGTACGTGCAGTTCTAACGTTATTACCATAAATATAGTGATTTATTACGCATAATTGTTAATTGCAAATTTTACACGTCATTAATTAGTAATTGGTTTCCGACAATCCGAGGATTTGAATGTTGTTTTTTTCCATTTCATTGCAGACTGTATTCATTTTTCCAGCTTCTTTCAACTTTCTAGCATTCCAAGTACCAATCCTGTACTCTTTTCGTAGATCAATCCTCTGGTTTCTTCAGTAGCATGCTTAACATCGTCAGCCTGGTTGCTCACTGTGCGACGCGCTCCTTGGTCACCCGCGCGACGAGCGATGCGATATGGTTTGTTTTTAGGTTGTCGATTCATGAATTGCGACTATTCGTGAAGAGTGCCACGGCTGATCAGTAATGACCATTCCGTAAAAGAGAATGGGATTAATAATTTAAGTAATTGTTCAAAAACCAAAAGGTGAATATCATGACTGTCTGAAAGGTTATTTGTATTTGGTCTAATGTCCGTATAAAGCGGTGTGTTGTATTTGGACTGATGTTAGTTCAAATGGTAAATTGTTTTTGGTCTAATGTCTGTCCAAATGGTACGCTGTTTTTTTTTTTTTTTTTTTTTTTTTTTTTTTTTTTTTTTTTTTTGGATTAGAGTGGAGTAATGGTGTTATACGCCCCAGTCAAGATTCTTTCACTTATTTCGATGCTGTCAGTTCTGAGATGGCGAAGGAAACAGGAGTGCCCGGAGAAAACCACTGACCTTCCGCAACCGAACTGACAAACTTTTTTCACACAAGGATCTGTCCCGAACTGAATTTTGGATTGATGTCCTTTCAAATGGTAAACTGTATTTGCTTTGATATCCATTTAAATAGAAAACTGTATTTGATTTGATGTCTGTTTAAATGGAAAACTGCATTTGATTTGATGTCCGTTTAAATAGAAAACTGCATTTGGTTTGATGTTAGTTCAAATGGTAAAATGTATTTAGTCTGATGTCCGTTAAGAAAGTAAACACTAGTATATTATTTAGTCTTTTAAAAAAATTCTTTAACGCCACTTTTACTTGTAATTCCCTTAATTTCATAATTTTAAATACCAAATACTTTATCTCATTATCATTCGGCCCACTCATATGGTTGCCCAGTGGTTCATTAGAATTTAGCCGAAGGTCACATACAGCCGGTTATTGCGTATGAAGTCTTCTTAAATGGTTTATGTTGCCCACAGTTTATATACGGTATTTATCCTAACAATACAACTACAACTGTAGGTTTAAGGTGCAGATGCTTGGGTTGTCTAGTAAAATGTGGAGAAGGGCACTTTGTGTCATATTAGGGATTTGATTTTGACAGAACAGATGAATATCTCCAATCAATATGTTATAAGTTTGAATCGATACGTTTGTGGCTTAGCTCATGTTGTTTTAATTTTTTTCCTGACTATGAACACATGGGGAAGAATTCTGGTCACTTTGCTCATTTGCATATTCGCCATCTTGAATCGAGCACAAGCAATTATCCTACAATAGCCATATAGAGGGACATTAAAAAAAACTAGCAAAATAGTGTTATATAGGGAAACCCGGGCAATTTGCCTAGATTGATTTTTTAACCTAACACCGTTTACATTACAATGCATAAATTAAAGTTGAAATTCAAACCAACCTGTAGGTTCCTTGGATTATCAAAAAATCGAAGCGGTGGCTCTATCAAATTACATTATGAAATTGTCAAAAAGTGAATTTTCAAAATTTTTATCACTCTCATACACATAGTTTTGTTCGAGTTTTGTCAGTTGCCTAGATGGAAAATGGAACGGCAGTGAAAGCTTGACCGGATTTAAAACATTTTTTGTAGATAACTATAATTTTGTAGGTTCCCAGAACAAAATAAAATAGCAGTGTATTGCATTTTTCTAATATTTCGTCGAGGCCCCAAAAGGGACGTCAAATAACGTTCTTACTGATGAGGAACAAGTTGTTACCGGCGAGTCATGATTTCTAAGTAGGAACAAAACTTTACTTCGACACCGGTTATTGATGTGTAGAATTGAGGCCCGAAGAAGGTTTTTTTTTTCTAATCGATTTGTAAATATTATTTTCCGCCCTCTTGTTTTTATTTTAAATCTTTCGCCGATCAAACTTAACGTCACGTGACATTATTACGTCATAGATAACAGTTGAAGCACTTGAAAAAGTGACCGATTTTCTTCCGTATGATTGTTGTCTACTCCTCTCATGTCCGGTAGATGGCGTTGATGTTTGTGGTTGACGTTTGCGTTGGTGTGTGAATGAATTCCGTCAGTGTTGGAATGTTAGTTTAAAAATGGTTTATGGGGTATCTGAGTGTTCTAAAGTGCGATTACGGATTACAATGTCTCTCATAGCTTAGGCTCGAATCCAACTCGGGTGGATCCTATAGTGTGAAAAAAGTTTGTCGGTGGTTTTCATCGGGCTCTTCGGTCTCTTCCATCATCCCAGAACCGACCGCCTCGATATAAGTGAAAAATTCTGGAATGGGGCGTAAAACACCAATACCCAACTCAACATAATTTTTTTTTCAAATTGAAAACAAGATATTGTTGTACCCATCCACTTAAATATAAGCTTTTGTTACATTTTGTGATCATTTTGAAATTAACAAAGATAATTTTCTTTCCTTTTCGAGAACAAAATGTAAAATGGTTTTGCATAGAAAACAAAAACAGTATTAATTTATTTTTGATAAATTATCTCTTTAATCACGATAACAATTATTCGTCACTATGACGTGGAAATAAAGCCAGATGTTGGATCTCTATTGTCAATAAAACAGTTTGTTATCAGGCAAAATGTTACATCGCACGTGTCGCTTTTGTTTTATTACCATGACACGGGCGTGCTTTGTGTACTTTGAGCTGAGATACATAATATTGTATACTAAAAAACTCCAAAAAACAAGTATTACCAAAAGCAACTAAAATGAATGTTTTAACAAGCGACATCTATACGTCGTTTATAAAATCAAGCACAAACATAACATGTACCGGTTAATGTTTAAATCAGAATCCCAAAAACAAAGTAAAAACTATGAAAAATTTAGTTCAACACGTGAATCCAACAAAGGAAGTAAGGCCGGATTCTCCATAAGATAAGCACTTCTTGTCTACCCGCCACTTGTGAACTAAAATTGAAAATGAAAGAAACATGGAAATCATGATCACTTATCAACAATACTTTGATGACAGCAATAAAACTTTTTGAGGGCCTTGATATAATCTAAGGCTTGCAATATCTCTGATGTCAAAAATTTATTTTTATAAGCAGTTGCGTTGTTGTATAAAGTTCCCGTAGTGGGAACAACCTTTACAATAACGTATTTACTGTGAAAAAATACACCATAAGCAGGTACATATTGCTGCATAGACAAAGGAAAGTTGAAAAATACTCATCATGTTTGTCATTCGCTCATTGTGTCATTTGTGGCAATTTCATATCTAAATGTCATTTTATGAGTTATTTTTATTATGGTTTTCTGTTCTTATCACATAGTTTATTTTAAACAATTTAAACTTCTGCATGAATATTGATGGAAATAAGAATTTCTGGAATACATGTGACTGAAAAAATAAAAATAAATAAATATTTAAAAAACACTATTTATAGTAAGTAATTAGATGTATTCTTGTCAAACAGAACTATGTATTCGAAAAAAAAATTAATAGGCCGTTTGTTTGTATATTAAACTGATGGTAAACAATAATTAACCACATTTTTTTGATTATTATTTTAAGTATTTAAACGTGGTCAGTGAATGGTACTGTGATTCTTATGCACGCGGTAGACATCTCGGACCCTAAATTAAATAAAATTATAGATAAACTGATGAAAAACTACATTGCTTTTATTAGTAATGAATCGCTAACATCATGTACTAATGAAATACTGATCTTTGATAATGTTTTTGTGGAGCATGTGTATCGTCCTGCGTTTTTTTAAAATTAAGATATAACGTTAAGCAATGAAAGCATGTACTGTTGTTTTGTAAGCAAGCTTTGAATTGGTTGGCAAGCATGTACTGTTGTTTTGCAAGCAAGCTTTGTATTGGTTGGCAAGCATGTGCTGTTGTTTTGTAAGCAAGCTTTGCATTGGTTGGCAAGCATGTACTGTTGTTTTTTTTAAACAAGTTTCGTATTAGTCGTAAAGCAAAGCACACATGTTTAAATTGTTTCACTGTTGGCAAGACCAATGTCTGTGTTTTATATATAACACATCTAATCACAATAAATTGAAAGCACGCTCTTAAATGCGGTACTGCTTTTTTTACTGCTCGGTTAGCTATTTTCACTGTTAATCTGGAATTTCCGAAGGACTTAATTTGCTTAATGTTGTCGAAGTCTGCGTCGGCGTCGGTACTTTTTAGCAAGAGATTGTTAGCATCGTTGACGTGGAAAATGTACATTCATCATATACTAAATATGATTGTAAAACTGAACACGAATTTGCCATACGACGCAGAACTTTGGGTTATAAAATATAAATTTAGTACATTATTTACAAATGACATTTTTATTGAGCAAACAATAATTAATTATTAATATATATCATAAAACCATGTTAATGATGCCATTGCTTGTTTTAACATCACGAATATGGCTCAATCAACGTGTTTGTTCATATGTCACTGCAATGTACAGAGAATTTTTTTTTTTTTTTTTTTTTTTTTTATGTGATGTTGTCATATCAATATGCCGATATGTTTTTGTCGTGTAAGACGTTGTATATGTTATAATTCTTGGTTAATGTTTCATTCCATCCCTGTGTTTTTCGTTCAGTTTTTAGGCTTTGTGTGACTAAATGTGACATTGATGTGTTTCTCTGGTAGTAATTTGTTTTTGTCCTTGACTGTTTGCCAAAATGTCAAACAATTCTAAATGTTAACATCATGTCAACAGAATCGACCTATGCCAAGCAAACTAACAAACTTACACACAAGGATCTGCCCCGAGCGGGATTCGAACCTAGGCGATGAGAGTGAGAGGCATTGTGACACATAAACCAGTGCTTTAGACCATTCGGTCGTCAACGTCCCCTATGCAGCAGAAAGGAGTAGTTCAAATTACACGGATGTTCTAAAGAAACAAATTGGAACACTATAGAAACTGAAAGTGCATTTTGTTAACACGAGTCAAGACAATTACTTAAGCATTTCTTTAACAAATAGTAGGTCATGTGTCTATAAGTAGTAAACTACTTGAACACAAAGGCTTTTAAATTTCATAAAAGAATAATTGAATGTTTAAAAAATCAGAAAAAATTAAATACTCTGTGCTGTAATACAGCCTGCAGAGTCGAGTTGTTTAAGCACAATGAATTAATTTTTAGAGCATGACAGAATAGATTGTATAAACATTTATTGATATATTGTAATTTTAATAGCAAAATTAAAATAAAAAGATTTAGTAATAACAACAACATCAATAATAACAACAACACAACAACAACAACAATAATAATAATAATAATATAATAATAATAAAATAATAATAATAATAACGACAACAAAAAACAACAACAACAACAACAACAATAATAATAATAATAATAATAATAATAATAATAATAATAATAATAATAATAATACAACAACAACAACAACAACAACAACAATAACAACAATAAAATAATAATAATAATAATAATAATAATAATAATATAATAATAATAATAATAACAACAACACAACAACAACAACAACAATAATAATAATAATAATAATTATAATAACAACACAATAACAACATAATAATAACAATAATAATAATGATGATGATGATGATAATAATAATAGTAGTAGTAGTAAAGGTGGAGCAAAACCATAGCTTACATTGAAAACCAAATTACCAAATACCAGTATTGATTTAGACACCCGTAGTATTGCAAATTAAACAGCACTAATATTGTAGGCAGAATTGAAATTTCTTTAAAAAAACACACCCGTATAATAAACCACATACAAGACAGAAATAATTCCATAATTAAATTAATAATATTATAAAATATAATTATAAATAAATAATAATACGTTTAAACTTGTTGTATGGAACAAGTGAAATGTACAAACTGACGAGGTGGGGTTGGGGGGGGGATTCAAACGTTTTTAATCAAACCAGCATACAAAATAACAAATGTCTGTACATAAAAACACACCAAGTTTTAACTTAAGCCGCATAAAAATTATTAAAACAGGGTTTTCGAAACCCATCGATTTCTGTTTTGATGTTTCTATGACAACCTTTTGGTATTATATCAGAGCTTTAAGTTTTTGATAGGTATTGTTGCTACGGTACCCGTGGCACACAAGGTGAAAAAAATTTTATAATCTCATATTCATATAAATGTACCATTTAAATATTTGTAATGAAAAACCTTCAAAAGAATGTTTTTGAAATGTGCAATAAAATTTTATTATACCCTTTTCACGATACTGGTAAGAAATATAAATAGAATATTTTAGAGCGGACGTCCAACCTGATCAATTAAGTAAATGTTAGTCTTTAAGTAAAAACATCACCTATTTACATGTTCATGAACACGGAAATCTCAACTCAACCTGTGGTTTTTTTATGCATTTGTCAGTAAAGAAAAACATCACAAATGGTTCAAGAAAAATTGTAACTTATGTACCAGAAAAAGATATGCAGAATTTAGAATTTTTACCAAAAAATTTTTTAAATTCTGAATGTTATGTGCATAATTTTGAATGTCTCCTTTGGTGAAAATTTAAAATTCTGCACATGGCACATGGATAATTCGTAATGTTACACTGTATCTAATTAAAAATAAGGCAAAAATGATTTACGATTGAGATCATACCCTTGGTTTAATAAATCTTAGCCAGTTTTCTATTTTTTAATTGAATGAATTGGATAATAAATATCATTTACAAATGTTGAAAATATTTTTATTATTAATACATTACTCATTACTCATGACAATTTGTCATTATCCACGTTAGAATTAAATGAATTACCAATTTTAAAATAAAAATAATAACATTGCTAATTTGCACACGATAAGTCGTCTAAAACAAATGTATCTACAGTACATTCACATTTAGGATTTAAACAATGTCCCTTACCTAGTAGCTCTCTTCTCTGCAATATACATGTACCTTACTGAAATTTTTGTGAATAATTTTAATTTATAAAAATTTAAAATATTATGTTTTCTTAAAATTTATGGTTGACATATATCAAATGGATGTTGATTCATTGTTTTTGGTCGTATCATATTTATTTTAAATTTCAATTCTGTGTATTTATGGGCCACTGGCTGTAAAGTAAAAAGGTTTTGGTTGGGGGGGGGGGGGGGCATACATGTATAATACTATAACTACACCACTGAATATTAACTCCGGTGCTTGTCCACAGTCGGTAATTTAATTTTGTAATGTCTTGTTCGCCAGTTTATTATTATTATTATTATTATTATTATTATTATTATTATTATTATTATTATTATCATCATCATCATCATTATTATTATTATTATTATTATCATCATCATTATTATTATTAACATTATCATCATCATCATCATCATTATTATTATTAACATTATCATCATCATCATCATCATCATCATCATCATCATCATCATCATCATTACATTATTATTATTATTATTATTATTATTATTATTATTATTATTATTATTATTATTATTATTATTAACATTATCATCATCATCATCATCATCATCATCATCATTATTATTATTATTATTATTTATTTGTATTTAGTCGAGTTTTTGGTTGCTTCGATTGTTGCTAGGTAGATATTTTCAGTTTTTCTATATTATCTCACATTTCAAACATCGATATTAGTACTTGTCTTTTGATTAACGAACCATCAATATAAATTTATAAACTGGTTTTTAATTTTTTAAAATTATATTTTAAGATAAATAAGATTTACTAATATTTAAGTAGTATTAAAAAGTCATTATACAATTTGCTTTTGGCCATAGACTTTCTTAAAATTATTTAGTACACTTCCGATGCAATAACCCATTATTTATTTATTTATTTATTTATTTATTTTTTTATCTTTATTTTATCTATGTGAAATTTATACATTTTATATTTATTTATTTCCTTTTTTATAAATATTTTTAAGTGAAAATTTTTAAGAAAAATAGTGATGGTATAATTTAATTAATTAAAAATTATGATAAGAAAATAAAAATAATATTTCCTCTTTTTATTTTAATGGATTTTAATAGAAGTAACATGTGTTACTTTTGAATTTTTATAAAATAATACAGTTCAAAAGTAGCACATGATAGGAGAAACAGGGAAAAAAAAACCACACGAATTAATTGTAAATACAAATTGAATTCAGTGAACATGGGCGATCAAATACATATCATTTAATTTTATTTTTAAAAAGGATGATATTATTTACAATTTGACATGTTTATCTCCGGCTTTCAAGTTTAGAAAATAATTAGACAAATTCGAAAGAAAAATACTGAATATGGCGCCGAAAACAAACTTTATCAAACAAATATCCGTATGGGTTTAATTATTCACGCTAGATCAAAACAGATTTATTTTTCTTTTTTCCCCCAAAATTTTCGAGAAAAAAAAAATCGATAAAGAACACTTATCTCCCTCATGGTCAAACGGTCAAGCAGGCCTGAGGAGACCATATCTATAAGCGATTGCCGACATGTCCGTTCTTAATCGCTTGTGGCGAAATAGTTATCAGGATTTTTTATACCAATCACAAATATCAATAATATTTATATATATACCATATGGCTAATTTTTCAAAATAATTTTTTGTGTCCTCGTGACAGTTGATAAATTATGGCGGCAGATTGTCGGTCGATTCACTTCAATATCTTGATTCGTCCGCGATTATTACGAGCAAAAAATAAACACGTTCAAACACAGGGAAGAAATTAACTAAATATCAGTTATTCATACGAGTTTTTTAAAGGTATGTGCAGGTTACATGTCGCCGAGTAAAGACTTACTACATTTATCATCAGACAGGTAAAAAAATGAAAATCTTTGAAGTATAACGAGAATTTATATATATATATACAGGTATAATAGCGTTAGGTAAATGTCCAAAAACACTTCAGATGGCTCTTTAAGAGCAACCCATTAATAGCTCATTTTAACAGATGAATATAACAGTAAAACATCGTCATTGAGCTCTTCGATAACTTTGCCACCTCGTTCATCACAATTTTACGAAAGCTTATTAGTGCCACTTTTTAAAGCAATAATAAGAAGAAAAGAAGAAGAAGAAGAAGAAGAAGAAGAAGAAGAAGAAGAAGAAGAGAAGAAGAAGAAGAGAAGAGAAAGAAGAAGAAGAAGAAGAAGAAGAAGAAGAAGAGAAAGAAGAAGAAGAAGAAGAAGAAGAAGAAGAGGAGGAGGAAGAAGAATAAAAGTCATACAAACAGAATTTTTAATGAAACATGATCCAGTTTTTTTTTCTCTAGAACACTTTAACTCAAATTAAACAATAAAAATATTTTGGCAAAACTAGAAACAAATTGCAAATTTCACAAACACACTACATGGTCTTAAAAATAAGATGTTAAATTGCCGAGTAGTGTGAAGTTCAGAAAGTAGAATTTGTCTGCCAAAGTTAAAGATAGTATTGGTTAAGAAAATGAATGTTAAACTGGTACCCAGGCTCAATTTTATTTTTGAGTATTAGAGTTAGGTATTAGTAATAACATTGTTGCTTTTAACAATTTGATTCCTGAAAACTTGTTGCTGATGGCAAAAATTTTCAACAATCTTTTGCTCGAATTTACGTGTCTTTAGATTGTTCAGTGCCCTTTATAGTCGAGAAACATATGGTTCAAATCTTTCCTAATTGTATTTTCAATAGATAAAGACCCTTGTGTGTTTGTTGTAACAAACGATTTACAATTGCAATATCTTGACCTTTACGCGAATAATACTTATAGGTGTCTAAAAGCTTTTCATTATACTTTATGCTTTTCTGTATAATGATTTACAGACAAGATTGAAACACTTCAAGAAGTAATTATCAACTGTTTGTAAAAGAGAATCACAAATTATGTACAATACCAGTGGTTAATTATAGTGATAGAGTAAGGTCAATATTCTCAGGTTTCCAACCAACTCAGTGGCTCAGTGGTAGAGCGTCCGCCTCGAGAGCAGGAGGTTGGGGGTTTGATCTAAGTATGGTCAAACGTAAAACTTAAAATTTGTTACTGCTTTCTCGCATAGCACTCGGCATTAGGAAGACATAGTTTCGACTTATTGACCCGGTGCCAGTAATGTGACTGGGGGAGTGGTGTGCATGTCCGCGACAATTTGCCTCGATGAGCTAGCACCTTAACAAACACTCATCCACCCTTATTGCGCACTAGTACCAGTCAGATTTCAATACACATCCCACAACTCACGTATACATGAACTTGTCCTTAGACGAATCCTTAGAGTTTTATAAACTTACTCTTGTGGCGAATAACTGAAAAATTGCTGATGCGACGTTAAACAACAATACTTCAACCAAACATGGTCATTAGTTTCTACAAGCGAATTTTCTCATAACACGGAAAAGCATGTTTAGAGTTTTATAGACTTACTCTTGTAGCGAATAGCTGAAAAATTGCTGATGCGACGTTAAAGAACATTACTACAACCAAACATAGTCATTAGTTTCTACTAGCGAATTCTCATAACACGGAAAAGCATGAATAATCTGATACTGTACTAAGCAAGACTGGAAATCAAACACAAACATACCGATACATGTTCAAATATCAATCCTAAAAGCACAGTAGAATCTATTAAAACTTGCAAATTAAGTTAAACAAGAAAATTCCACCGGATGCTATGGACGGAAAAGCACCTCCTGTCTTGATAGCAGCTAGGTTTCCAAATAGATCTAATAAGATTTATTTTTTTTCAAGAGAGGAAAGAAAATCTGTAATTTTTCAAAATACATGTATTGTTGGAACACGATTAATCATGGCATAAGAACAGGAAAATGGTTATTGCTACAGCATTGTATTAAACAGTATTGTTGCACCTGAGCAACTCATTTGACACAAGCCTAAACATTAAATATGACCAAAAGTGCATATACAAGAAACACTATACTATCTGTATTTAAATTGGATAAAAAACACTTGAAACAGTTATTAATAGCATTATCAACCCTTAGTGAGAATCTAACTGAGGCTGTGAGAGGCGCAACAGTGATATGTAAGCTGATGATGTAGACCAATCGGCATCCGAGAACCTAAATACCAATCAAGATAAGAAAGCTTCTGAAACAATAAAATAACTTACTGAAATAAAGCCGAAACATGATTTTTGCAACAGGGATTTATGATGTGTTAACTATATAAACTTTCTTTTAGCTTCCAATGTTTGCAAATGGTTCAAGTAGACATATTAGCACACGTATTAAGTACTACATTAATTTAAGCAATAACAATAAATAGCTTCATCGGCAGATTACATTTTCACAATAAAACAATGTAAGGACTTGGCAATAGCGAAAACAACAAAGAACAAACAGGTACACATTTGACCACGTACTGAAAAAAAGTTCAACACATATTTGAGAAGGCTGATTATAAGATTTGGACGGTGACTGAAACTGAAACTAGAGTCCTTTTTACTGTATAAAAGAAATGGTAAGTGTTTGAATATATGTGGCATTTCGGTTTCAGAACAAACATTCAATCTTCTAGATATTTTTTGGACAGTGCGTCTTGCAATATATAATGTCTAAAAAAATTAAACGCCAACATTAACCCATGGAGAGCCTCGACTAACTACATGGATTTTATGGGAAGGTAAAGCAAACACATAAAGTTTGATCGTCAAAGAGTCTCAAAAACACCTAAAGCCAGCCTTCTAGAGCCTCACTTAGCAATATTTACTGTGTGTCATAGGGTCTCAACACTTACAACATCACCACTCAGATATCTAGAGCCTAGTTTGGCTATAATGTGGAACAGGTAAAACAAAATTATGTGGCTGATCGTTATAGGGTTTTGACACTAGACCATCAACACCCAGTTATCTAGAGCCTCACTAAACTATTTTGATCGGCAGGTAAAACAAAATTAAATGTCTGACCATTACACGTTCTCAACTCTTTAAATACCAACACCCAGCCATTTAGAGCCTCACTTTACTATTTTTGATGGACAGGTAAAAACAAAATTATATGTCTGATCGTCAATTAGCCAATACAAACTATCTGGAGACTTAAATAAACCGGCATTATATTGAGCGGGTTGGTTATTAGTAATGCTCACATTTATTTATTGAATTATACCAGTATTTAACATATTTGAATATTTACCGCCCAGTCAATATTTGAGTTATGATAAGACCATATGGATCGTTATTGATAGATATTACACCCCAAAGTTTTTATACAGGCTATATTGATTTACATACGGGTATAAGACCGTGTAAAAGGCATGTTAAATAATTGTTTTAAATTGTCTGGAAAATATATATATTACTATATAAATACATAACAATCGGTTATATTAAAAAATCAAAAAAAAAAAAAAAAAACAAAAAACAAAAAAAACAAACAAACACAAAAACAACAACAACAACAACATAATAATAATAATAATAATAATAATAATAATAATAATAATAATAATAATAATAATAATGGTGATAATAATTAATAAATAACAACAACAACAACAATAATAATAATCATCATCATAATCATAAATAATAACCACAACAACAACAACAACAACAACAACAACAATAATAATAATAATAATAATAATAATAATAATAATAATAATAATAATAATAATGCTTTAAAATAATAATTTAACTTGAATACATCAAAAGCTGTTACGTTTTCAGGTTGGTTTGGAAGATATATGTAATTGTGAGCAGTGAGTGTCTAGTTGCTGGAATGAAGTTACGGGAGTAATGGAGTTTGAAGCCCCAGTTTGGATTCTCTCATTTATTTCACAAGACCGCCAGTTCCAGAATGAGGAGAAGACTGCTGACCTTCGGCAAGCGAACTGACAACTATTCTGGGATGTAATTCGATCGTAGGCACGTTTTAGACCAGTCGGTCGCCGAGGACCTAAATATGAAATACTAGGATACTGAATTAGTGTTTAAATGGTTGCTACTACATGAAAGTATCTAATAAAAGCTGAAATGGCAAGTTATTTAGTTAACATTATCAGCTTTGATTCTGTTCCATCAGAGTCAACTTAACTTACATTAAATTTTCATAAATGTTTAAAGTAATATAAACGCGTATTACAATAAACACATGCAAATCAAAACTATTTTCAATATCAGAATTTCTCCAAAAAAATTATAAGATACTTTAAAAATCGTCATTTTTTGTTGTACTTTTAAAATGCATGTAGAATAAAAACTGCATCTGAAAAATATGTATATTGTAACAAAAAACCCCAACAAAGATGAAAACACGATATAGTGTAAACAGTAGAAGAAAACGCAACACAAGACACAAAAAAGAAAAAAAAGGAAGGAAGACGAATACATATGCGGAACACTGCTTGTTATAAAATTTCCTACTTTGAACGAGCAATGGGACTGAATTCAAGTGGCACGGTGCATTTTGGGGATCTTCAAGCAATCCACTAATTTTACAACCAGTCGATAAATACGCACATTTAAAAATTGAACATAAGCCTTTATTACCAAACAATGAAGCAACATTTATTTTAAAAAATGTAATTTTTAAATCATTTTAACATCTTATATTATACTACTTAATCAAAAATAGTTGTGCAATAAATACAAATTAAAGTCTTCTTTTGACTTGCCTTTCCTTTATCTACCAATAGATATTTAAATATTGGTATGGTCACCTCTTTACACACACACGCATACTCTCTCTCTCTCTCTCTCTCTCTCTCTCTCTCTCTCTCTCTCTCTCTCTCTCTCTCTCAGGGCCGTTTGTTTCGTTGTACAGGTATTATTATCTTACACAGGTGTAATGATATATTATTTATAAGTCTTCTATGCTAACAGGTCCTTATATTTGTGATTAACATTTTAATACATATATTTATATATTAAATGTACTTTTATTCAAGAAAACAAATTAATCATTTAGAAAAAAATACAACTAAGTCATAAAGAGAGAATATAATGATTTCGTAGCCTTATAGCTGGTTTACAGAGATAACTTTGCTTTCCATACAGGTTTCAGTGTTAAGATATCACAGTCAACATATCGGTGTGACGGATACATGCTTGGTATAGATTGGTTGTTTAATTCTAGTGTTGCTTTACGTCGCATCAGCAAATTTTCCTTTTTACGTAACCAGGTTCCAGTTTCACAATCATTTCTTAACTAAGTTTTTCCTTAACTTAAATCTGGCAAATATGAATTCTTAATAACTTTATAAATTGTTAAGATATGCAGTTGTTTAAGGTGTCATTTTGAAGATGAATTCAAGCTTATAACATCTGTATTTAGTTTTGTCATCAATATTTACACAAAGTTCCAAAAGAAATTGTCAAAAATTGCTAAATTTAAGTTGAGGAAAGTCTTATTTAAGGAATAATCGTGAAACTGAGGCCAGACCAAGGTTATAATTTCTAGGGATTAATGTAAGAAAAAGTCACTGAAATCGTGTTAGGTGTGAGTTTGTAAAATAGCGCGCAATCAGGTTAATTTTTTTGTTTAGATGCTAACTCCCTGAATAAATATGCCACAGACAAGCATACTATAACTCTTCCCAGTCATATTGTCCTAACACCAGGTAAACCAGTTGATTCTCTGCTCTCATAATACCCAGGCCCAGGCGAGGGTGCACTTCTCTAATTTCAAAAGTATTATGTATAACCCAGCCGAGGTTTGATACTTGACTTCCCACTCTTGATGCGGACGCAGCGAGTGTGTGAGGTAAAGAGTTTTAGAAATACATATTATTAGCCAATGGCTATTAGACAAATGAGCTAGTTAAGAACAATAGTACTTAAAGGACTATACTGGACATTATTTTGCCACCAAATCAAGCATCAACCCAAAATGGATACTAGGCTAGTTGTGTAAACTTGTTTCACCCCTTTTGAATTATTTCTGTTTTAGGTTGTCAGGTACAATTTTGCGTTCATCTGTAAAACTGATTTTAAAAAAAACAATTGTCAATTTTCATATTTTACTCTAAGAACATAATAATAATAATAATAATAATAATAATAATAATAATAATAATAATAATAATAATAATAATAATAATAATTATTATTATTATTATTATTATTATTGTTGTTGTTGTTGTTGTTGTTGTTGTTGTTGTTGTTATTAATGATTAATTAATTAACTTATTTACTTATTTATTTTTTTGTATGTGGAACAAACACTCTGGTTGAACCTTCCCCTATGTGATAAATACGTGATCATTTGATATATTGTCGAATTGAACTTTTACATTGTAGACGTACACAGATATGTTCAGAATGATGTCACTTAATTTGTTTTTAGAGTTTAAAACTGTCACGATTATATTGCTAAATCTTTTCTCTCAGTATTCATACATGTATGCACATATATTTAACCTAACTTGGATGGTACAATTTTTATGTGACTCGTAATGAAGTTACATGTTTAAAATATCTGCAAATTCATTTTAGACATTTAAATTAGGCGTTATTGTTGCTGCCAATTAATCTCCAGACATGGACGTTATATTTCCGCGTTCACTAGTATACAAACAATTGACAGGACAAATATGTTATTGTTTTTTTATGATATTAAATACTAATAACTTTCATTTTTATTGCTGACGATTAATCTTTCGCATTTTAAGACAACATCTACTGGCAGATAATTGGGATTTCTTTGGGAGCTAAAAGTGCATCATTTTCCGCTCAACAAGTCTTTTAAAATTCCAACTTGTTAAAAATAGTGTATGAATTTTGAGTTGCTTCATTTTAACAGAATTAAAAAAAAAAAAGCAGCAATTCCTGCAGGCTACGCATATTGAAAAGCACATTCTTTGAAGACATAATTTTGGTTCCTCTAAATATTTCAAAATAAACTTTCCGCTGTTGTATACGAAGTGTGTTTGCTTTAGGTATCCGCAAGTAAAGTCAGCTGATATGGAAATTGCTAGGTGATTTTGTTAGTTATCGAAATTATGGTCGCCACAGTTATTTTGTAGACGTATTTGTGGGGCTAAGTGTAATTTTAAGTATTTTGCTGTCGACGATATTTTGGATATTGTCAAATTCATTCTGTTGTTGTATACCGTAATTGTTGTTGCTATGGATATTGTCAAATTCAATATGTTGTTGTAAACGTAATTGTTGTTGCTATGGATATTGTCAAATTCTTTCAGTTGTTGTAGGACCTAATTGTTTTTGGTATTGATGGGAAGATCATTCTGTTGTTGTAAGCCTTATCGCTTTTGCTATGGATATTGTCAAATTCATTATGTTGTTGTAGACGTTATTGTTGTTGCTATAGATATTGTCAATTACATTATGTTGTTGTAGACGTTATTGTTGTTGCTATAGATATTGTCAATTACATTATGTTGTTGTAGACGTAATTGTTGTTGCTATGGATATTGTCAAATGCATTCTGTTGTTGTAAACGTTATTGTTGTTGCTATGGATATTGTCAAATTCATTCGGTTGTTGTAGACGTAATTGTTGTTGCTATAGATATTGTCAAATGCATTCTGTTGTTGTAGACGTAATTGTTGTTGCTATGGATATTATGTTCATTATGTTGTTGCCGACGTAATTACTGTTGCTACGGATATTGTCAAATTCATTTTTTTTGTTGTAAACGCAATTGTTGTTGCTACGGATATTGTCAATTACATTATGTTGTTGCAGACGTAATTGTTGTTGCTATGGATATTGTCAATTACATTATGTTGTTGTAGACGTAATTGTTGTTGCTACGGATATTGTCAATTACATTGTGTTGTTGTAGACGTAATTGTTGTTGCTACGGATATTGTCAATAACATTATGTTGTTGTTGACGTATTTGTTGTTGCTACGAATATTGTCAATTACATTGTGTTGTTGTAGACGTAATTGTTGTTGCTACGGATATTGTCAAATGCATTCTGTTGTTGTAGACATAATTGTTGTTGCTATGGATATTATATTCATTTTGTTGTTGTAGACGTTTTTGTTGTTGCTATGGATATTTTATGCATTCTGTTGTTGTAGACGTAATTGTTGTTGCTATGGATATTATATTCATTCTGTTGTTGTAGACGTAATTGTTGTTGCTATGGATATTATATTCATTTTGTTGTTGTAGACGTTATTGTTGTTGCCACGGATATTGTCAACTTCATTCTGTTGTTGTAGACGAAATTGTTGTTGCTATAGATATTGTCAAATACATTCTGTTGTTGTAGACGTAATTGTTGTTGCTATGGATATTGTTAGATTCATTCTGATGTTGTAGACGTAATTGTTGTTGCTATGGATATTGTCAGATTCATATTTCTTTTTCATATTCCCAAAAACATTTTGTTGCTTTCCACGTAATTGTGGTCGCTATAAATATTAACCAATACATTCTCTTGTTGAAAACGTTATTGTTTATTTTGTTTCGAGTACATTCTGCTGTTGTACAATTGTCCTTATATACTGATTTAGATTGATACTTAACACAAATAAAGAATCTTTAAAGTTTCATAAGTCTACAAGGGCTAAAAGAAAATCTCATAAAGAAGTCAAAAGGACATGGTGTCTTGTGTATCAGTTTTTTTTTTTAAAAAAAATGTGCTGAAAATTTATTGTAGAAAAAAACCACTTTAAATTCAAAAGCAATACAATGGTTTGCTGCAAAATACACTTATGTTAAAATACTATTTTGAAGTTTTACAAGTTTTGCTTTAGCTAACGAAACTTTGTAAAAGATAGGTCCCCGAGACGCATGGTAAAAAAAAATACCTTTCAAGAAATGCAGTTAAAGAGCTTTAATTTCCAAATGGCTAAAACAACCCCAAGTTTGTCACAAAACAAACGAAAAGAAATAGGAAACAAACTGAATGAAGGATAATCACATATCAAAACTAACCCTTTACAGATCATGAGACATTGAACAGGTCTGTTAGAAACGTTTTTACCATCCAGCTTACTTAACCGCTGATGGTTCCAAGGTAAGAAAAACAATTGGAAACAACCGCTTATTGCATTTAAATTACATTTAAACTACCATGAAAACTAAATCCAGACGCTTTTGGAAATGTATACCAGGGAATAAATCAGGGGAATCACAGTAAGTAATTACTGTACATTGTAAATCTCATAAAAATAATTATAGACGAAAATAACAGCGACTTGTTGACTTGGTAATCATTTAAATTTAGTTAAAAATTTAGAAATAAATAATAGTTGCTAATGAACTAACATCGTTTAGAGCATTTGAATCTGGCATTATGGAATTCCTAGACCGAATCTAACACCGCGTGTAATTCCCAATTCCAACTTATAATTCTAAACAAAAAATTAGTTAATTTAAATAAACTTTGCCGAAGACCGTATTATTATTGTTGCAGCGACCCGTGGCTGGAAAAGAAAGACCTCTTCATGTGGTTCCCAATTGACGGCATTACAGTTATGGTCCACTCAATAGAGTATACACTCCAACTCAAATATTCCCATTTTCCCATCAATATTTAAAATAAATTATGAGACAATGTTATGTTTTGTCCAACCAACCTACAATAAACAATTTATATGCAACAATAGCTACTTAAGTTTAACTGTGTAAAGTCTAAAAATAGCATTTAATTATTCCCTAATTTGAATTGAGTGTACACTTAATTGAGTGAATGATTGTGAAACTGGGGCCTGAACAAAATATAGTTAATTTCAGTAGGTTAGTAAGTGAGTGCGTGGATGAGTGGGAAAATTATTGTTCAGTAATGCTGAAGTTTTTCGTAACCAGAAATTGTAAAAGTTACAATAACATTAACATATTAACAAGTATGCAACTTGATAAAAACAAATGATGTAAGAGACAAAATTATCATAAAAAGTTATAATTTTCAAATTGTAGGAAGTCGCATAAAATTAAAAATACATGTACAGGTATTGTTGATTTTATTCAACAAGTTTGTTTCCTTGAAGGAAGTCTTGATATTTTGATATCCCTGTACCCTATAGCGTGAAATATGATAGAAATTGACCATAAATTAACTAAATTATACTAAATTTTGATACCATGAGAAAATAATGTAAAGTCAGAACAAACCACCAACTAATTTAGGAGCGTTTTTAGTCGATTGTCTTTTCTGATGCCATATTTGTTTGTTAATGCAAAACCCCTTCTTGTGGCCTCGGTGTCCGAATAGCCCAAAAGGCCTTTAATCGCCTGGAGGTTCAATTCTTAGGGCAGATTCTAGTTTTCTGTCAGCACTCCGGTTTCCTCCGCCGTTCCCGTACTGACCGTCTCCGTGTAAGTTAAAGATAATTGACAGGGGGCAGAAACAATATTACTCAACTCGATTTTGAGCCTTTTTTATTAATCATATTTAGACAATTTTTAATCAAACTGACGTAGGTAAGCTATTTTGTTGATTCGCCTTGGTGCTTTGTCTTTCAACCATTGTTTTTCTTTTTCAGAAATTCTTACCTAACTAAGTAGAATACAATGAATTAAACAACAGTAAAGTTAAGACTTCGAATCAGCAGAATTACTGATATTGAAACAAACTTAAGACAAAATTTGGACATTGTTTTCATATTAATACATGGGGTTAAGTGGTTAGGGCATGTACCTTCAAAGCCAAGGTGTTTATCACTGTGGGTTCGTCCATGATCGATCTGTTCTCCTAAACGTTGTCACTGTATAAGTATAAAGAACTAAGGAGTTTGCTTTTTTGCAGGCAATTGGGAAAAGCTTTTTTAAGGTCCCCATTAGTGCGCGGTGACAAAACTCGCGCAATCTCGCACACCATGACTTAACTTGTGATAGAATAATCTTTGACATTGATAATGAAAAATGGTCTCGTCACAAATACCTGAAAAAATTGTTGATGTGACATGAACGACATTCAACCAACCAGGTAATCATGTTGTTATCACATGCTTTTTTGTTTTACAATCATTCCATCACTAAGACTTTTTCTTTTATAAATCTGCCAAAATTTTTAACTTAATGGTTTTTGGTTACTTTTTAGGATATTCGGGATTTTAAGGTGTCATTTTGAAAATCATCTTACGCTTACAATAATTGTGTTTAAATTTGTCAAAAATCTTTATTTGTGTTTCCAAAAAAAGGTAACCAAAATTTGTTAAAAATAAAATTGAGAAAATTTTTAGTTAAAAATAATCGTTAAACTAGGACTACATGTACGTTTTATAATTTTGGTCTAATTAAAATTAAGATTGCAAAAATGTATTCTAAGTAACTTTAGTAATTTTCAAGATATTTAGGTATCCAAAAGAGCAAAGAGAAAATCGATTAGTTATGGAAAATCTTAGTTAAGGATTGATTTGAAGAAGGCAGTCTGCTGGGGAAATATTTTTCAATGCAGCTTTTGAAATAAGGATTTTTTATGTAGGTAAATTAATAAAAAATTCCCCAAAGGACTAAGTTTGAAATAGACAGTCCATTTTTTCCAATATACCTTAAAGTCTTCCTATCCAACAGATAAGAACTAGGTCTGCGAGTGTCTGGCAGAAAATCCAGAATTCTTGTTTGGGTCCTAAATACCAATATATGACGCCAGTTATAATTATGAAATGATTTTAACTTTGAAAAGTCAATTACAAAAAACGAAAGCAAACGATTCAGTGTTGTGTTCGTCCCAAATTAAAGTTAATTTTTCTATTATAATTACATTACAATAATTTCATACAACAACAAAATTTGCTTCGTTAAATAGAATAAAAAATCTTCTTAAAATTGAAAATGCATTTAGTCAGCGTCCAGAATCTGCAACAAAAATGAGTTATCAACATTTTACTCATTAAAATATAATTCCTTTTTACATGGATATGTACGTTCGGTTATTAACATAAATCTAAATCGTTATTGGTGCTCTCTCTCTCTCTCTCTCTCTCTCTCTCTCTCTCTCTCTCTCTCTCTCTCTCTCTCTCGTGTTTAAATGCAGATTTAACCGACCATAAACGCTTTTGTTTTTTGCAAGGTAAATTAGACATGTTATGATATAATATACATGCATTACCACTAAATGTCACCGGGTTCCTGATTCATTCTAAACATGAATTCAGAAACTTGAAGTTAATTGTTTGTATAAAACAAAATTAGTATTTAAGGTCAATAACATTATGACAGTGAATAGAGAGTTCAATGCCAAAGAGAAAAAAATGATTTTAATTACAAAAAGCATGTGGTATTCTTTATCTATTGTTATTGGCTTAACGTATTTCAGACATGGATTCTTGTTGTGTTTGTATTTCCTCTCGATTTTAGGGTTACACAGATCCTTGACATGATCGTGTCAAGTTATAAAAAAAAAAAAAAAAAAAAAATGATAATGACACGACATAAAACCATTCCAATTTAAAAAGCATATATGATTATGATTTCATCATAACCCCTAATCCACGAAATTTAACCCTTTCTCGGCAAGGTTTGGTTAAAACGCACAAAAAACCTTGACAATTTAATAATTATTTGTTTTAAAAAAAGTTTTTAATTTTTAGGCGGGTTGACTGATTAAAAATTTTACAACCAATCCGCTCAGACAGTTAAAATCAAAAGTTAAACGCATGACAGAAACTGGAAGCGAAACCGGATATCCTGTTACGTATCAACGATCCATTTGTAGCATGCGCCACTTGTCACGTGTTCTAAAATCAAGATGCGAATTTTATAGTTTATCCTGTCCATTTAATAAGTAAAAAATCGGTTTCAGAAATATAAAAAAAAATGCAAACCTGAGCGAAAAATATCAAGAAAACTGAAAGTGTCCGTACCTTCAGTAAACTCGAAGCGTTTCCTTGTTACAAAACGACACCTGTCATATGTTGATATAAAAAAAGAAACCAGATAACGAGAGAGAGAGAGAGAGAGAGAGAGAGAGAGAGAGAGAGAGAGAGAGAGAGAGAGAGAGAGTATAAGTGACACCTAGAGACACGTAGTACATTTAAGAGATCTGAAGGTCGATTAAATAACATTCATGTTGCAGGAAATGTTATCTGTTTTTTTAAAATCTGTTTTTCAAGAAGATGTGTAAATCATATAAGTGCAGTGCTTGTAAATGTCCACGGAAGACATTTCCTCTACAACTAACAACACGATATTAAACGCAAACAGACGCGGGAACACAAACTTCCTAATAATCACATGTATATTTAAAAAAAACTCCGCTAATGCAGTTTAAATGCATGTTATTGCTACCTGTGACCAGACACTTAATTGATTTATTTAACGTACATTTCTTGTAGAACATCTAAATTGTCTTAACGTACAAGATAACGAAATGGGTGTACATGTATCAGTTATGTATAGAGTGAACTCGAGGTGATGTTAAATTGGTATTCAGAATTACTTCAACTCAACGCAAATCGTATCAGCATAATTACAAAAGATAAAGGGATATCGGGAATAAGTTTTTAAATCGTATCTTCTCATCACTAGTTATTTGGTACTGGGTTGGTATATCAGGTGGGAGGTCGAGTAGAAGGACTAACGATACTTAGGTTATCATGCATCGCTGGAGAGAGAGAGAGAGAGAGAGAGAGAGAGAGAGAGAGAGAGAGAGAGAGAGAGAGAGAGAGATTTACACCTTAGTATCTTTCACTTATAATATATCTGTATGTAGGCGTTTATTTCTTGGATGAAGGAAACAGGAGTTCCCCGAATAAACCAAACTGACAAAACTTTCCCAAATTTGGATCTTGAACCCAAGTTGGGAAAAACATCGTAAACCGTAAGCATGATTAAGCCAAATTAAGCCTCAAAGTGACTGTATCAGAAATAAACAACAAAATGGACAACCGCATCGTTATTAATTCCGTTTTAGATTAATTAAAAACTTAGAAGATCAAGAAATGCAGCAAAATCAAAATTTATTTCCCCATTTTAGGTGACATACAATTAATTAAACAATCGGCATGTAGACAATTAACGGTCTTTATCTCCACCTTTTGTCAAAATTAACCCTTTAATAAAACATCGATTTTTCGATTGTCGTCTAATAAATGTTGATATGCTGGTATAATTTTAATTTTAAACACTGTTTACTCACTTATCAAAGGCAATTTTGTGTCAATTCATTTTAAAAAAGTTTGATTTTAAAGTAGTTTTGTAGACCAATCTGTTATTATCGGAATGAATTAACCGTGTTCATACGACCATCGTTTTCTCACCTTTTGGACAGATGTTGGGTTTAAGACGGACAGATGTTCAACGTGATAGGTTACAATTTGTGTTATTTTTGTATCAATTTTTACTTGAAATAAGATTAAGCTGTATCAAATTAAATAAATAATATTTACCAGATACATATTTACAAATAGATAAATGAATAAATAAATAGATGAATAAATAAATAAATAAATATTTTCTCGATATACATTAAAGACTTGACTGGGGCGTAAAATACATCACTTCACATCGTTCCTTAGTTTTATTACACGGTGATCCAATAATTAAAATTTATAATTTTGCTATCCATAACCCGAAAAAAGTTCTAACTGTGTGTTAAAGTGAAAATTACAGATTCGATCCCCTCATGCTTCTAATTCAATTTCATTCAATATTATGTCTAAACCGCCAAAAAATATTATGTCAACCATTGTTGATAAGGATTCAATGACTCCGATATTTCAAAAAACCTCCGGATGATATTAAATACTATGTTGAAAATACTAAGTTTTCATGATCGTAGTTTTCATTATTATTATTATTATTATTATTATTGTTGTTGTTGTTAATTTTGTGTTGTTGTTAATAATGGTGGAGAAGACGACAGGCCTTCGACAAGAGAACTGACAAACCTTCTCACACTAGGAATTCAAACCTAGGCGTTTTAAGGCAGTCAGTCACCGACCCCCCCCCCCCCCCCCCCACTATGAAGTTTTCATAGTGATCAACTACATGAACATATTTTATCTAACCAGAGTTGTTAATTGCAAGGCCTAAATTTTAATGTTTAGATTTAGATTGAAAGATTTTTTTTTTCGGGGGAGGGGATCTCATTATTTACTGGAACGATTCTGTAATACATTTTGTACAATGTAATATGCGGTGGGAAAAAACCGATAGTCCATAGGCAGGAAAATTTAAAAAAAAAGTTCCATATCAGATAAAGATATCCATATTAAATTTGATATATTAAAAAAATTACAGAACTGCCATGTACTTGATTTTTATGAAATAATGCATTCAAAAGTGATATCAGTGTCATGACATAGGCCTAAATAAGATCGATAGAGTTACCTCCCTTAAATATCAACGCTGATTTAAAACTATGTAAAGGGGATTGAATTTTCATATCGATAAATTATGGTTAATAAACATTCATTTTTCTGTATCTTTATTTAAATAGCCCTGTATCCAAACTTTTTCAGACAATCTTCGATAAGTTGCATTGAATAACATTTATTTGGTTAGAGAAGGGAAAATTATATAGGGAGATAAGTGTAGATTTATTCATTTTTAATTGCTGGATTCTTTAAAGATTTTTCAAATTTAAATTTTCTATTAAACTAGTTGAACTATTTTCACGACAAAAAAAATTACTTGCAAAAAAGTATCAACTGACTTAAAATGGAAATCAATTGCTAAACTTGGAAAGAAAATTATGTATACCATGTGCCGCAAGGTGCGTGCCCCATACAGGATTCAAACAATAGAAATACGGTTCATCATTGTTGTTTTATTCTTTTGCTAGATATGTGAAGTCTACCTCGTCCGAAAGTTATATCTGATAACTGCCCTGCAAATCATTAGATTCGAAATAAGAATCATGACATCGCGTTACATACAGCTAGTAACAGCAACAAATTGTGCTATAGGCGAGATAACTCTTGTTAAAATCACAATCCAGAAAGAAATTATTCAGCAATCTATCAACAGTTGTGATAAAAGCTAAAGACTCTTCTTACTCCATAATTCAGAATTAGATTTTTTTAACTCCCTTTAGCTCTATTAGCTTTTTTTCATTAAATAGCTTTAGTAACACTGAAGCAGAAGAGGTGTACCAATTATACAATGTTAGTTTTGAAAAACGAATATTGTCATAAAATATTTCATTGGAACTTTAAAATGTCTCAGTATATTTTTTATTTACAATGTTACTTTCTTTTTTGCGTTTAGAGTACTCATGTTACACGGCGTTTTTGCTACTTGTTAATTTATCATATATGTATATATATTTACATTTGCTTTGCAACATTACTATATAAACATGTCACAAGTTGAGACATGTGGCAAATACGAGGCAATAACTGACATTGATCACATGATCATTACGCTATGCGTATAAATATTTCACTCTCTGGAATACTTTTCTAAGAAGTTTCATAGCAAAACAACAACACAACCTGAGAAAAAAATATTAATTCAAAAATATACATTGAATTAAATACTCACTCAACGGAAATTTCTAATTTCCAATTGTCTTTGAAGTATCCTAATTTCTTCCATAATACTGAAACAGTGTGTATGGTACCATCTGTTCTATAAATTTTATTTCTTAAGTTATTGAATTTCACCAACAGTTAAAACCAGTCATACTTGAGTTTCACATTGAAGAATCTGGAGAATATGTCACTTTAAAACATGAAATACAACCAAAATATTTTCAGAGGGGGATATCTTATACGGACGGGAAAAAATAACACTTCAATGTCTTCTTTATTATCAATTAATTAAAATTTTAATAAGTGATGTTCAACTCTCTCTCTCTCTCTCTCTCTCTCTCTCTCTCTCTCTCTCTCTCTCTCTCGCACACACACACACACACACACACACACACACACACACACACCGTTTGATTATTACAAGATTTTGCCATATGCTAATATTTAGGAAAAAGTAAGACATTCAGTTTTATATTCTTTATTCTAACTTTCAGTGATAGATTCTGTTTCCAAAATTTTAGTTATACATGTAGATAAATGTCATTGTGTAACATTCAGAAATCGACGCCACTTATTTACTAAAAATAAGCAGTTGTTATTTCCCGACTTTATTCCCGAAATTCCCAATTATTTCCTGGCAGTAATAACGTTATATTTCTTTATTCAATTGGAAACACAAACGCGTTTAACAAATCTCAGTTAAATGGAGACAATTCAAGAATACTTTTATTTTGACAGTTTAATTTTGTTTAAAATGTAGTCAAGGGGAGACAACTCTCGCTTTTATGTAAATTTAGACAAAGTTTTATAATACAACTCTCGTGACTATGTTAATTTCGAAATCTATATTTGATTCACTGAAAATCTGTATTACCGAATGCATTTCTAGTAATTTACAATAACACGCATTTGTTTATGATTTAATATAATAGTAACATTTCGAAATTTTTAAGACTGATTAATTTTTTTTTACAAATTTAATAACAATCTAGTTTTAAATTTAAATGTTAGTAATTAACAAATTAATTCAGCATATTTTTAACCGTGTGTTAATTTTTTTTTTTTTTTTTTGTAATATGATGTAAAGTAAAGTAATAGTGAATCAGATGAGAACGGTTTAGAATTGATTTTTCAACAGTTTGTATACCTAAATCTTTATGAGATATACCTTCGTCGACTATTTATGCAGTGGAATAATAGTTTTACATCTTGATCAAGATTCTATCATTAATATCGATGTGGTCAGTTCAGCAGAATGGCAGAGGAAATCGGAGTGTCAGGAGAATAAAAATACATTTTACAAGTGAACTAAAACGCTTCTTTAAACTTCGCGGATCTATCCCGAGTGGGATTTCAACCTAGGCCTTGAGAAGCTCTGTGAGCCAAAAAAAAAACGCTGCAGAGAACTCGAACATCGAAGCACTCTATTCTTTATATAAATATTGTGCAATAGTATAGATAATTTGTAAAGTTAATATTAATTAAACTGAAATGAATGTAGATATGTCCTTTGTAAAGTTAAATAACAAAATTAAGTTCAATGCAAAAAATAATAAATAAATAAATAAATAAATAAATAAATAAAAATAAAAATTAGTGATTTATTTTTTTACTGCTTCACGATTTAAAACGATAATGCCGGGTAGTCTGAATGTTTCTTGTAGTTTAGAGTAACAGAGGACATGATACAAATGACTCGAAACTAAGTTAGCAGCAATAACATCGATTAAAAAAGTCCAGGCATCAACAAGTATCTGTAACAGCATTAATATACCGACTGAGACCGTTAGTCCTCGGGACTTTCCGTTCGCAATGGCACGTACATATTGTAATGGCTAAGACATGTATCAGCACCTCATCTAATCTTTCGAATATATCCGAACCTTTGATGTTTAAATTGCAGAAAAAAGTTTTACAACTATTTCTTTTTCTTGCTCTTTTTAAATTTGTCTACGTTTGCTTTCGCCAGTTTGTTCTTTGGATTGAGATCGAATGCCTTTTTAAATGCTTCCTCTGCTTTTTCTTTATCTCCAATTTTCATCAAGGTATATCCTAGCAATGAAAAAGTTGTTGCATCTTTTATTTTGTCAGCAAAAGACCGGAAGTCATCTAGAGAAGAAGCTACTTCCGGTTGCTTCCCCATGTTTCTATAGCAATCGACTAACATATAATACGCAAAACTAATAGAAAGAATTTCAACACTTCCGTTTGCTTCTATTTCCGTTTTAATATAGTCATCTACCGTAAACGATTCCATTTTCCCATAATAATTCACGCATGACGGTGAATCCTTTTCCTCGGAAATAACACGTTGTATGTGCGGTACTGCTTCTTTATGGCGGGAAAGTGAACACAACAAGTGTGCATAATCTACATACAGACCGGGTCCGTGACCTTCACCTTCTCGGTTGATAGCTTCTTTAAAATTTTCATCTGCAGCTCTAAGCATTTCTTTTCTCCGATTTTTGAATATTCCCGAAGCGGCATGATAAAGGCATGCCAGATATTCAAACAAACCGCTTCCCTCGTTCCCTTCAATGAACCTTCTGATAAGAAACCGGCAAAATGTAATTGACTTCCATATTTCTTCCGGAGGCAGATAGTTGCTGAGTTCAATGTTTCTCTGATTCAGTAAATGTGGTATGTGATCTAGTTGTTTGCTCGCTTCTTCTTGTCCAAGGACTGGCGCAACAATGTTGTTTATGAGATCTTCAAAGACCGAAGCACAATGATCAAACCCATACTCGTGATAAAACCCATTACATATTTCATTCGTGATCGCCATGAAAATCTCTATGGAAACGCTTGCTTGGGATCTGTCCTTGAATTTCTTTGCATCAGATACAACAGGATTGAATAATTTCTTAACATCCATATAAAAAGGGAGTACATCAAGAACTGTATAATTACTAGCTACAGAAAGTAGTTCCTCGACTGGTTTTCGTCTCAGAGTTGTGAGACGTCTCTCCAACTGGGAAATCTGAACATCCGTTAAATGGTCCAATATGTTATCCTCGGCAATAAAATAACCTTGCAGGTGCTTGTCCTTGATTGATTTAAGAAGAAAATCGAACATGTAAAAGACACATTCGATTGGGTCTTTATGCCAAGATCTCGCATCCAATTCCTCGCAAGAAAGAAAGAATACTGTCTTTAATATTTGTAATGTCAGCAATCCTTCTGACATTATGTGTAGACAAATCAATTTGAAAAACAGAAAACATTGCCTTTGTGATTCTGTCACTTCTTCTGAGATAAGGTCTTTTTCAGCAACTGCAAAAGATATTTTCCATTCGATTTCAGACGACGCACTTTTACTTTTTTGAGCCGGAACAATGTCACATCCTTTTGATACAACTTTATCTATAGTACCCGGATTTGGCCAATTCTGTTTCCGCTCGCGTTCCAACCATTCCGAGGCGAATGGCGGCCATGATTTGCAATGAAACACCAATTCGTGTCCAATTTCATCAGCATCAATAGCTTGAATCATATTATCCGTGAACTCTTCACCATTTTTCTGCTTGACATCCTTCCGCGCACTGACAATTCCTCCGCGTAATCCAACAGTTGTGTGCGGTCGATTGAAATTTAAATCCGATTGTGGAATTCCGTCAAAAACGTCCATAAACTTGAGGTCAAGCGCAATTCCATCGCCTTTATTTAGCAGTGTATCTAGCATGGATTCGATGGCTTTGCGGTTTGAGGCTATCTTACTAATAAATTTCTGTCTAGCCAGTTTACTACTCACATATTTTATTTCTTTTCTTGTCACGTGTATATCTTCGTATTCATCACTTTTCCCGTTGTTCAGCACTTTTAGCTTACATTGTCCGATTCTGACATTTTCAGTTGATATCACATAATTGCATTCATCATCTATAACATCCTTTGGAAAGTCTATTTTAACATCTTTCACGTGAAGAAACGTTACTTCCGGTTCCTTTAGGAAATGTTTCTTTGCAAATGTCCCATCATCCTCTTTGAGATAAACAAGGGGAGGTAAATACAATCCTTCCGCAAAACTTCCTACGACTGTTTTTGTTTTTGTCGGTGACAAGGTCTCGACATACCGGGTAGGTATAAATGTATGTATCAGAATAAGTTTAAATGAAGATGAGGTAGATTAGTTGGTCCATCTATCTTGTCTACGAACTCATCACATGTAAATTTGACTTGCTTATCATCAGCTGCCATCTGAAATTTAAAACAATAAATACAACTCGACTACTTGTAGAAATCGCAAATACAACTCGACTACTTAGAGAATCAACAAATGCAACATGACTACTTGTAGAAACCGACAAATACAACTCGACTACTTGTAGAAATCGCAAATACAACGTTAACTCGACTACATAGAGAAATCGACAAATGCAATACAACTACTTGTAGAAATCGCAAATAAAACTCGACTTCTTAGAGAAATCGACAAATGCAACACGACTTCTTGTAGAAATCGACAAATACAACTCAACTCCTTGGAGAAATCGACAAATTCAACTCGACTTAATCGAGAAATCGACAAATACAACTCGACTACTTGTAGTATGGCAAATACAACTCGACTACTTAGAGAAATCGACAAATGCAACACGACTACTTGTAGAAATCGACAAATACAACTCAACTCCTTGGAGAAATCGACAAATACAACTCGACTATATCAAGAAATCGACAAATACAACTCGCTTACTTGTAGAAATCGCAAATACAACTCGACTACTTAGAGAAATCGACAAATGCAACACGACTACTTGTAGAAATCGACAAATACAACTCGACTATATCAAGAAATCGACAAATACAACTCGCTTACTTGTAGAAATCGCAAATACAACTCAACTCCTTGGAGAAATCGACAAATACAGATAAATGCAACTCGACTACTTTGAGAAATCGACAAATACAACTCGACTTATTCGAGAAATCAACAAATAAAACATCACTACTTTTATAAATTGACAAATAAAACTCGACTACTTAGAGAAATCGACAAATGCAATACGACTACTTGTAGAAATCGACAAAAACAATTCGACTTCTTCGAGAACTCGACAAATACAACACGACTACTTGTAGAAATAGACAAAAACAACTCAACTACTTCGAGGAATTGACAAATAAAACTCGACTATTAAGAGATATCGACAAATGCAACACGACTACTCGTAGAAATAGACAAAAGAAGCTCGACTACGTGGGGAAAATAGACAAAAACACTCAACTACTTGGAGAAATCGACAAATACAACTCGACTTTTTGCAGAAATAGGCTAATACAACTCGACTACTTGCAGAAATCGACAAATACAACTCAATTGCAGTACTTGAAAAAAATTGACAACTACACCTCGACTATTTCGATAAATTAACAAATACAACTCGGCTATTTGGAGAAATAGATAAAAATAATGTTGTAACTTTGCATTTTAAAACAAATATTAAATTATCCCAAAAATTGTGATCCATTGCCAGATTTTGTCAGCAGAATTTTTAAAGTTTGACAAAATTGATATATTTTCTTAAAATTCAAATCTAGATTACTACTATATGATAACAATCTAAATATTTAACTGCACAATCGGGACATTTGGGATTTAACTTGACCCAATAATTTGTGTATTCAAAGTTCAAACTATCGGATTTCCAAAATTAAATTAAACATTCAAATAATGTTTAAAGGCAATATCGCTGATAATATTTTATATTCAAATATTTATAATTAAGTTACACGGACATTTACAACGAACGAACGAACGCTATATATTATATACTTGGTTTAGAAATGAAAAGAAAGGCTGGTTTGTAGAGCGCTCGGTTACAGTATTTGGACCCCATGTTTAAATAATGAACCAACTCTTTTGTCGATCAAATGATCAAATAGTTATTTATATAAATAAATCGGGGAAAACTTTCTTTTATACACTTCACTTATATATTGAAATGGCCAAATAATAACGAATTGAAGTCTTATCTCGCGCGCACGCACGCACGTGTGTGTGTGTGTGTGTGTGTGGTGTGTGTGTGTGTGTGTGTGTGTGTGTGTGAAAGCATTCTTCTTCACTTCGTGGGGTCAAACTCGGTGTCTCATAAGTCTCAATGGCTGAAAAATATAATTTCTATATGGCAAATGTTAAGTGTCAGATCAATACGTAATTACACGGTACGGTTAACCCTGATTAAGGGGTACATTTCAGTCGAAATTGATGGGCGTTTTATCAAGTTAGACAGGCCTATATCTACCATGTTCATTTTTATTTATATATATTGTTATCCTAATATTTAACCCTAAAATCACAACTAAAATTTTGAATCGGGTAATAACCACACTGGTTACCCTCCATGTTCTAACATGTATAATAAATCATAAAGGATTACACATACCTTCACTGGACAAATCTACTCTGGTCTATGTTATATTGTACTCCATGTCCGGTCCATGTGTTTCCGTCAAGTCTACAGTTACCATGACAACATAAACAAGTGAATAATTAATGCACAATGCACCTATATCACACCTTATATATCATACAACAGAAGTCGGAGAGAAAAATTAATCAATAGACTAGTATCGATGTATACAAATACACGGTTGAGATAATACGGGGGTACGGAAAGGGGATTTTTAAATATGTGCAATATCCATATTCGACGTCCATATAAGCGCAGTTAAATAAATATAAATTTGTTTCATGCACTAAAATTGTTTATAAAAAATTCTGAAAGATACTGAAAAAAGCAATTTTGAACATTTTTGTGAAAAATTGTTCGAAGTTTTACATAAAATTTTATTGACACAAAAATCTTATTGGTATAATGGTCATATCGGCCGCCCATAAATAGAAAGTATTAATACGTTTCTGGTTCTTTATTTACCCGAGAGAAAAAGGAATTTTAATTACGACTTAGAAAATCCTCCTTAAGCTTTAAAAAGAGATAGATTACGGATAATCTGATGATCAGACATAAGAACTTCATGTCATTAAAATATAATAAATTTAGGCCGAGATATACACCCCCTCCCTAACCGATTTTAAGCTTTTGGTCCGTTTTACCTTTTTATAAATTATTTTATTCAAGGCGGATATATCGACTTAGCGACTAAACTTACGAAAAATCTCAATTTCTACTCTCTACTGTCGGACACGTTAATAAATTTGAACTAAAACAGATCTAAATTTGCATATAGTTCAATGGGTAAGAGTTTCAAAGCACATTTTAACAAAAAGAATTTTCAATTTTAAATCGATAATTCTCGTTCTTTAACGACTTTTTGTTAAAAACTAGATTTTTTTTCAAACCCATACTGAGCCCCTGTTAATATAAATCCATGGTCGATTTGATTTTTTTAAATTAAATTCAATATATTTTCATTGGGACTTTTTAAAACTTTTTATCTTGAATGTGGTTTTCAAGGCTTGATGTGTAATGATATTGTTATTAGCTTTGAAGCTGTGAATAACAATTTATATCAATAACACAGCATTTTTGTACATTAAAACATGCATCAAAAATACATCAAGCGAGAAATTCTTTTTAATTTTGTATATTGAGCAGTGAATAAACATATGGTATCGCCCGTAAACATTGATAAGGCAGGCCCGGGGTATTAATAACTTCGATAATTTTATCTGAAATTATTTAAAAAGGACTAAAATGTTAAAATCGGGCCTTTAAAAATATAGATTTGATTTTAAATCTCCAATTCGTAATACTTATAAATTCTTATTGGATGATTCGACAAATAAAATAATACATTTTTGATGATCAACTCGATCGTATTTCAATTAATTGTTCAATTATATCAAATATTTGCAAAACAAACAAAAAAATATTCAAAAAAAAAAACTTTTTTCAGTTTACAATGGATTTAAAATTAACTTGATAAGCAATTTTTTTAATAGCACGTTATATGGGCCAGTTTTTATTGTCAAGTATGAACATAAACCATACAAAAATACACAATGCAAGCCAGAACAAAATATTTCATGACCTCGATTTCTAACATGCATATCAATAATATGCACTAATGTTTTCCCATCAGACGGAATTCTTTGGTTTAGAAAACTAAAAACGTGAAGAACGGTGGGTACACTGTTATCTTTCTTGAGCCAGTTTTTCGAAGCTAAATTAGTTTTTAAAAAAGATAACACAAACTAACAAACTAAAAGAAAATAAAAATAAACACAAATAAATTAACATATCATTATCAAATCGATATCTTTATAACAATATGTTTTAGCTTGATGAAGTTTTATTAATTTTCGAAATTTTCAACATGACGTCTCGATATAAATGAAATATTCTTAAATGGGATGTAAAACCCCATTAAATAAATTCATTTTCAACATTAATTTCACAACGTTTTTCGAAAATATGATAAAATCAAAATTTAACTAAATAATTGATTATGCTCATCAAGCTTTGAGCAACAAGGTCCTGATGATCTAATATCTCCTATTTTTATAGGTTTAGGATAAAAATTCATTATTCTTTTTTCATGTTCTACTTTTGAATTGTATTATTTTATAAAAATGCAAAAGTAGCGCAAGACACTTTTACCAAAAGCAAGCCGACTGGATGAAATCGATTTGAGACACATATTATAATTTACTTCATAAGCATTACATCTGCATTGCTAACCCCTCCCCCCGAAAAAAAAGAAAAAGAAAAATGGTTGACTGAATTTTTTAAAGTTGTGTCATATACCATTTTTGATTTTATATACCTTTTTTTTCATATACCATTTTTGAATGTATTTTATGATTAAATTTATATTATAATGGGTATATGACAATAGACTTTATTTTTGATTTTATTTTATGATTATATTCAAAAATGCTATATGACAGTAGCATCATCTATTTTCAGCTTTTCGAGACAAGACGATGTTCTTTTATTTACCTCAATTAATAATCATAAAATAATTCACGTTTTGTGTGAGATTTGTGCGAGTAATCCTGATCTGCTTTCTACTAGACCGACTTGTGGTGGGATAAAGAGCGCTATAGTTCGCCCGCAATCATGAAGGTAAATATTAGACAATTCCACCCATCATGGGACCGAATCAATAAATAAAAATGTCCAAGGACTAGGAAAAATTCTTTCTTACTTTTAATCGGCCGTAGTCGAATCGAAGACCAGCGACATTTAAACCGTTTTAAATGTCGCTGCGAAGACACAGCTTGAGGCGTCCTGGGAACGTTTATAGTCATAGTAATACTCGACCCGATAACAACCCAAAAATGACCAATTGATAAATTTTTACAAAGCTTAAAAATCTAACGCACAACTAATTTTTTTTTACTGTTTTAGTACATAAATGTGTATAGGTGGGTGGGGTGATACATTGTCTCCGACAAAGAAACATTTTTACGCGCAACATTGATTATGATAATAAGAACACACTTACCATGTCAGATAAATGTACTCTGATAGCAAATTTGAGTTGTCTCTCTTTGTTCATGTACGCTTTTTAAAAACAATCAAAGAAAAAAAAAAAAAAAAAAAAAAAACACACATGCTAGATTTGGTCTCCTGGGTTAAGATATTTTTTTGTTGATGTAAATCTGTTACTCGTATGTTATTTGTTGTATAAATATTTATATATTCTCAGTTTGTATGTTATTGTAATTTGAGAAATAAAGAAACTTGAAATTTGAAACTTTCAAGGCGAACGATGTACCAGTAAGCCACCGAAGCGGTACTACTTCCTTTCCCGTCGCTCAACACTGAAAGAAGAGAGTATTGATTGGTTCACCCGATGCCATGATAATGTAACTGGGTGAGTGGCACGCTTACATGCGGCATACTAAATAGGCGAGCTAGCACATGAAGAAAAATCGCCCTTGTTGCGCGCTATAGCTAGTACAAGGTAAACCAAAATACACACATCCTAAGCGTACATGAACTTCTTTGTTTACTTTATAAGAAATGACATTCTTTTTGTAAGTGTTCATGCGTTATGAACGACAGTGGGCTGTCGCAAATTGCATGAATGGCAAAGCTGTTCATGTAAAATTTGCAACAGACCTCTGTCGTTCGTAACGCATGAACACTGACAAAAAGAATGTCATTTTTTATATTTACAATTTCTTTAACCATTTCAGTTCAATTTCAGATGATATATCTTAAAAATCACCTTTTAGATACATGTATGTCAGTTTACTGCAAACCTCCACATCGCCAAAATGGAATATCCCAACGTCATGACGTCAGAAAGTTCAGAAAGGTCATTAAAGTTGTTCATAGCATATGACCGCAAAGAATATTATTAGAGTCATAGAAAGAAAGATAATAGCAATTGTAAATATTTGTAGATGAACAAACTTCTCGTGGAAAATAGCTGAAGAATCGTCGTTTCGAAGCTAAACTACATTACGACCAACTTACTTAACTTGACATTAAAAGGACAGAGTATTGACTGGTTCACCCGATGCCAAGATAAAGTAACTGGATGAGTAACATGCTTGTCTGTGGCATGCCGACTTGGCGAGTAAGCACATTAGAAAAAGTCGCCCTGAGTGCGGGTTAGTACAAGCCAGGTCGTGATGCACACTTGCATATATCAACTTGTTCTTAGGTAAATCTTTGGAGATGAATAAAGTTGTAAATTGCTGAAAACTTGCTGATGCGAAGTTAAACAACATTACGAACTACCAACTGAACTAAAACATTTAAGTGCTTTTCTTAAGCATTGTAAATAAAGCATTAGTTTTCTTAATACACGTTTGACCACTTTTACGCACAACATTGAAAGACAATAGAATCGGTAGAACCGATGGATTCTCTAAAAAGGCTTTTTCTTAAATCAAATACTAGTATGTTTGTTTAAATAAAATTTTGCGAAGGAAAAAAGAAAAAATGCTTTCGACAAAAATTTAACATAAAAAACAACAAAGGAAAGTAATTGTGCCCTGCACTTCTTCTTATTTAGATCTATCTATCCATGAAGTCTCATTATAATACATTATGATGATAGGTTTTAAGTTATGCTCTTGACAAAGTAACAAAGGGCAATAACTCTTAAATTATGCAAAATAGAGTTATGGTTCTTGTGCACTACACGTCTCCTTAATGGACTCTATCTACTTATGAAGTATCATGAAGATATACCTATTAAAGGTTTTGAGTTATGCTCCAGATAAAATTATGACACACTGACGCACAGTCACACGTACAAGACGGACTGACGGGCAAAGCGGCAACTATATGCTCTTCCCTGGGGAGTATATATAATACGTTAGAACAAACACATTTTCAAAAATGCACTCTGATAGTAAAATTTGAGTTGTCTCTCTTTGACGATGTAATCATGAAATAGCAGTAATGAGAGGTTCAGTGAGCTACAATACATGGAAGTTTGCAAGTTTTTCGGATCTGAACTGTACAAATGCGCATTAATTTCAACCTTAGGATTGCTAGTAAACTCGCCCGCATAGATAAACATCCCAGACCACTCAGTCCATTATGCTACTGACCAGTATCAAGCCAAACAGCAAAGGACTACGACAAATAATATCCTTTTTCACTTGCGGTAAACCACAGTAGTGAGACGCCTTCAGTTTGAAGGCTAATTATTTAATCAATCATGAACGTACATGCTGTAAAGGAGAATTGAACCCGTTGCTGCCTCTGGGTTTGAACCCACGACTCCTGCTTTCTCCTGATTACAAATTTAATTTTGTAAGTTTATAAAAATTACATATGAAAGAATCGGTCCCCTGAGTATTTGTATATTAATGTAATGCTGTTACTTATATATTATTCGTCATATTTATATTTATATATCCTCAGTTTGTACGTTATTGTAATCAAGTCGAGAAGAAGTAAAAAAAAAAAAAAAAAAAAAAAAAAAAAAAAAAACCTGAAACTTGTTACTTTGACTGGCGAACGCTCTACAAATAAGCCACCGAAGCGGTAATACTTCCTTGCCTGGCGCTGGACATTGAAAGGACAGAGTATTGACTTGTTCACCCGATGCCTTGATAATGTAACTGAGTGAGTTGTATCCGTGAGATACTGAATTGGCGAGCTAGTGCTTATTGCGCGCTAGTATAAGAAAAACCATAATACATATCATACGCAAACTTGAAATTCTTAGTTTAACCCTTATTGATGAATAAACTTGCTCTCGTCGAAAATAGCTGAAGAATTGTTGTGTCGAAGCTAAACTACAGTAAAACTAACTAACTAAACTAAGACATCGAAATGCCTTTCTTAAGCCTAATTAAAGCTTTGTCGTCTTTCGCCTCCCAGATAAGTTGTACGTTATTTTCGTCAAAAGACAAGAAATTTGAATTATAAACAAATGAAATTTGTTACAATTTTGAAGAAAAGTAAAAACTAAAATATCGAGATAATTCAAACCCGACTATACGGAAGCCCTGGAGGGACATTTTAGTTACTTCTTATTGCTTATTTGTTATTCCTTATTAGTTATTTGTTATTTCTTATTTGTTAATTATTTGTTATATGTTATTGTGTTGCTAGACCATTTTGTCAATGACAGCAAGAGAGTAGACATGTCGAGAAGTATAATCCTCCTCTTGTCTTTATGCACATTTGTACATGTAGAAGGTGTAGTACCATCGAATATCCCATTGTCTGGAAATGTCTTGAAAAGAGACGAGTTGATTAAGCTCTATTTTATGGAAGGTCTCAAGTATGCTGAAATAGTTCTGTTTTTATTCTGCAACCACAACATTAAAATGACTATTCGTCATTTGAAACGTATCTTAAGAAAACTTAATCTACGGAGACGTCCTATACAGTACTCACCTACACAAGATGTAGTTAAAATAATAAGGGAAGAATGCAATGTTAGTGGACAGTGTGTAGGGTATAGAACCATGTGGAAAAGACTTATAAGAGATTATGGACTAGCAGTGAAAAGAAATGATGTCATGAAAATAATGCAGCAGATTTTCCCAAATGCAACAGAAGAACGAAAAGCGCATAGGTTAAAACGAAGGATGTATACCCTTAAAGGACCTAACTACGTTTGGCATATTGACGGCTATGATAAGTTAAAACCATTTGGCTTCTGTATTCATGGATGCATCGACGGTTATAGTCGGAGAATCATGTGGCTTGAGGTTGCCTCTAGTAATAACGATCCAGCTATTATTGCCAAGTACTATCTTGATTGCTTAATGTATGTAAAATGTGCTCCAAGAATTTTAAGAGCAGATATGGGAACTGAAAATAGCAGTATCAGTTTTTTGCAGCCGTTATTTAGATATACTTTAACAGACTCTATGGCCGGCATTAAAAGTTTCATGTATGGAAAAAGCACGTCAAACCAGAGAATAGAAGCATGGTGGGAGAAACTTCGCAAGTTTGGTATTCATTGGTGGATTAATCTTTTCAAAGATATAAGAGATTCTGGAATGTTTGAAATGGCTAACCCAGTAGTGAAAGAATATTTGAGATTTTCTTTCATGAATGCTTTGCAAACAGATTTGGATAGAATAGCCCAACAATGGAATTCTCACGATATTCGATTACAAACAAGATACAATGAACTGCCCTCTGGGAAACCTGATGTTTTATATTTTGTGCCTGAACTGACGGAAGGACACAACTTTGGGACAAATGTTGATACTGAAGATATAAATTTATGCATCAATCTATACGGAAAACGAAAAGAAATTTGTTGTAAAGAATTTAAACAAATTGTAGACATTATAAAACCAGATGTTCAAGTCCCTGTTCATCCTTATGAAGCCCTACGCCTATTCATCGAGTTAAACAATATTTTGGAACACTATTTGTAGAGTTCTGATATAATTAATAATTTGAATTGGATTTCGACAAAACCTCGAGAGTGGTGTGCTTCATTATCATTGATAAGCCTGTTGTTAAATGGCGTAGTTGTTCTCTCCCTCAACTCGACTTTGTTTTTTTGTTATTTACGGAAGCCTATTATGTTCACGAAAATATTTTAAGGCATTATAACACAAAAGAAATGCGTAATAATGCAAACTGAAAGGCGTAATAACGCTATAGAAATGGAGTAAAAACGCGCACAAAGGTGTTATAACGCCAAATGAAAAACCTTTGTTTCGCGTTATGTAACGCTTTTAATTCGCGTTATTACGCCATTGTTTCGCTATTACGCCTTCAAATTTGTTATAACGCTTTTCATCATGTGGTATTACGCCTTTATCAGCGTTATTACGCCTTTAAAAATATTTTATTCCTGAGCCTAATTGGCTTTTGTAGTTACTGGCCTTGGATATATAATAATGTAATTATACATTAGTGCGTCAGGTATTAATTAAACACTATTTATCATACTGTTAGGAAAAAATCGGATACCATAAAAATAGTTTTTAAGTAAATACCTAATCAGTATCTTAAATTTTATCATGTGATGTACTTAATTTTTGGGAAGGTCTAATTTGTAATTGTCGCGTGAATTTATTTCTTTGACGTTTTCAAAATCAAGCCAAGTGTCTTTAGCATTGTTTAACACACACATGACTGTGAAATACTTTGCATATATGATAAGTAGTGCAAAATGCATTATATTTTTTATTTGATTTAGTAAAACATTGCGTACTTTCTTTTCTTAGTACATTTTTTTTGTTCAAGGCGTGTCCTTTTGGTTACATAATATTTCCTAGATGTAAAGATTTCGTTTCTTGTACATTTTAAGGAACACCTTAAATGTTGAAATCAGTACCCATTTTAACTTTCTATTTTATAACAAAGTTAGGGAGGAAATGCCAAAAAACTTTTGTCAATTGTTACCATCGATGTTACACATTTTTGCATTTGAAAATTCTTTTAGAAATCATTACTATACGTTTGTAATATATTCACTGCTATAATAACCAGAAAATTTCGGATTATACAAACAACAGTTTCAATTAGCAGTCATGTTTCTATAAGAAGTTTGCTTGAAGTTTCAAATACAAAAATGTGTAACATAAATGTTAAACATTGAAAGGGTCAATCAGCAAACCTCGGCTGATTGCGTTACTGTTTGAGGTACGAATCATTCGAGAAGTTCAAGTTGGTAAAGTGTCGATAATGACAACGGGAGGAAGGTCTTTAACGCAACAGTTAAGATTGAGACGTCACTTCTGTGATGGCCAGTTGACAAATTTTCATATTTGGATCTGCCTTAATTGAATTCGAAACTAGACGATAGTTATGCAGGTGGGCAATAGTTACCGTCGTTCTTCTGTAAACTTTAAATAAACGACTTTCTATCCGAAATCCATATTCGGGTTTTAAACCAGACTCGTTAGAACTCCTTTTGGCAAAACTGAATCGACTTCACTCGTGACCATTCATACATGAATAAATATACAATCAAAACGTTTGATTTTATGACCGGAAAGTCCTCGAAGCGTGAAGAATTGTACCTTTCGGGTTTACGAAGATGGTGTTAAAACTTAACATTGACCTTTGTTCAAGGCAACAATGATTTCCTTTAACGCCTTGGTTATAATTCACTCATGCCGAAGCTGTCAGTTCAGGAATTCTAAACAGGAGTACCGAGAGAAACCCATCGACCTTCGGCAACAAACTCCGGCAATTTTTTACACAAAAACATACACAGGTTGGGTTCGAACCTAATAAAAAGCACTGGGATTCGTAAACCAGCACTTAACAAAGATTTCTATTATATTTTCTAGTATATACGTATATTATAAGAAATGGTAATAATAAAGTAGAATTTTGAAATGCATATCTCAGCGTGTTCGAAGCAATAACCCTTGGCCTTGGTTTCAATATACAATAACCTAAACGGAAGATTTTTTAATGACTTCTTATGAATTTAGTGTCCCGCGATCTACAGTTAGAAACCTAGAAATAACATTATGTAAGACATATAGTATATCCTCACATAAAAATCCTCCTGTTTATTATAAAAAACCTCCCTTTTGTCGCTACATAATAATAGAAATTTCTTTATAGATCTTTTCTTAACGCGTTACTCTGTCCCTTTATGTATCTGACCCGGGGTTCGAACAAAATGAACTCTGCTATCGAGACGGACGCTCTAACACTAAACCAATAACCCTCAAGGAGAGAAAGAGAGAGTTTGAGAGAGTTTATTTAACTTTACTATCAAACAGTTCAATTAAATCCAGTACTAAATAACAGCAATACACATCAATAAAACCGAATAATAATGTAATTATTACAAAACTCAAAATAATAATAATAATAAGAAGAAGAAGAAGAAGAAGAAGAAACGGTGCAAAAAAGAAAAAAATATAAGAAACGGTGCAAAAACAATGTCGCCAAACTTCGTTTGGGTGCCTTAATAACAAAAAGAAATGGTCCAAAAAATAAGTCGCCAAACTTCGTTAGGTTGTCTTAATAAAAAAAATGGTACCAAGAAAAATATTAATAATAATAATAAAAACAATAAGTTGCCAAACTTTGTATGGGTGCCTTAATTATAAATAATGGTAAAAAATAATAATAAAATAAATAAATAAAATAAAAAATAAATTAATAAAATAAGTCGCCAAACTTCGTTTAGGTGCCTTAAGAATAATAATTAAAAAAATAATAAATCGCCAAACTTCGTTTGGGTGCCTTAATTAATACATACTGTCACAAATCATGTATATATCTACACCACGTCTCGCAATTTTCCGAAGTGTACAGAAGCCGAAAATTATTTCGAGTCATCAACTGAACTTGCTTATTTATAAACAATAAATTGAAGAAATAGGGGGTTGTTGCCAGATTATGGTATCTAAAGCATTTGGTCGTTTTATGTTTTTGTTTGAAAATAAAATTATTTAAAAATAAATTCCAAAAAGAGGATACCATGCTGTAGAGTCTATAGCATGACTTATGTCTCAAAAACTTTAAGCATTTCTAAAGCATTTGGTCGTTTGTTTATATCATAGTTCAGTGCCATATACAACATTTTAGTCATGATGTAATTATCAGTAAACTTGGTGGCAAAGAGCTCCATTGCATCTGGTTGTTTTCTAGTGATAATGTACATAACTGGGTCAGTATCTGGTGGAATACCCCACACGGGTACCTCAGTAAACAGCTCTAATATAGTACATCCAAGGCTCCAAATATCTGAGGGAATACTGCCTCCTTTGTGATCCAACAGCACTTCAGGGGCCTGATAGGACGGTGTTCCTGGCTGCATTGATTTTCCATCGGATGTGGTTACCATAGTATTCATTGTTTTGAACTTGCTAATCCCCAAATCGCAAAGTCGTATTCTTTTTAGATCTGAGGACACCAAGACGTTTTCTGGTTTTATATCTCTGTGTATTGTTGCTGGGGTTTGATTGTGCATGTAGGCAACAGCCTGTATAACATTCCTCGCAATTTCTATTTTCTTTTCATTTGTAACTTCCCCCTCATGCTCATCACCGAAAATAACATCATTGAGGTTTACTCCATCATTTAATTCTGATATCATGAAAAGTTTGTTTTTATCAAGTGTATATGCCATAAGCTGTATAATGTTTGGATGACGAACTTTACTGTGCACGGTTAATTCCTGTTTAATCAATGGTTTCGCGAATTTCATGCGTTTGACATGGATTTCTTTTACTGCTAGCTTTGTCCCGAGCCAAACAGCTTTTCTAACAGTCCCAAACGCTCCCCTACCAATCTCTTCCCTAAAACTGATGTTTTTTATATCTACTTTTGGCAAAGAATTGCATTCGATATCATTAAATGTGTTATTTGTCTCAATGGTATGGACTGCTGGAACAGACACGTTTTCTGTATTTTCTGACAAACCAGACAACTGTTCTGTATTGACTGATGGAACTAACACTTTTTCTGTATTTTCTGATAAACCATACACCTGTTCTGTATGGACTGATAGACTAACACTTTTTCTGTATTTTCTGATAAACCATACACCTGTTCTGTATGGACTGAAGGAACAGACACTTTTTCTGTATTTTCTGATAAACCATACACCTGTTCTGTATGGACTGATGGAACTAACACTTTTTCTGTATTTTCTGATAAACCAGACAACTCTTCTGTATGGACTGATGGAACAAACACTTTTTCTGTATTTTCTGATAAACCAGACAACTGTTCTGTGTGGACTGATGGAACAAACACTTTTTCTGTATTTTCTGATAAACCAGACAACTCTTCTGTATGGACTGATGGAACAAACACTTTTTCTGTATTTTCTGATAAACCAGACAACTCTTCTGTATGGACTGATGGAACAAACACTTTTTCTGTATTTTCTGATAAACCATACACCTGTTCTGTATGGACTGAAGGAACAGACACTTTTTCTGTATTTTCTGATAAACCAGACAACTGTTCTGTGTGGACTGATGGAACAGACATTTTTTCTGTATTTTTTGATATACCAGACACCTGTTCTGTATGGACTGATGGAACAGACACTTTTTCTGTATTTTCTGATAAACCAGACAACTGTTCTGTATGGACTGAGGAACAACACTTTTTCTGTATTTTCTGATAAACCATACACCTGTTCTGTGTGGACTGAGGAACAGACATTTTTCTGTATTTTCTGATAAACCATACACCTGTTCTGTATGGACTGATGGAACAGACACTTTTTCTGTATTTTCTGATAAACCATACACCTGTTCTGTATGGACTGAAGGAACAGACACTTTTTCTGTATTTTCTGATAAACCATACACTGTTCTGTATGGACTGGAACAGACACTTTTTCTGTATTTTCTGATAAACCAGAACTGTTCTGTATGGACTGAGGAACAGACACTTTTTCTGTATTTTCTGATAAACCAGACAACTGTTCTGTATGGACTGATGGAACAGACACTTTTTCTGTATTTTTCTGATAAACCAGACACCTGTTCTGTATGGACTGAGAACAGACACTTTTTCTGTATTTTCTGATAAACCAGACACTGTTCTGTGTGGACTGAAGGAACAGACATTTTTTCTGTATTTTTTGATAAACCATACAACTGTTCTGTGTGGACTGAAGGAACAGACATTTTTTCTGTATTTTCTGATAAACCAGACAACTGTTCTGTATGGACTGATGGAACAGACATTTTTTCTGTATTTTTGATATACCAGACACCTGTTCTGTATGGACTGATGGAACAGACACTTTTTCTGTATTTTCTGATAAACCAGACAACTGTTCTGTGTGGACTGATGGAACTAACACTTTTTCTGTATTTTCTGATAAACCAGACAACTCTTCTGTATGGACTGATGGAACAAACACTTTTTCTGTACTTTCTGATAAACCATACACCTGTTCTGTATGGACTGAAGGAACAGACACTTTTTCTGTATTTTCTGATAAACCATACAACTGTTCTGTGTGGACTGAAGGAACAGACATTTTTCTGTATTTTCTGATAAACCAGACAACTGTTCTGTATGGACTGATGGAACAGACACTTTTTCTGTATTTTCTGATAAACCATACAACTGTTCTGTGTGGACTGAAGGAACAGACATTTTTTCTGTATTTTTTGATAAACCAGACAACTGTTCTGTGTGGACTGATGGAACAGACATTTTTTCTGTATTTTCTGATAAACCATACACCTGTTCTGTATGGACTGAAGGAACAGACACTTTTTCTGTATTTTCTGATAAACCAGACAACTGTTCTGTGTGGACTGATGGAACAGACATTTTTCTGTATTTTTTGATATACCATACACCTGTTCTGTATGGACTGAAGGAACAGACACTTTTTCTGTATTTTCTGATAAACCATACAACTGTTCTGTGTGGACTGATGGAACAAACACTTTTTCTGTACTTTCTGATAAACCATACACCTGTTCTGTATGGACTGAAGGAACAGACACTTTTTCTGTATTTTCTGATAAACCATACACCTGTTCTGTATGGACTGATGGAACAGACACTTTTTCTGTACTTTCTGATAAACCAGACAACTGTTCTGTATGGACTGATGGAACAGACACTTTTTCTGTATTTTCTGATAAACCATACAACTGTTCTGTGTGGACTGATGGAACAAACACTTTTTCTGTATTTTCTGATAACCATACACCTGTTCTGTATGGACTGAAGGAACAGACACTTTTTCTGTATTTTCTGATAAACCATACAACTGTTCTGTGTGGACTGAGGGAACAGACACTTTTTCTGTATTTTCTGATAAACCAGACAACTGTTCTGTATGGACTGATGGAACAGACACTTTTTCTGTATTTTCTGATAAACCAGACAACTGTTCTGTATGGACTGAAGGAACAGACACTTTTCTGTATTTTCTGATAAACCAGACAACTGTTCTGTTATGGACTGATGGAACTAACACTTTTTCTGTATTTTCTGATAAACCAGACAACTGTTCTGTGTGGACTGATGGAACTAACACTTTTTCTGTATTTTCTGATAAACCAGACAACTCTTCTGTATGGACTGATGGAACAGACACTTTTCTGTATTTTCTGATAAACCAGACAACTGTGATGGAACAGACACTTTTTCTGTATTTTCTAATAAACCGACAACTGTTCTGTACGTCTTGACGGAATCACAATCTGCTCGTCATTATTAGATAGCACTGTCAGCTGCTTTATATGACCCGGTGAAGCCAAAAAATGTTCTATATCAGATTCTATTGATTGACCTCTATTCTTAACGGAACTGGGATCTTTCCAGCTTGACCAGAAAGAGTTGACAACTTTTCTGTAAGTTCTGTTGTGGAGCATTCACTTACAATGCACTGCTTACCACACATATACATTTGTCCATTGAAATATATCCCTACAGAATATTCCCCTGGAGTTGATACTTTCAACACAGATGTATTTAGTCCTTCAAGAATTACATCTCCATCCTTAAACCACCGATACAGAATGTCTTATTATGCAGCTCTGTAATCAATCCCACATTAAATCTCCATCATTTATGCCAAATATTTCGTCAGACCATAAAGAATTATATCTGAACTCTGGGTAAATGTATACATATTTATCTGAAGCGACATGTCATCTAACTCTGTTAAATATATCTTGTCATTCTTTTCAATCTTTGTTACCACAAATTCGTCTAATAAACAATTATACTCATCATATGGGGTTTCATGATATGCTGACAAAATCATAGCATTTTTTCATTGACAACAAGAAATTGAACTTTGTTCATTTGAGTATCTAGATATTACTTTCCTTTTGAAAGTCAACTGAATAATTCCAGGGATTGCATTGTTCACTTGGAGAGTTTTATTAACATTTCCTTGTCCAAGTTTTTTCATCTTCAATAAATGTTGATTCCTGCTTTGACTTTGTTCTTATGTACAAGTGATACTGGGAAGAAAAAAAGTCCATGTGATTTCAGGTATCCCTGGAATGAGCATACATTGCCATCTAAATCTGTGAACATTTCTAGATTTTCACTTGAAAACTAGCAAGAGACACGTCCATATCTTCAAGTCACCAAACTGACTTTTACCATTAGGGAAAAAAATTGTGCACCTCTTTGATGATAGTCTGCACATCCAAGTCTTTATCAGTCTTATACTTCACCATTCTTGTACCACCGCCTTTTTTCACAGTTACAACTCTGTATTTTCCACTGGTAAAGTGCTGCCATCCTATGTATAGCTTGTAAACAGAATGTTTCCTCTTCTACCTGCAGTATTACCCTGACTGGTGTTCACTTCCTTCTGAAAATATAGAAATGTGATACAACTTAAGGTTCATATTCAAACTCATTTTGTCTAGAATTCTCAGTAACATTTTGCTCATCTATTTTTCCAATAATTTGTTAAAATGTGGTGGGGGACAATTTAAGTTCATCCAAGTAAACCTGTTGTAAAAAACTCATCATTCATAAGTTAATTCTTAATTCTAACTAGAGTTGTCTCTAAAGGAGACTAATACCCCTTCAGACCGGCCATCATCAGATGCGCCATCTGAAATGACTCCTGTAAAAATCAATAAAATAATTCAGAAATTAAACTTTACATTCATCTTTATACAATAAAGCTGCATACCAAATATAATTGAAATTGGTCAAATATTTCTTAGGTTATTGTGCGGAAAGCAATCCATATACAGACAGATGGACAGACAGATAGACAGACAAACTGATTCCCATTTACCCCCAAACTTTGTTTGCATGGGGTATAATTACTTATTTGTTATTTCTTAGTAATTATTCCTTATTTCTATTTACTTAGTAGTTATTCCTTATTTCTATTACTTAGTTGTTATTTCTTATTTCTAATTACTTAGTAGTTATTCCTTATTTCTAATTACTTAGTGTTATTTCTTATTTCTAATTACTTTAGTAGTTATTCCTTATTTCTAATTACTTAGTTGTTATTTCTCATTTCCAATAACATAGTTGTTATTTAAACAAAACACAAGTTGAAAACATGACTGTGAGTCACTTACTTTTGAGACTTAACACTTTTACTGGGCCTTTTCAACAGCAAATGCCAATACTTTTGAATTGTTTTATTTTCATCAAAATTTGAAAGTAGCACATGAAATGCAGATGAATATTAGCAAAATAATTGTAACTATGTTTCAAATACTTTTTAAATTTATATCATGAGACAGACAGGACCTCATGCATTTGAAGTCGAAGTGTGGCTTTGACTGTTCTGCTAATGAAATTCTGCACTGTGTGCAATAGATCTTACAAATTGACAAGAAGAAAACCTCCTAATGTTAATCTCTATAACAACCTACAATTAAAGAGGACTAATATTAGTAGTCATGTTTCCTTTGACAAATATTATGGATATTTTATCACTAATATTGGTTGCTGGTAGCCATGTATATTGCAATTAGTATACTAGTATTGTAGACACTTTAAATAAGGTTTAAGTTCAATTAAGATTTAATTAAATTAATTTGTTTTTATTTGAGAAACCAGATAATTAATAAGGATTCCTTTTCAGTCAATTATTACAATATTAAATACTTTATCATTTATATTGTGTAATGCATCTGTCCTTTATACTTTGTGTATTGTCTCCCTTGTTATGTAATGTTTATGTAATGTATTTTACATGTACTGTGTGTCATGTGACTTATGGTCAGTGTGGTGACTATTTTTAGACTTGACAGACTAATTTCTGGTCACTTGCTTTTGTTTTTACTTCTGCAGGATTCTGATAATACAAGAAAAGCAAAGACACTGCAGGGATACTAAAAATAGCAATTACTAATAATCATTTAAGCTTTAAAACAGATAAAAGTAATTAGGAACAAATAATAATAGTTTTTATTCATAAAATCTTCAAAAATTCTCGTAAAAACTAATATTACTGTGTACTTCTAAACTTGGTTTCAGTATTGAATTGTGAAGAATTTAAATAAAGTGTTTAGTTCTTTACAAAAGTAAAAATTAAGTAATATGTTTCCACAAGTTCAATATATAATAAAAATTATATATTTATAAATTATGAAATATTAATGCTTAAATATCACATGATGTTAAATTTTTTATCCACCCATGGTATATCTGATATTTTTTTCTTCAGAATCTTTTAAGTGTTTACTGTGTACAGTCACTATATATAGACAGTGACTCCTGTAGCAGGCTGGGTTCAGAAGTGACCAATTAGCTTAGCTCAGTGGGTAACAGTGCCCCTATTGGGTTGGGGATGGTCCCAGGTTTAAGTTCCAGTTTGGCCAACTTAATTTTGTTCTGTTTCCTGTTACACTTCATCCCATTGAGAGAGTAAGTATGTTTACATTCATAATGAAAATGTATGAAATGTATGAAAAAGCTCATTTTTTAATGAAATACTTTTGCAACTGTCTTTGATATCTATAGTATTAACTTATTTGTATTAAACAAAATACTGTCAGATCTTACTTCTATACTATACCTTAGTAGGTATAGACAGTTTTTTTGGTTATTTGTCATTTATTTGTTTTCTTTACTCTCTGCTCTTATCTTAACTAGATTTTTGATATTGTATCTTTTCTGTCTGAAATATAAAAAATCTTGTTTTATAAATACATGTATTGAG